>OY740779.1:29634406-30093340 GCA_963513935.1 Aphrophora alni | reverse complement strand
TGTTCTCTTCCGACTCTAACACTATTAGAGTGTTAGTGAGCTAGGTGTCTCTATTATGCTCTTTATTTTAAAGGTGTCAATTATCGCGAAATTTTTCACCTTATAATAAATAATAATACACACATTTTTGTTAGAAAGTTACGCCAAATGAAGCATTTTGGGACATATGTTATTTGAATTTTTTTTTTTTTGTTTTAGACTCCCTAAATCGATCCGTATCATAAAAATGTAAATTATAAGGGCTAGGTAATTTAAAATAATTTTAACTCAGGACTCCATTAATTTTCATCATAATTAGAATATAATTAAAAATATTCATAAATTTTTGATAAATTTCTCTGATTTCCCCCTTCATCAAAAGTAATTTTAAGTTTAATTTAATCAGACCATTCGAATATTACACCTCAATAAACTCTAAATTTTGAATCTTGGTACTAGGTATAATATGTAACTTTTTTTTTTAATGAGAACTTTTATTCAGTTCTCATAATATCTCAACACATATTTTAAAAAAACCTTAATGTTTACTTTATATATAATAATAAATTAAACATTTTCAGAGGCTGGAGAGAGCGGAAGAAGTTCATGAAAGTGCGTAAGGGTGTAGTACGAGCTCAAGCACATTTCCGTGGCAAGAGACAAAGAAAACGATATACACAGCTCAAGGTTTGTTTAAAAATATGTTTGTTATTTTTAAATTGTGCAGTGCTTTTTATTCCTGTGGTCATTAACAATTTTAAAATTACAGGAGGAAATGAAGAAACGAGCAGAGATGGCAAGAGAAAGGGCGAAAATAAAAGCACAAAAAGAGGAACAAGAAAAAGCATCAAGAGCTGTCGCTGGAGTCAACCATTTGGACATACCTGCGGAGCTTGCTTTTATTTTTAACAAACTGGATGGTAACTTAAAAATATTTGTTTATGAATTCTTCTTTTCATATTAATATGCATAAAATAATTCCAAAATAATGTTGCACAAACGTAACACAAATGTTTTTAATCATTATACCAAAGTCTAAGTAATGTAAAAATTATTAAATAATTATTTCAAATGAAAAATATACGACCTAGACCGAGAATCGAACACGGGATCTTTGGCTCTATGTTTTTCACGTGAAATAATTATTTAATCAATAATACTAGCTTGGTAAAATAATGTATAAGCATTAAAATCAATAAATTAATAAAAATTATTAATTACAACCTTCCAAAAATTCTGATGTGGATGTTATTGGGAATAAAGTGAACCACGGACAGAGTCTTTAAGAGGTACAAAATGTTTGATGTTTGTGATCATGGTTTGCTTAATTGAGGTAGATTTTTACAGGCACCCAGAAAGAATGCTACTTGACACTTCAATATCTCCCATTTTGCCAAGCAAACGTTCTATCTACTTACAAAAACACTTTCTATCAATTCACCATATGAAATATTCTAGTCTTTACTTTATGAAAACATCTCAGTCCAGACTCTCAATTTTTACTTGACAATCCCACCTCCTTCTTCATTTCCTCGGTAATATTACATGCTCATCTCTTTCTTCTAGTTTGGAACTCCTTAATTAGTTTCTGCCACGTAGATAATGGCTGATTCTAGGCTATCATCCTAGTTGGGTACCTTGCTTCATCTGGTCCTGGGTTCAAAACTTCACTTTCAGGTTACTATTGACCAATTCTTGTTTGCTTCCAATGCTGAGGATTTAAGGTCTAGGAGTTTCTACTTTATAATCTTCGTTTCTTTTTTTAAGACAATTATGGTAGCAAGTTTAAACCACACACAAAATTGTATATTGAAAAGAAGAGTATTTTTTTCCCTTTTATCACTTTAAATATATAAACAAATATGAAAATTGATTTTATTTTATAAAATTTAACTATTGGGTCTATTTCAGTTATAAATCACACAAAATGATAGTGGTAAGGGTTAAGATCCAGTGGCAGTAAAAAAAAACTGTTTTGTAACTTAATTGATACATACAATATGTTTCGGACATTTCATGATATATATGTGGGCACCATCTACCCTAATTTACCATGTGCGTTCAGATTGGATATCAACCATATCTGATCAATTTCGGTACACTAAACTGACACCAGATCCAAGCCAACCTTGGTTATTACTAATTAACAATTATCCAAATTACTAATATTAAAAAATACCCTTTAGTTACACACCAAATCATGAAAGTTATCCAGCCAAACTTGGCCTCACAAGTGCATGTCGTTATTCGCTGTGAAATTACATTTAGGTTAGCAAGTAACTACCAATGGCCCTCTAAAGTAAAATAACCATCAAAATTATGGTTGGCTAAATAACCATCCCAGAGCTCAGTAGCCAACCACAATGGGGTTTTATAATGGTATATAAACTGAAATATAAGGGACCGGTCAAACACAAGATGTCACCTATTGGTTGCATAACATACAGTGTTGTATCCAATTACACCAGTAAAGCCCCTCCCCTAAAAATTAAAAATACAAATAAATTGGATCTCCCAGACGAAACACTAATTAGATATTTTTGATCAATTTCTCCACTGTGTCATGATGTCAACATGCAGGATTTCACCATTGCAAATACAGTATCTTCAAACACAAGCCGAAGATTTTTTTTCTCTTACAGATGGTTTAGTTTTTTGTTTTCTGTTATAAATTTTCATCTCAATACTCGTCACCCATTTAGAACTACCTTCTAAGCCGACAATCATGATTTATTTTCATATTTTTGGTAGATAGTTCCTGAATTGGGAATTTTGATATTATGTATGAAATTTGTTTGTTTGTTTAAAATTTGTGCAAGAAAGTGTGTAAATGTTTTGCATCATTTCTTTAAATTATTCCTTCTGCCTGAGAATCGTTTACTAATAAATTATAAATACTGTCAGTATTCAAAGTTAAAATATGTTTTTGTAAAGCTTTAATAAGTTTTTTGAACAATTAAGTGGGCTCAGATGTTGTCTTGGGTAAAGAGGTAGTAATTAATAGAAGCAGCTTGGTACGCCAGAAGTGGTTTATTTATTGTACCTTTACGCATATTACTTGCTCTTTTCAATGTTTTGTTCAGATTGATAAGTGTTTAAAAAAATAAATTTTTAGACTTGTTTTATCCTAACTATAATTACGTCAATAAAACGTGACTTTCAACACTTTTGCGCAAATAATATATTAGGCATGTATTTTGTGTGTTCAAAATTAAATGTTTTTATGATTCTTGTTAATCAATGTAAAAACATAGCAGGAATATTGTCACACATTCAAGAAAATTATATTTGTCACAATTAAAAAAAAAAATTAATATATATATATTTAAATTTTGGTAGTTATCTGTCAGAAATTGAAAGTGAACTATGTGTGCCGTCTAATATCTCGAAATTGGCTCGAACTATTTTTATCACATTTTATTGAAATGTTAAGGTTTATTTCCCAAACTAAATTCTAAACAATGCATAAAAGAAAGTGCCATGAATTTATACGTCACAATCACTATGTTCATTTCATTGTCAAATGTTAATACCTTTGATCATGATGGATTATTAATATAGTTTAATAGGACGTTTCCCATCATTTGTGTATATAGAAACTAATACACGACATTTCAAGAGTATAAATCAACTCTCATTATCAAGCAATAAACCTTGAATGTAAAAAAAGTGGAAAACCCCAACATATCCTTGTAGCCTAGGGCCAATGGTTACTAAAACTAGCCCTGAGCAGTCAAATAACTAGATAAGAAACACAGCAGATGTTTGCTGTTTTATGGATAGTCTAGTTCTGTGACTTGTGTTTTTCCTGATTACATTTGTTTGAGTTTTTTGACTGTTCATGTCTAGTTTTAGGCCTAGGATCCATTCTTAAGTTATATTTTCCAACATGGTACTAGGCTATTTAGCATTTTCACTTTTCTAATTTTCAAGGTTGATCACTTGTTAATGGGAGTAGATTTATACTCTGAACACATTGTGTATTAGTTTTTATATAAATAAATGTTGGCAAATGCCCAATTTAAACTATAATTATAAAATAACTTTAAAAGCAGAATAAAGGATTGTTCATATTGATAGAGTTTATTTGGACATTTGTCATTATTTAAGTACTTTATATAAAAAGTAATACTTGATGTTTGGAGTGTATGAATCAATTCTCAATTTTAAACTTAGAACATAAGAAACACGAAAAGGGCCAACATGTAGCGTAGGATTGTATTGGAAACTAAAACTAAATATAACCTTAGAAAGAATTTAGGGCTAAACCTAAGACTGAGTAGTTAAAATAACCAATATTATGAGGAAAAACCACAAATCAATTGAACTGTACAAGAAATCGAATGAATTTAACAAGATAAAGTACTCTTTTCGTTCTCTCTGTCAAGAGTTTGGTGCATGACCTTGTAGTCACATCTTGTGGCGAATTAACCAGAAAATGTTCAATCTTGCAAATATAGAATAATGTTTAATTTTAATTAAGTTTTTATTAATGGAAGCCATCATATTAACAAAATTAAGTGGGAGAGGGGCCTGAGACTTTTTGATTACATTACGAGAGAAAACATAATTAATCATAACCCAATCAACAGTACTATATACATATTATTCTAAGTAATGTTATAAGGTATTTATTATACATTATTCAAATGAATTAGTAATCTGTATTTAATTCTTCTTAAAATGCTTTTATTATTTTCTAAATATTAGTTGTAATATGTTTCTTTTTTTTTCTCTTAACAGATTGGCAACCTGTACACAATGAGCGTCAGTTGGTAAAAGTGGTTGGACCCATCGTAGAAAAGCCTGAATATTATAATTTACCCTCCGATATAGATCAACATGCATTCTCGAAATTTACAAACATATATTTTAAGGTATGTATACAAAGTAGTTTTCTTTTTTAGTTATTTCTGAATTTTGTTATTTTCAAATCACATTTATTCTTTGTATAATATCATTAAAAGAGTTGATTCTCGTAATAAAGAGAATATGAATTCATGACGACAGAAATGGAATTTACAATGTTAATTATAAAATGTAAAGTGTTTGTTTGTTATTAATTCCTTCACTAATGAGGCTGATACAATATAAAGTGCCACTCAACATTTTTACATTTCTATGTAACATGAAATCTTTTTCATATTGGACTCAAATTCAAAATGGTAAAAGCAAAAAACAAGTTTTAAATTGTGAAAATGTGTTTCAATGACTTTTAAAATGAGATACGACTTGACCTCCCTATTTGAAATGTTTGAGAAAAAGTTCTTTTCAATATTTTTACATGTAGGGTTTGAGCCAATATGGATAAACTTGGTAAAATTTGATAATGTAGTATATTTTATATATATTATACTGATTCTTCATTTGGTTGTTTAGTATTTATATCAAGATTAGCATAGTCAAAGATGATTAAAAAACATTGCCCTACATTGCAGACATTTTGAGTCACCATTTTGAAAATTTTTGTTAAATGTTTGATTTCATGATTAAATTAACGCATCACTTAACCCATGTTTACGTTTGACAATTTTGAAATTCAAATTTAAGAGATTCCCACATTTACTTATTTTCTTAGTCACATTACAGTAATGTACAGTAATAAAATTCCTATCTTAGATATTGAGTCAAAATTAGTAATCCTAAAATAATTAAACATTAGCGTTAGGAATACAGAATAAAGAACACGAACAATAAATACAAAATACGATCACAAGACATCGTAATACACAATATTTCATAATATGCAACATTAAAAGCTTACGAATAAAAATATATAATACAGTAACAATTAACCAACAAGAATCTAATATTTTATTAGAGCCAATAGGTTTACCGACTGAATTCCTATATTGAATACATTGATAAAGATAAGAAAGAAAACTCTTCCTTGTTTTATTTGATTGAACAATCTATTGCCTCAATATGCTTTGACAGTTTATTGTACAATTTAATATTGCTATAGTATAGTGAACTTCCAAACAGGTTTTTTTTTTATGTGATAAGCAGTTAAATAATCCTTGTCCCATGTGGGATATCTAAGAATATGCTGTAGAATAATAAATTCGGAAAAAAATAGTTTTAACCCTCCAATTGGCATTCAATGAGTTGTCAAAAAAAAATTGTTTCTGTAGCGGCATTCAACAACTGCGGCAACAGTGTTGTTGTTTTAAAAATCTTTTTTTTTACAAATTTTACCCAATAAAAATCGTCCTATCCCAATTATTTAGGTACTATTGTAAAGCTAATCCGTACTTACATATTCATAAAATGTAATAAAAAATATGTAACAAACACTATAGTTACTGTATTTTGTCACTAGCAATAAACACAACATCTGTTGTTGAAGCAGAGGACAAAAATTACATCATTTTTGTCTATTTTAACAAGTTCAGATTTCTGTCAAACTACTCCAAAAATACACAATTTTATAGTATTTTTCTTTGAGGTCTTTATTTTATATTATTTTCTTCATTTTTTTAAAAGCAATGATAACTGAGAGGTTTTACACCTTTAAACGACAAAGAAAACAAATTTGTACTATATAATATTACCGATAACTTTGCTAACTATCAACAATAAATAAAAATAAAGATGTCGTCATCATGCTGAAAATTAAAAGGTTTAAATATTTCTAATACAACGATTTTCGAGATATTTGGCATGCAAAATTTTCAATGAACACCATTTTATGAAATCTATTGTGGTATAATATAAATTAATAGTATAAAACATTCCCTAAAATTTTGTATTGATGTGAATCCTTTCTTTAAATAGACAAACAGACCAACAGACAGGAAACAAAGCTTTTTTGGAACTTTGTTTATTGGTAATTATTTCTTTATTTCAATTATCAAAATCACTCCCCCAAGTTAGAAAAACTGATCATGAAACACACTGTACATATCTTGGTGAAATGTACCTAACATTTACCAAGTTATAGATAATTAATTAAAATATTTTGATAAAGAGTTTCTGAAGTATACACTCTACACGTCGTGCTTTCAAAATGTCGGTCATTTTGTAGCCACAATTTTACAGTAATTCAATTTAAATATACCATGTTTTGAGATTAACACATGTAAAACTGACCGTATATAATGAAATAGCGATAAAATTGAATTTTCAAGTATGATATTGAAAAAGGGAGGGTTAAAAATGTTTTAAAATGGGGAAGTTTTTAAAGGTTCGATTTGGGTTTTCTGTATATTTATCATAAAACTGTGAATGGGACATATATTTATTGTAAATTTATCTAACAATGCCTTCTAAATTATTGCAGCTCTCATAGTTAGTGAGATACAGACAATTTAAAATATCATGAACACAATGAACCTCGCCAGTGTCATTACAATAACAACATTTTATTATAAATATCGAGTAGTAATATTTTGATTATTTTGGCGATCTTTATATCATTTAGAAAAACAAAGTTCAGAGCCAACAATTAATTAACTAGGTATAATACCTGATTTTGTCTTTATTCCAATCCAGTAAATCACAGGGTGTTTACCGCGGTTTCAGGTAGCCTATATACCCATCTTCAGATCACAGAAATATAATGTCATAAATAGACATAAGCTTGGTTCAAAAAATAATAAAGGGCACACAAACATGCTAAAGACTTTAAAATGGATTAAAGAACCTTTAAGAACCTTAAAAACTTTAAAATACTTTATGCTAGGTTACACTGACCGGACACAAAACTTTTATTAGAATGATGTAGCGAGGACCAAGGTCACCCCTTCTCTTACTTTCTAGTTCTTAGCATTGATTGGTTGCGAAGCGCTACTATCTTGAATCTGTATTAATGTGTCAAACACAATATTTGCCGGGAAGGAAACCTTGTCATTTAACAGATATTTATTATCAGCTTTTGACGCTTTATAAATAGCAAACTCCTCCCATGAATTCATATAACATCCTTTCTTCCATATATGTAATATGTCCATGTTAGTAGAAAAATCTGTGTAACCAATGCTTGTTGTTTATCAAGTGTTCCGAAAAATTCTAAATTACGGTAGCCTGATTTCTTTTTGGTAAGTGTTCTTTAAATCTCTTTATAAAAGGATGAGTTTACCCTATATAATAACTCTAGCAATTCATTACGTGATAGTTTGTAGATTCCCGTTTTTGCATTGAGTCTAGTCTTTTATTATTAATAGTTCTGCTCAATAAAGACTCAAGTTTGTTGGATGTTTTAAACATGGTAATGACATTGTTTGTACTTTAGTTATTTAATTGTTAAAATTCTCTAATCCATGGGCTAACATGTTGAAAAAGAAGTTCAGAGCTTTTGTTATATTGCTCTTCCCTATGTTGCAAGTATTTTTTGTTTGTACTGTATCTTCAAAGTCACGCTTCCCAAACAGAACATGTTTATTGTTGTCATTGACTGAGATAGTCATTATATGTGCTGGCATTCCTGGTACTCAGCCATGCTTACTGCATTTCAGGTTTTGTGAGTTTATTATTTAAGATTTATAGTTATCTATTTATTACGTTTTATTTATACAGATTTATCTTCACAACTATATTCTACAACTATTCTAAAACTTCGAATAGTCTAAAACAAATTTTCCGCTATTTTATAGAATTTTTTCCTCCCATAATTTCGTGATATAATGACAATTTTCCTCATTCTTTAATACCTGACTCTAAAATATATGATTCTAGAAAATTTATAAATTCACAGTTCAATTCTATGGACCTTTCTTTAAATAATGGTATATAACAAGTTGGGTTTTGAATTAAATAAATATTTTTAATGAATTTTTCAAAAAAAAAAATCTTAACTTTTTCGCTTTTTGTAGTTTTCATAAATATTTATTTTTAGTAATAATAATTCTCTAAATCTCTCTATTTTTTTTAACACACTTTTATTCACAACTACACTACAAAACTTTTTTATATCTTGAAAAAATATAGAAAATTTTTGTTGTGTTAACAATTTTTGTTGTATTTGTGTTTTTTTTGTAGCAATTTTGGCCATGGTTACTGCACATTTTTTGATTCCCAAGTTTTACTGCACTAACTCCAAGTTTTACATCTAATTTTTTTTAATTACAACATTGCATTCTATCTACATCTTTGTAAAAATAGATATATTATAAGATGGTATTTGATAGTATTACTATTTTTAGTATTTTTTTTTTAAATAGACCTAACTTTTTATATATTTTTTCATAAAAAAAGATTTTTCAAAATGGAACTTTTAAAAAATGATTTTTTTTTTGCCAAATTTTATACACAAATAAATTCCAAAACTTTTTATAAATGTTGAAAAAGTTAACAAGAATTTTATATATATATATATATATATATATATATATATGCAATTTTTGACGTGTTGGCTTCATTTACTGCTAATTTTTTCATTCCTGACATTACTAAAGATTTTGACCTCCAAAAAATTTTTTTCATTACATACATGAATTCTATGGACCTTTCTGAGAAAAAAACAACGTTTGGTTTTGGATAATATTACTATTTCCGGTGGTTAAAAAAAACACTAAACTACTTGCCACGTTTAGGGTATATTGAACAAATATCCATGGCAAGATGTATTTTGTACTTTTGAAAAAAACTCGTTACCATGATTCAAAATATTTCAATTTAATAGTCCTAATATTTTTTTCTGATTAGCAACGACACGTCTATTTCTAACTGAATTTCACACAAAAAATAATACCATAAGATATTTGTAAATAAATATAAACATAATACACACCATAACTCTTTTTGTGGTCAGAATAATATAAAATACTTTATTTAATTTAGTAAACAAACTCAAAATGTGTTGCTCCATGTGAGTGTACGATTTATGTGATTTAGTGGTGATACATTTTACTGCATCATTCTAAGTGAAATCTGCCCCTCCCCCCTCACAGGATGAAAAGACTACCACAGGAAAAATTATATTAGTAGAGACATATGTTTTTGAAAATGGCATCTGTCTGAAATGTCATAAGTAGCAATTTTATGAGTTAAGTTTGTGAGATACACTCATTAATAAAGAATCCTGGCAGGAAGAAAACAGACATTTTCAGCAAAACAAAATGGACAGATTATTTTATTGGAGATAATTATAAATGAAATTTTGTTTTGTGTTCTTTTAATTAATTATTTTCTCACACCTGTATTGTATTTTCATGTCTCGTAAATTATTTTATCTTTAACATTTTTAGTCTCATGTGTGGGGGATGAAGAGAGAACCGATCAAAACTCCATTTTTAAATAAAAACAAAGACTCGGATTATGCAGACTCACTGGCATTGTTTAAACTCATCCTTAGGTTTATGAATGATGACTCGTTGAATGGAAAGAAAGAACAAGCCTTGGGTGACTACATAGCCTACAAAGTAAGTCTTGTAACTTATGTTATAAAGTATTGAATACATAAAACCAGACAGGGGGCAAAATTTGTCATATTTGAGCTAGAATAAATGATTGTTTATATGTTTGTGTACATTTTTGTGTATATGAAACTTTTATTTAACCAAAAAAGAACTCTTGAAAAAACAAATGTACCAAACTGTGTAAAATAAAAAAAATTAAATAGTAATTTGTTTGTTTTAAATATTAATATCTTATTATATCATCCGTTTGACTTTCACGAATTGCATACATTATAATAACTTTGATTTGTTTAAAGTCTGCAATTTATTTATATTTTTTATTATTGCTATTCAACACTATTTCATTGCTTACTGGCAGCTTCCTCAGGCGTAAATCGCTTAAACTAAAATTGCACGTGATTATCAAAACAGTGTTGTACCAGTAATAAAAGATAAATCAAGAAATGCAAAGACTCAACAACTCAAGGTAAATTTGCATTTCTATCATGGGCGTCATCGCCGAACGGGACGGGGGGACGCGACCCCCCCCCCCAATATTTGAGATGTAAAAATATTTTTGCTAAAAACGAATGATTTACTTAAAACCTTAAAAGGTAAACATCGGGCTTTGTCTTTACTAGGGTTTTTAACATTACATTTCTGTTACAAACGCATATAGAATTAATTTTGAATAGTTGTATGCAATAAAGCCCAGTATGTTGGTAGTTAATTTGTCAGTGTGGAGTATCGTCGTCTCGTCTTGAATCTGATCTGACTCATTGCGCAGAAGGTTTGTTTCTCCGCTCAGCTTAAAAAAGTTATAACAATTAGATTTATTGTTTTAGTGTACTTCATTTGCTGACAAAATATTAAAATAAATGCATAAAAAGGATGTTTTGAGAAGTTTAATTTTTAAAAAATTTCCATACCACCAGACCCCGGCATATGCCCCCCCCCCCAATAATGAACTGGTGATGACGCCCATGATTTCTTCAGATGTGGCAAACTCGAGGAATCCTAACTGGATTCATCTTTTTTTTGTAATCTTAAGTTAGATCCCTCTCTCATCTTTTCTGTCAGATCTCTCTTGATCAACTCTTGTTCTCATCTGATCATGACACTATTAGAATATTCAAGGGCTAACAATCTTTATTTCTATACTCATTTCTTCTTTTTTTAAAGAAAGCAATGATGACCAATAGGTTTTTTGCCTTTAAACAACAAAGAAAAATGTGTCTTATAATCCTTTTAAATATTATTGACATGTCTTATTTTGTGATACATCTATTTGTGTTTCCTATGTAATCAAAAGACAAATAACTTTTTAATTAGACAGAAAAAAAAGTTTAAATTCTCTATTAGTAGTCCGATTTGATTGAAAATAGATATGTAAGCTGTAAAACATTGGCATGCATGAGGAAGCATTAAATTGATTTTGTTAGCAGCTATATTTATTTCACTATTGCTTCAATTGAGCTCTACCAATTTTACAATCTTTAGGGGTTCAATAACATGAAAATGGTGTTGGCAATCCTGAAGAATCCTAACTGTAGATACAATTTTCTTCATGTACTCATAGACTAGATCCCCCTCTTCTCTCTTGTCTATCAAGTTTTTTTTTTTACCAACCATTGTTCTTTTCTCACCCTGACGCTATTAGAGTATTCAACAGTTAGTGGTCTATATTTTATGATCTTTTCTTCCTTTCATTATAAGGCAATGATGACCTTATTGTTGTTTGTTTTTTTTCACATTTAAACAGCAAGAAAAGAAAAATAATCTTATCCATGAGCTGGTAGGGCTTATTATGTTTCCAAATGTAAATAGATTATTTGATCCTTCTAGATAACCCACCCAGGAAGCTTCAATCAGACAAATGGGATTGTCTGTCCCTTTGTCAAAGATCCAAGAGTGTCAGTCCATTCCCGGTTGAAACATTGTATTTAATGATCAAGTACTCTGCAGTTCCCCTCTTCCAGACCAAAATTCGTGCACAGAGACACTCCAATGAATATGTTTTTTTACTAAAATAATCTCATATTAATTTTGACTTGAAATCATTAGAATCGGGGCTTTCAAATCTCCCTTACACTTGAGTGTAGAAACTCATGTAACCTTATCCATATAGCCAAGTCTCAAGTTTTCTCAGACACCATTTCATTAATGCCTTAATTTCTGACAGAAACAGTGTTTCATTCCATGATTACTCGTGGGTTTTTGATGGAACATGTAACCCGCTAGAATGGTCTTTCTGTCGAGGTGTTCCAAACTATTCCTAATTGACTGTGTTGTTCTGAGAGGTATTCTTAAGACTTGTTCCATCCAAATTCTATCACGTGATTTAGGAGATAATGTTGAGAACCTTAGTCCGATATTGTTCTTTTTACACTGCATGGAAATATTTCTTAAAATTTAAAATATTTAGTTTCGACTGTTGCATAGCTCCTTCACAGCTCTATAACATTATCTTTTGTTGTCTATTGAGTTTCATCAATTTATCATTGTTAAGGAGCCCCTTTTACAGCTTGCAACGCACCCCCCCTCCTTTAGCTCGCTTGCACAGACAGACACTCTCACGGGGGACGCTCGCAAGACCCTACCCTCACTAAACACCGCGATCTAATATAGAGAGTGATTCCTTCGCAGTTTAATAGTTTTGATAAGGCTCTTGATTCTTATGTCACACAAGAATAATTTATTTTAATCAACTTATGCTAACACAGGAAATTTTACTATATTAATATATTCACTTCTTATACTAGCTTACCTTTCTTAAAACTCCAGACTCTTTTTCAAAGGGTGTGCCCTTTGGAGCTCTTTAATTCATTAACACCAAAATTTGCTCTTTTTTGAATTTTTAACTTTATACTGGTGAGCACTTACTTTTTCTTCTTTCTAATGTAATGAGTTTCTTTGAATGGGTTAGTTTTAATTAAAATATTCAACAGTGAAATTTAACAAATTTATTTAAGAGTCTACAATTTAATTTTTATTTTGAGAAACAATGGATTTCTTTCGAATCTCTTACAACAATTAATGTCGCCTTTTCTGACAATTTATATTAAATGCTTTCTCTTTTAACAAACTGAAAATCTACTATATTAAACAATTTTAACAATAACTAAAACTAACAATTTATATTCTTATTCTAATACACATAAATATGAATCTTATTATTTATTCCTTTCAATCTGTTACTTTTGCTTTATTATTGGACTCGAATTTTATGGTATTTTTATATCTCTTTATTTGAATGAATTTAAAATTGGCTTTATTTTGACTTTACTTTGTCTTTAAAATGTTATCATTTAACTTTATTGAATTTAATAATTTTGGACGTAATTCAAGTTTATTAAAAAATATTTTATTTATTAAAAAAGCTTGATTTATGCAGTACCTTGTTTTGTGGAGTGCACAAGTCCGCTCGTCCTGATTCTGAGAGTGTTAGAGGATCTTGGAGATGTTTTCTGAGAGTTGTCTAGAATATCTCGAAGTCCAGTTCTCGAAGAATCTGTTGATGACGACAAGTTCTAGAAGAATGTTTGCCGGAGTCCGTAGTGAAGATCTCTTCTACTAAGCTGTTGTAGGATGTCACGTTGTCTCCTGCAAGGCCGATCCTTTCTGTAGGCACCGTTATTAACCTGGCGAAGTACAGAGCGTTGACAATATTTTTCACGACGATTTCCTGTTCAGACTTGAGTAAAGTTGGTGATCTTTCCTGGAGCTGCTATTAGAAGACTTCCCTGGAGCTGGTACTAAACGAGACTGTCGAATTAACTTGAAGAAAGTTAACTCGTCGAATTTTAGGCCTTTCAGTGTGGCCAACCTTCACTGATTATTGTTACTGTTTTATTTCACAATTTAATTAATTTTATTTATTTATTTGCACTACGATGAACTTTCCTTGGCTTATTCTTCTATTGTTTGTCTATTTTTTTCATTTTAAATTATCTATTTCTATTATTATTTGTTATAATTAGTTTAATTTCTTATGGTGGATTTGTGTTGAAGTTGGTAACTTTCCCTCTCCATGCGTCTACTGCCTACTCTGCGCACGACGTTCAAGACAAGTTGATTCCTGAAATTTATAATTTTTTACTTGCGAATTCTTCTTTTCTTCATATATCCCGTTCGCTTCGCTCGATCTTCTTCTGGTTGATTTCATTTTGAAGCCCTTCTTTCCCTGATGATTTTCCATCTTCATTTGTAGCGATACGACATATATTTTTTCTTTTACGGAGATTTGAAAATTTCGTAAGTTTTCAAAATTTAGTTTTTCCAATTTTGGAAATTTTGAAAATCTTCTTTTTGTAAGTTGTTCCTCTGATGCTGAAAGTTCCAAAACTGCTTTCCTCTTCTTCCTCGCTTCTGGGTTTCACAAGTTACGGTACTTTCTGCATTTTTGGTTATTTATTATTTAATTACTTTATGGTCTTTTATTAAATTTTGATTTCGAGTCTTATTTATTTCTAGTTTATATTATGGTTATGCGTTGTTATTATTAGATTTTGGAATTTCTTTATTTTAAGGGTTTTTTATGTTTTATGACGTTTTATTATGGCTATAACTTTTTTATTATTAATTTGACGAGTTTATTCTCTTATTATTTATTATTAGGTTTTCCTAGCTCTACACGATTTATCATTTTAATTTAAGTTTTCGGATTTTGATGTTTTTTGCATTAGAAACATATGGACGAATTCCTGTTCAATCCGGAACGCTAAATATTTCCTGTCAAGGCGCGTGACCTTGGCTTGGCTAACTTACATATTCCCTTTAACTTTACATGTGTTATTTTATATTTAGAAATGTTTTTGTCATTTCTACAATTATTATTTGATTTAATTGAAATTTTGGAATTTAGCTCTTTTCCAAAATTGCTCCTTGCAGGCGGTTCAATTAAACCGTTGCAAATTCCCCTCTCAAAAACTTAAAATTTTGACATTAAAATCCCTTTTTTTAGATTTTAAAATTTTATGTTCCTCAAATTTTTCTATTCTCTTTACATATTTACTTCCTTTCTATTTAAAAAACATAATTATCTATATAACATGAAACTTACTATCTATAAAACAATCCTATTTCTAACATAAATGATTAATTGGTGACATATATATTTTTCAAAAACATGGTAATAAACATGACATATTCATATGAAAACAATCCTTATTTTATACAAATACATATATATTTTTCATGTTCGATAGTTCATTTCGTCTCTCTTTCATCTGAAACAGTCTATTTAGCATGATTATACATAGTTATACACATTTACACTTTATCCTAACTTTTTTAAAATTATAAATTTTGACACAAATTTAATCACTTTTGCACTAAGGTAAGTTACATAAATCAAGCCATCCTTACTTTTAATTGATTTCGCGCTAGGTTAGATTACGCCAAGTAACAGATTGGAATTCCTTTGAATGTTGACATTTCTTGTTTCCGTTATCGCTATAACGAAAGAACCCCTCTCTACCTTAATTACTGTACAATTTTCATGTCTTCCGGATGCTTGTTTATTTAGTAACTGACCTACGCAACTTGTCCCAATTCTCCCCCTCGCTTTTATCGAAACAGCTGGTTTTTATCTACCGTTGCGATTTATTCTGAACTTTTTTCTTTTTGGATTTATTACATATTATTATGGACGATGTTTATGATTATGAATTTACGAATTTACTTATTCTACTTTATGTTTACTATTATTTTACTATTCTAACCTTTATTACTAGTTTTTAACTTTACCGTTGGTTTATTTTTTATTTTTAGTTTTACGAATACGTTTCCCTTCCTTTTTAACTTAAATTTATTTTTCCCCTTCCTTTTTTGACTATGCTTTACTTTTGTTTTGAATTTAACCTTTTTGGTTACATCTCGATTTTTGAACTTTTTTGTTTCGTTCGCTCCTAACTTATTCAGGTTTGGGTTTGATTGACTACTGGACTCCCCTTTTGGAATTAAGCTCAATTCGAACTTAGGTATGTTTACCAGTGATCCCTTCATTTTTGCGTGGTCTCCATTTTGTATTTGGTGCTTAAGACTTACTTCTTTATTTACGACGACTTTGCTTAACCCTTGTACGAATAACTCACGACTCTGAAGCTTTTTTGGATATAGTTCTTCCCTTTTCTCGCTCGCTTCGCTCTTCTTCCTGCTTCTTCTTGGATAGGTTGCTCCACTTTTAATCTCTTTTTGGATTTTAAAGTTCCTTCCTTGAATTGGCATCCTCCTTTCGACCGTGTTTTGGTTTCTAAGGTTTATCTCCTGTTTTCCTTTGAGTTCAAACTCCCTTCCCCTCTCTAAGTTTCCCCTTCTCCTGTTCCTTCCTGTATTGTCTCGTTCGGTGTTGTCGGCTTCGGTTTTTTCTTTCCTCCCGTCACGTTTGTTGTTTACACGTCCTGTTTGGTCAATTCTGGTATTTTCTCCCCCTTTGTCACGTTCGGCTTGGTCACGTTCGGTTTCCCCGTTTTTTACTTCTACACTGGGTAATGTAGTAACATATAACGCCCCATTCGCTCGCATTATAGTATTTGGACCTCCTATATTGCTAATTTGATTTCGCAATTTCCGTACACAGATTTTAGCTGACGGTTGTTCTATGTCCAATCTATTTAATAGATTGGTTTTTGAAGTTACTTTTTTAGCTTCTTCGATGAAATTTATTTTTCTGTTTTCCCCTTCTACATTTATTATTACGTATTTTTCCTCCATATTAATTTTCGCGTTTAACTCGAATAGGCTATTACATCCTAATATACCTAAACTAGTTAACTTTGGTACTACCAGAAAATTTATATCTACTACTCTGTCGTTAAATTGCACGGGTATTGATACTTGTTTTGAAACTCTTTGTTTTTTCTGTTTAATGGCTGTTACTACTTCGACGTTATAAACTGGTAATTCTAAAAATTTGTTTCCCCGTCTTTTTAACTCCTCCAAATATTCAGCTTGTATACACGACCACTGCGCTCCCGTGTCTACTAAAACTTTTATATTTGTTTGATGAATTTTGACGTTTATTTCCGGACATTTTTCTAATAATTTTGTTTGAATGTTGATATTTTCGCCTTCTGTCATTAACTCTTCCCTAATATCGCATGAAATGTTTTGTAATTTCCCTACTGATTTTAATGTTGGATTTTTAATTTTTGAAAAGTTTTCTAAAGGTTTCTCTGTTTTGATTTTATTTTTTACATTTTGATCTGCGGCCCCGAATCCTGTCTTTGCCTGTAACCGTTTTCTTTTGCTTTTTTCCGGGACCTTATAACCTAGTTTTTTGGACTGGGTCTCGGATTGTTAGGTAGTGTAGGATTGGGTTTTTGGTTACTTTGGTTTTGGTTTGTTTGCGGTCTATTCCCATAGGATCTAAGGTTAGGTGTTCTTGGATAGGTTTGAGAGTCCATGGCTCCTGCCATTTTCCTATCAAGGTTCCCCTTATACGCTGGTCTTTCTTCTCGATTTTCCCTACGTGGTTCGCCTTCCATCGTTTCGAACGTTCTAAGAAATTCTATCGCGCTTTCAACGGTTTCGCTATGACTTCCTATACTCGCAAATTGTACCTTTTGTTCAAAATGTCGCATGATTCTATTAATCATAAATTTTTCTGGGATTGGTGGATCAAGATATTGTCCTTTAGCCACCATTTTGCAAAAATAATTAACTCTTGACATATATCCTTTATCACGATATTGTCCGTTTTCAATTAAATTTCGGATATGTTGCTGGGCTTGATATCCCCAATAATTTTTTATAAATTTAACCCTAAATTGTCCGTATCTATCTTCATTATCTTTGATTACGTTCCACCATTCTATTACCGGCCCTTTTATGTGTCGTTCCACGATTTTTAATTTCTCCCCTTCGTCTAATTGTGGATCGATTTCCATGAAAATCTCTTCTATTTCGGCTAGAAATTTCATTGGACTTTCTTTGGAACTTCCCCAAAATTCGACAGTTTTATTTCCTGCTGCACCGGGTTGTACGTATACTACGCTTCTCCCAGCCCCTACTAAACTTTGCCCTATACTTGTCTGTCTCATTTTGGTTTCTAACGATTTTATATTTTTGCTTAACGTTTCGCAATTAACTTTATTTTATTTAATTTTGTCATCCTGACCTTTAATTGTTTCCCCTATTTCCTGAATTTCCCCTTTCAAAACGACTATTTCGTCTTCGCAATTTCCGACTCTATTTTGAATTGCTTCAAAATTTTTCTTTACGTCTTCTCCTAAACCGCCTACAGCTTGTAAGAGTTCTTCCCTACTCGCTTGTTCGCTTTCTTCGCGTGCTAACTCCCTTGCTTCGCGTTCTCTTTCTTTCGCTTCGCGTTCCCTTTTCTCTTCGTTTTCCCTAGTCTCCCGTTCTAATTCCCTAGCTTCGCGTTCTTTTTTCTCTTTTTTCCTCTTTTTTCCTCTCCGATTCGCGTGCTTTTTCTCTCTCCTCTTCCCTAGCTTCGCGTTCTTTTTCTTTCGCCTGGAAATATCTCATGAACTTCTGCATTTCCGTTTCTGTTTCTTTCGGAGCTGCCATTTTTTTTATTTAGATTTATTTATTAGGTTTACTACTGTTTATTTATTTTTAAGTTTTGTGTTTTAGTTTTTAATTTTGATTTTAATGAATTTAAGCTGTTCGTTTTCAACCCTAAAGTAATTTTAACAATTTTTTGTTTGGTTACTTTCGAGCCTACGCTGTTGGACGCCACTTGCAACGCACCCCCCCCTCTATTTTTAGACTGGGTTCGACAGACGCTCACAAGACCCTACCCTCACTAAACACCGCGATCTAATATAGAGAGTGATTCCTTCGCAGTTTAATAGTTTTGATAAGGCTCTTGATTCTTATGTCACACAAGAATAATTTATTTTAATCAACTTATGCTAACACAGGAAATTTTACTATATTAATATATTCACTTCTTATACTAGCTTACCTTTCTTAAAACTCCAGACTCTTTTTCAAAGGGTGTGCCCTTTGGAGCTCTTTAATTCATTAACACCAAAATTTGCTCTTTTTTGAATTTTTAACTTTATACTGGTGAGCACTTACTTTTTCTTCTTTCTAATGTAATGAGTTTCTTTGAATGGGTTAGTTTTAATTAAAATATTCAACAGTGAAATTTAACAAATTTATTTAAGAGTCTACAATTTAATTTTTATTTTGAGAAACAATGGATTTCATTCGAATCTCTTACAACAATTAATGTCGCCTTTTCTGACAATTTATATTAAATGCTTTCTCTTTTAACAAACTGAAAATCTACTATATTAAACAATTTTAACAATAACTAAAACTAACAATTTATATTCTTATTCTAATACACATAAATATGAATCTTATTATTTATTCCTTTCAATCTGTTACTTTTGCTTTATTATTGGACTCGAATTTTATGGTATTTTTATATCTCTTTATTTGAATGAATTTAAAATTGGCTTTATTTTGACTTTACTTTGTCTTTAAAATGTTATCATTTAACTTTATTGAATTTAATAATTTTGGACGTAATTCAAGTTTATTAAAAAATATTTTATTTATTAAAAAAGCTTGATTTATGCAGTACCTTGTTTTGTGGAGTGCACAAGTCCGCTCGTCCTGATTCTGAGAGTGTTAGAGGATCTTGGAGATGTTTTCTGAGAGTTGTCTAGAATATCTCGAAGTCCAGTTCTCGAAGAATCTGTTGATGACGACAAGTTCTAGAAGAATGTTTGCCGGAGTCCGTAGTGAAGATCTCTTCTACTAAGCTGTTGTAGGATGTCACGTTGTCTCCTGCAAGGCCGATCCTTTCTGTAGGTACCGTTATTAACCTGGCGAAGTACAGAGCGTTGACAATATTTTTCACGACGATTTCCTGTTCAGACTTGAGTAAAGTTGGTGATCTTTCCTGGAGCTGCTATTAGAAGACTTCCCTGGAGCTGGTACTAAACGAGACTGTCGAATTAACTTGAAGAAAGTTAACTCGTCGAATTTTAGGCCTTTCAGTGTGGCCAACCTTCACTGATTATTGTTACTGTTTTATTTCACAATTTAATTAATTTTATTTATTTATTTGCACTACGATGAACTTTCCTTGGCTTATTCTTCTATTGTTTGTCTATTTTTTTCATTTTAAATTATCTATTTCTATTATTATTTGTTATAATTAGTTTAATTTCTTATGGTGGATTTGTGTTGAAGTTGGTAACTTTCCCTCTCCATGCGTCTACTGCCTACTCTGCGCACGACGTTCAAGACAAGTTGATTCCTGAAATTTATAATTTTTTACTTGCGAATTCTTCTTTTCTTCATATATCCCGTTCGCTTCGCTCGATCTTCTTCTGGTTGATTTCATTTTGAAGCCCTTCTTTCCCTGATGATTTTCCATCTTCATTTGTAGCGATACGACATATATTTTTTCTTTTACGGAGATTTGAAAATTTCGTAAGTTTTCAAAATTTAGTTTTTCCAATTTTGGAAATTTTGAAAATCTTCTTTTTGTAAGTTGTTCCTCTGATGCTGAAAGTTCCAAAACTGCTTTCCTCTTCTTCCTCGCTTCTGGGTTTCACAAGTTACGGTACTTTCTGCATTTTTGGTTATTTATTATTTAATTACTTTATGGTCTTTTATTAAATTTTGATTTCGAGTCTTATTTATTTCTAGTTTATATTATGGTTATGCGTTGTTATTATTAGATTTTGGAATTTCTTTATTTTAAGGGTTTTTTATGTTTTATGACGTTTTATTATGGCTATAACTTTTTTATTATTAATTTGACGAGTTTATTCTCTTATTATTTATTATTAGGTTTTCCTAGCTCTACACGATTTATCATTTTAATTTAAGTTTTCGGATTTTGATGTTTTTTGCATTAGAAACATATGGACGAATTCCTGTTCAATCCGGAACGCTAAATATTTCCTGTCAAGGCGCGTGACCTTGGCTTGGCTAACTTACATATTCCCTTTAACTTTACATGTGTTATTTTATATTTAGAAATGTTTTTGTCATTTCTACAATTATTATTTGATTTAATTGAAATTTTGGAATTTAGCTCTTTTCCAAAATTGCTCCTTGCAGGCGGTTCAATTAAACCGTTGCAAGCTCTCTACTGTAGTTTTTGTTTATTGAATTCTATCATCGTTTTACATTGTTGGTCCTTTTACAACCCTATAACATGGTGTATATTAAAATTTAAGATTGTTAACTACTTTTATTGCTGTTAATTTTGTTAACATTTTATTTTATTGTTTTAGTTTTTAGTTGTAATTGTTAGTTTCATACTAAGGACCATTTTCCCCTCAGCTGCTCACTTATAGTGAGTATGGGGTTGATATTCTTGAGGGATTCAAGGAGGATCTATATTTTTTTCATGTAGTCTTGTGTTAGATACATCTTTTCATCTTTCCTATCAAGTCTTCCTTGACCAACTATTGTTCTTTTTTTACCGCAACATTATTAAGGGTATATTCAAGAGCTAGGAGTCTTTATTTTATTTTCTTCCCCCTTTTTTTTAAGGTGATGACCAAGAAGGTTTTTTCCATTAAACAAGTAGGGAAAAATTAGCATTCTGTGCTCTTTTTTGTGAAGGCAATATGTATTTTCATTTTAAAACAAAATCACACTGACAGGACTGCTCAGGTCTGCGTCCTTGGGTTCAACTCCTGTTCTACCATTTGTTTTAGAGCCATCTGCGACCCATTCCAGCTCATACTGTTACTGTTACAAAACGTATATAATATTGACAAAAAACAATATTGGAAACAGTGAATGTGCAGAGCTGAAAATTTTCTGAAGGTCTCTCGCTTTTACTCGTACCTTTATATTTACAGGGTGTCTCTAATGATAAACTTCGTGATGAAATCTTGTGTCAACTTGTCAACCAGACATGGCGTAACGACGTTGTCGCTAACAATGAACGAGGTTGGCTACTAATGGCTAACTGTCTATCTGTCTTCCCACCTTCGTCACATCTTTACAAGTTTTTACTCAAGTAAGTGAACAATTTAAAATTTGTATTTAATTCAGTCGATTGAGTTCAGTTTATCATAGCACCAATATGTCTTGAAGAAATCCCTAAAAAGAGAAATTAAAATCCAAACAATTAATTATTTTTTGAATTTGTGAGGTAGAATATTCTAATTTAATATATGTTCTTTCACTTCTTTAATTAATTATTTTTTACTCTTCTTTGAAACGTATAATAACTTTACATATCAAGACTTTTTAAGGGATTGTTGTATTATTTAAAGTACATCTTTCCCCCCCCCCCCATACTGAAGGTTGCAATCACTTTATAGAATATTAAAACCATACAAAAAATTACAGGGGTCATTTTTATTTTCACACATATACATGGCTTAGAGAGGGTTAATGTGATGGGTTAAAAAACCATGTCTTGTTTAAATGTTTTGAGGTATTCTAAGTGTAAAAAACTGCTTTTTGTAATGATTTCTGTTGTATGTGCTGTAATCTACAATCCAAACCAGTATCAAATTTGGTACGTGGGTAGTGTTTGGCCATATCTCGGGATATTTTTCATTTTTTGATAACTCAAAATTTGGAGCTATAAAAAATAATACTGAAAAACTGATATGTTAATACTATGGAAGCGTGCTGGGCCCATAACCCAGAGGTCCGTGGATCATAACCACGCTCTGCTACCATTCTGCAACGATAGCGAGAAAGGGGCATTTGCGGCTGGGTACGATTTGGGTGGTACGTGGATCTACTTTGGTAATGTATTACCGGGTCCCGATCGCGTGGTAAAATTAATATAAGTACTCTGGGCGAATCTCAACTTAGCTAGCCATTTTTGACGAGTATTACTACAGACTAATTAACTAAAAATAAGAGAATTACTTTAATACCAATATTAATATCAACTACACTGTACTGCAACAACATGTCGGCCTATACCAGGGCCTAATATGGCCGCGTATATTTCGACTAATAATTTTTCGATAACCCAAAATCGGGATGCACCCTGATATAAACCCTAGGGCCGTACCGGCCCTATTCCTTTGGGTTTAGCAAGGCATGATAATAAATTACGGCACTATAATAAATTTAACAAGAACGCTGTCAGACTACTTGACTCACAGCTGTCTTGAGCACAACTCCGCTTTTCAGTTCTCCGGACGGATATATCCAGATTCACGAAGGGGAGGGGGAAGTGGTGATTAATCACCACATAATGGAAAAACTGATGTGCCATAATCCAGATGGCCAACTGTCTTAACAAACGGACTTGACGAAGTTGAGAGGGATATTCATGAAAACAGGGTACCCAGAATACTTAGAGTGGAATATAAAAAAAAGTCTGTAGACTCTTTTCTGTCATTTTTGAAAAGCTATAACTATTATTGTTAAACATGTTGTAATACATTATGACTGGGTGTTTAACTTATATCTCTGAAACACCTGAAGGAAAGTGACATTCTAAAGAATGGCATCATTCCAAATGTCTGACAAAACAAAGTAAATTCAAGCAGACTAAGTCAACTCAAAAAATTATGACTACAGTTTTTTAGGATAGAAAAACTTAATAGGATAGGATCCTTTTGTAGTGACAATAATTTTGGATGCACACTTGATCTAGGACCTACAGAATTTTATCTTTTACCAAAACTCAAGGATTTTTTTGGAAGAAAGTGAATGGCAAGTGATAATGAATGTGAAAAATCTGTTTAATAAATGGATGACAATTTTCTATGATATAGTAGGGCCTACTTCCATCGTACTTCAAGTTGGGAATTGTGCGTGGTGTTAACTTCTTCATTTTGAAAAAGAAAATTTACTAACAAGTCAATGTCGGAGTCTCGAAACTTAGTTATAAATGTAATGCCATTTAAAGTTTTGTTCATTAATAAAGTTTTCTGTTATTTCTAACAAAATCTCTTATTTTAAAAGCGAGCATCATAAGTTTGATTAATCATTTGTGATTTTTAGTTAGTAATCTATGTACCTAACAAAGTTGTCAATACTGTATCTAACTGTATCGCTAACATTCCAATCGAAATAAAATCATTGACACTGTTAAAACATCAATTAATCAAATTTATTTCATATTATTACCAATCAGATTAATAGGTTAAATACATCAACATGTAACAATTTACAACCTACAAGTTTAGTGAAAGGAATTGTGGAAGCTGAATATATCAGTACAAAATCTATATTTCTGTTTTTAACATCGATGTGATTACAAAATGTTAACAGATAATGAAAATGTTTGATATAAAAGTAATATGGGTTTAACTTCTGTCTGTTTTTACATTCATACGAACATTTTATTCGTACGTATAATTTTACACGTTTTTAGTCATCATTAATTTAACACTGAAAACTAAGCCAAAACACATTTTTAATAGTCATGAACTCTGAAAATTTTTGTAAAGTTCTTGTATATCGTATTTTACAATTTTTATAAAGTTCTTGTATATTATATTTTATATAAATTTTAAAATACACAAGCAAATTATTCGTTATTTATATCAGAGATTTTATACGTTATTTTTTTTTTTTTTACAAATCTACAAAGACCTTTATAGACAAAACCAAAAATCTTTACGAAAATTATTGACACATAAATTAATTAGAATAAATGTAAATTATCTTGTAAAAATGAGGATATATAAGGATATTTTAACTTGAAATTTTTTTCCAAATGACTAAGTCTGGTAAACTAAAAAATATATTATACAGTATTGTTATTGGTTTGTTAAGTTATATATATATATTACCTTCAATATCTGTGACCTATTCTAAAGGATTAAATCTCAATATTTTGTTTGTTAAACAATGCCTTTGTTATATGAAAAATGTGCGGAGCTCTATTTCTAATATAGACCAGCTATCATTTTGGATTGCCTCAATAAAATTGTGTGTGTTTTTTTTTTTTTTTTTTACCAATTTTCCCTGCTAATCAAGACCTAATGATATATAAGTAATATACGAGGTGTGATAAAAAATATGGCGAATGAATATTTTACAAGCAACTCCTCATGCTACATCCATTTTAAGTAATCAATTCGATAACCCATACTTTGAGATAGTCTGACTTGTTAGTCTGCTTCCAGATTCTGAAGAGTGAGATTGTGTTTACTGTGTCTGTCAGTTTGGATGGAATTGAAGGATGGTTTTGAAGCAGATCCAGACTCCATGGGCAATATTATAACTGGAGAAAAAAGTTGGGTGTATGGATATGATCGTGAGATGAAAATTCAGAGTTCCTAGTGGGGTTTAGAAGAACCCACTCCTGACTTAACGGTTACAACCAGTGGAGTACTGGCTTTGTCTCTATTATTTTTGTTTTGAACTTTACAAAGATGTTGTTTTTGTCAGAACAGATACTTATTGAAATTTTTGTTTAGCTAGCTGTCCAGTTATTGGTGTTCTTTAGTGGCGAAGGCACAGATTTTGCTTTGGATGCAATAGGTTTTGTTGATATATCAAGAAGGTCGACTTTATAAGTAGAAGGGATGTTAAATGATGTACATCTTGGACTGAAATTAATTGCTTAATCTGATCAGCAAGCATACGAACCATCTCATCCAGTTTCTTACATGATGAACATGTATTCGGGACGGAGGCTGATGTCGCATTTGCATATGATTTTCCTATGGTTGAAGGTGAAGCAGTTCTTTGTCTATACACTTTCCTAGTTTCAGGAAAGGAAAGTTTTTCCTTAGCAACAATTTCTAAAATTGCCTTCTTGACCTGATGTTTTGGGCATTTTGGTGAACGTGCGGGATGATCACTGCCGTAATTCGCACACTTTGCCTCAATATTACACCTTCACTTTTATGGTCTTTTACACTACACTGTCCACAAACTTCCTGTTTAGAGCAAGTGCTGCTAACATGTCTAAATCCTTGGCATCGGAAACAACAGCTTGGAAGGAATGTACAGTCTAACAGTTAGACTGTAGAATCCAACAAACACTCGCTCAGGAAGATTTGGTATAGCGAAAGTTAAGATGAGAGAGCCGGTTGGTTTTTTCTCAACATTTGCTGTACGGAAAATTCGTTCCACATTGACAACATGCTGTTCAGCAAACTCTTTCTTTATTTCCTCCATTCTCTCACTCAAGAGGTCACGACAAGAAATAACGCCTCTAGAGGAATTTAACTCTAGAATAACTCTCAAACCAGCATTTTTGTAGAAGTGGTAATCAAAGCATAGGCTACGCTTTAGTAAAATTTGATCAAAATCATTCTAATTTTGATTTTGAGAAAATCGTAATTTTGTGTTTTTTTTTGGCAGCTACTCCCAAATTTTGAATTATTAAAAAAATGAACAAATGTCTGAGATATGGCCATAATATCCACTTATCAAGTTTGATTAAAATCAGTACAAATGTTTGGTCTCCACATACAACGGAGAGACATTAAAAAAAAAAAAATTGAACTCGGTATATTCCACAGAAAGCAGATAAAACTAGATATTGAATTTTGTTACCCACTACATAAGTTTCTCTAATAAAAAAGAATAAATTGAATGCTGAATATTTATAAGCATGATTTAGTGTGAATGAGTATATATTATTTTCTTATACTAATACTAATGTCCTTACGTAAACTAGAGCAATAATATTTATTATGTTAATTGTTTTTTTCCAGATATGTTTCTGATAACGGCTACAATGGTTACAAATCAATATGTCAACAGAAACTATTACAGTCACATAACCAATGGGCTCGCACTTATCCTCCATCATTGTTAGAATGGAGAGCTAACAGGAAACGAGTTAACATGGCATTAAATCTAAGTTTTGCAGACGGTAAGTGATAATGTGAATAATGCCCTATCAAGATAAAATTTGTTTAACACATTCAATACTGACGGTGGCCCGGTCTGCCACACTGGGACCAATTACAATGCGCATGGTGGTCCGGGCCGCCATTTTCCCCACCTAAACCTATTCCCAGAGTATGCTCCTAGAACCCGTGGCAAGTGGTTTATTCTGTGTTAGCATGTTACTGACATCTATATGCACATGTTCTTAAGTTTAGTTCGTAGTTTTAATTTATTTTCTGTATTTTATTGGTTGTGTAAGTTTTGTGTTTCGATTGGTCTTTTACTTTGACAATGACTGACAATCTCAGACCTGGTACTTCAAAATGTGTTGATATGGAATTTAGTGATTGTGATTCTGAGAGTTTAATGGGGCAACAGACAATGAGAATTTTATACGGAAAGCGACTCACAGTATAAAAGCCTAGGCTATGACATCACACCTCCTGTTTGGTAAATTTCTACAGCTAGTATGAAATATGGTATACAAATATTTGTCCATCTACTTTAAATGATAATGATCAATAGTCACCAATTGCACAATATGAATACAATAGTCTCTCTATGACTATCGTTTGCAAGTCATTGACACTCTACTTCCAGCACCTGGAGCACCGCAACATGATCTTCCGAGCATGGATTTAGACCAAACAGCAACAGATGTTTAACAAAACTGTGTAGAGTTTGTTCTAAAAATGGCAAGAGGACAATCAAAACATATTTGTGTAGAGCTTGCCCTGGTTAACCTGGATTGTGCGTATTGAAATGATATATATCACAAAAAATAAAGATTTTTTAGGCAATATATTTAAGTATATAAATATAAAAAGCCACAAACTTGGTCAGCGAGGTGCGCATGGTAGACCAGTCCGCTACAGTTATCACCTCACATAAATTATGTAATTTTCAAAATGTTGAATATTATTGATAATATTTCAGTTAAATATGCCCAATAATAAATTTTGGGAGAAAAATAATTAGCACACAAGATGTATTACCATATTACAAATTTATTTTCAATAGTGAATGTGTTGAAGAAGAAAAACTCCTCGATCATCATCAAATAATACTCCCTTAGCCCTCGAATACTTTAATAGCTTCATCTTCAAAAATGACCAATCAAAACTTTTCTTTTAGTCAAGAAAGATGTAATAGGCAAAAGGGCTCTACTAATAGTCACATGGGGTATATTTTATATCCTGGTAGACCACGTCTGTATTCACTGTATCAAGTTGCTGAAGGAGTAATAATAATAACAAACAACATTATTAATGACAATGATAGTTGATACACATATATTGTGTATTTCTATTTATAAAAAATTTATGTTGTATTTATTGTAAAAATATTCAAGAAACATAAATACATTTGACTTTTCCTTCATTCCACACGTTCTGCTATACAATAACTAAGAGATATTTGTTGAATATATCAACATTTATAACAGGTGGGTATTCTTAGATTTAGCATATCATATATAGATCAGCACATTTGTAGGATAAGCTAGATCATTGTAGATTTGTTTGCTGATCCTTAGCTTCGATTATATTGTCCATCTCATGAAAGTCCAGCATAATGTTTGTCAGAAGGAAAAACGTATTGGTAATACAATAAGTAAATTTATTTTAAAAAAACTATATTTGATTTTTAAATAATAAATAAATGTAAGACTCACCATCCACAATATTCTGTTTGGTCGTTTTTTTGTATGACGGCCGTTTCGGGTATTCAGCCATTATCAAGTTTATTATTGGAGAAGCTCCTCCGTTGTCATGGCACACTCAAAAAACAACATAGTTACACATTAACAAAAACACAAACACTGATTTGAAACGAATATTTATTAAATTAAATTAAAATGTGACTCATGAGTCGACACGATTGTTAGATGTCCCGGTACGTACTGCCTTTGATTTTTAACACATTTAGTAGCATTTTGGAAGTTTTAAAATGAAATAATACACATTTTAAGACATTCTAAGGATTGTAAATGCGATATAACTAGATTTTTTCTTTCTCTAATTAATATAGAAACAGTTATGTGATGAATCAAATCATTGAAATCGTGCTTTTTGCAGATATATTCTATTTGAGATTTCCAAAAGTGGTTTTTGAAAAATATGACTGAGGATGTATTTATGGCTCAATTAAAGCAAATTTAGGCCCTTATTTAAATATACAAATATTTTTCAAAAGTGGAATCTGTGGTTCATTTTCATTTATGACTGACAACTACTGAACTAACATGTTTGGTGATGAATAGTTTTATTTGATTGTCAATGGATTTGTAGGAAAGTTTGTGCTATGTTTTTTGCACCATTTATATGTTGTTACATTGATTAATTTTTCTTCTTTGGTTTCACTTACATATAGTGGAACTGTGTTAGCCTAAATGTAAAAATAGCTTAACACATGGAAGATTGCTCTTGCATCTAAATTGACAAATGTAACCAAGATTTTTTATAATTATACTTTGTCCTTTTACAGGAGAATCAATGACAACCAGTGTCGAGTCGTGGACAAGATGCGAGGACTTGTGCGCAACAGTTCTTAAAGAACGTGGTGTCGCAGAATACCATGGCTGGACAGTAGCCTTAGATGATATGGATGATCGTAATGGTCTTGACTATGTATTGGACGCCATATCAGAAATAGAGTTGCCGCCAGGGTTCCCAGTGCATAAGGAGAAGCCAATAATCAGTACAAAAGTTAGTCTTAATAAGTTATGATAGAGTTTTGCTTATAACTAACAATTAAATGTTTTATTTTTCCATTTACAACATAATACAAATGTACATTTATTAAGATGATCAAATCACTTTTTTTTATTTTAAAGGTACACTATATTTCAAAATGTTATTCTATTTATGGATAAATTAGACCTCTTCAAGTATAGCCTGTTTTAAAAATGGCCATAAGTTGCAATAACTTAAAACCTAATATATAATGCAAGAACTTTGCACAAACTTTCTCACTCGCTCATCCTAAAAAACAAATAAATACGAATTAAAACTAATTATCAACAAACATGTCAGTTCGGTAGTTCTCAGTAAAAAAGTGAAAATAAACTGTTGAATGCCATTTTTGAAAAAAAGTATTTCAATAGGGTCTAAACTTACTTTGTGCTATAAACTAGTTTTCAGTGTAAAGCCTATTTGATTAAAATTGAGCTTTTAATGACAGCAGTTTAGTTTCAATTAATTAATTTTTTTTTTGCCAATTATTCCTGAACCATAATGTTGATTTACTTGCAATTTTACATATTGTTTTGGATCATTTATCTTCAATTTTAACTAAAATTTGAATGAAATCTTATTGAGCCAATTTTGAGAATTTATGTCTCTTGTAAATAGACCCATGACTGAATTTTTGGTTTTACCGATAACTCACTAACAGTATTTTTGTAGTGATGGTAACCAGTACATTTTGTTTCAGTTAGTTATTGGAGGTTACACATGATTAAAAATTTTTAGCCGATTTTTAGAATATTGAAATTTTATTTTTATGTTAGTTACCCCCAAATTTTAGTTATCGGGGGAAAATTTAAAATTCCCAAGATTTGGTCAAAATATCCCCAGATACCAAATTTGAATAAAAGTTTTCCATGTGTGTTTGCTTATAGCCCAACTGGATTGTTAATAATTAATTACCTTGTATTGAGGTGTTACCGTCGAACAATCCTCACTTGTAGTTTACACTATCTTATATGACGCGTTTCAACTATTTGTCAGTCATTTTCAAATATAAAAACACATAGAAACACTTAACGACAAATATTAATTCACATTTAAAAAACACGATTAAAAACACATATACGGACAACGCGTGTGGTCAGTGACCATTCTCGTTGACTCACGATCGTCAATTCCAAACGAATTTGCCTAAGAGTAAATTATGTCGAATTAAACTAACATTGAAAGAAATTTAAAAAGAAACATTTACAAAACTTTTAATAAATTTAAAAGAAGAAGGGAATGATATATGTATTTTTGAATTTATGATATAAACATTATTGACTATTATATATGTTTTATAGCAAGTGTTATAAAACATGATATATGTTTTTTCCAGATATGAAATATTATTTTGTTTGATATGAAATAAATGTATGTATTTTAGCAGACAATTGGAGACACGTTATTTTATTTAGTTTAAAAGAGTACATTTTCACAATGATTCCACGCCCGGGGATTAAGAGTTTTTAATTAAATAAGTGCCTATGCTATCATAGGTTGTCGCCTAACGGGATTATATCCAAAATAAAATAATAAAGTAAATTAAAATTAATCAATGCAAAATTTGTATCTTGACGTCGAAAGTCACGGTAAATGTAAATAAATCTTTGTTGGGAATATAAAAATATTACACTTTTCTGGGAAAGGTAAAAAGATATTACTGATCACAAAACCTACCTCTTAAATCTCAGTGAGCCCAGTGATTCCTATGGTAGCAGAAGGGGGCTACTTGTCATATAGTGAGGAAGTCATTTTGGTTGATTCATCCCACCTTTAGAAATCACGAAATATTCTGTGGAGCAGACATTCCATGTCCTTTTCATATTCTTATGATTTAACACCACCTGTTTGGGGAATGCTGAATGAAGAAAGTTTTAGAAAATAACCACTAGTAACAAATGATGAACTACATGAGAAGATTGTAGTTACTGTATAGGAAATGGATCAACGTTTCTTCAAAGACATGTTAGAAAACCTATGCACCTGATACGAGAACTGGTTAGAACATACTGGAAAACGTTTTGTTAACAAAAACTTTGAATGTCGGTTCTCTTTATCTGCAGTTTGGAATTACAGAAATATCTGTCTTTATTACAAAATATAGTTATAAAATAAAATTGCGTTATGGTTGTTTTGGGCCATACTGTACATAGAACAATATAATAAACTAATTTTATAAATAACATGATGATATATTTTAGAAGATTATCACCATATATTCTATATTCTATACAAGTTAAAATAGTTCTAATTTGAATATAGAACTGAAACAATGTCTCGAATTTGTCTAAACCAAGTAAACAAACTTTTAACTTTGTTTTTAACTGAAAATACTAATTTTGTTAGGAATAATCTGGTAATTTATAATATACTCTTGGTAAACTAAACAGTATTTTACCTTCCTTTGTAATTTTTATGTTTCGGAGCTGATACTATTAATAATAACAATTTTTTTTTTTCAGCTACAAAGTGTTGAGCCTCAACCAGCTGCCCGTTCCAGGCCAACAGTGCCACCTCCGCAACCACCACCCACTATCAACACTGTAAGATGTCTTATTTTCTTATTTATTTAATTACGATAGTAAGCATATATAACTAAATCTAAATTAAAATTTTGAAATGTAACACCAAATAAATGTACTACTTAAATAAACCTAGAAATTGTTTAGAGATTTGCATCCTGTTTTGGAATTTCCATTTTCAACAAAAACAGAAAATAAATGGAAAAAGAAAAGGATAATAATAACATCTTAACATCAATAATATTTTTTGATATCGGCAATCTCCCCCCCACCCCTTCTTTAACCTGTAGACTAAGAAAAGACAGGAAATGTCTGTCTAGAAATTATTGTATCGAAATGTGTAAGGTAATGTTTCAATCTTTCAATAATCATGTAACCGAAATTATATACAGCAAAGGATAAAAATTACAAAATTCGATCAATTTGGTGTGTTTTGCCATGAGAGAACAGCACTGCAGGTTCTTCGCAATATAATATAATGTGAACTCTGTGGTGATCTGCCCACCACAATTCCCCCTGCACTCGGGGTGGCTGTCACGTGTCCGCATCCGGTGCATTACCATTTGCCCAGTGCCAGAAATGCAGGGGCAGCGGATGAAGCCTTGCATGTTCCCCCACCCTGCGAGCCCAGAAGTTGGGTCACGCGCGAAAGATAACCAGTTGTGCACCACATTCGGAAGGAACTGGACCTGTCTGCAAGTATCACGTTTAACGCGGATTCATAATTATGTATATGTATCTTTTTGTTCCTAGTTTAAACCCCCTCAAAAAATAATGGCTTAATAGTCAAATTGGGTATGGTCAGTCGACCCCGGGTTAAATGGTGCGCAAACATTCGGCTTTCCGCGATCGCTGGTGCAGTGTAGAATGGCGGCCATCTTAGGCTAGTGTCTACATCGGGACCACTATTTTTGTTAGAGTCAATCGCTAGAGTACAATAATATTGTTAAGTAAGTTAATTATATTATAACTAATTTTAGTAATCATTATTTAGAGTATTAGTAATAGTCCCTCATCACGTGCTGGCTGACTGAGTGGTATTTAGTTTTAGTCGATAGGTCTGGGCTGTGACCGTTGTGTCAACCAAGTTTTAAAAGATCCACGATCCTCTATTACCCACCTGAATTAATAATAATAATCATAAATAAGTATCCATTTGCCGCAACTCTTTTATCATATAATTTTTGTAAATGGTAATTCTTGTCCAAATACCATAATTTGTCAATATTTTATAATCTTTTTCTTTCTCTTTCGAACTACGTATTCCAAATTATCCTAACTGTAATAGTTTTTGAGACATATTACATTCCACGAAGTTGTAACCAAACTTAACCAGCCTCTTTTTCTTTTTGGTGCAGTTACGAAATGATAACTTACATTTATATTTTGTAACCGTTCTGAACACCATTAGAAAGATGAAATTTAGATCTTTCAGTTGGTACAACCCATTACATCATAGCCCTAATTTTAGATATGCATTTTTAACTGGTAAATCCCTTGTCTCGTCTTTGACCTTGTCCATAGAAAATATTCTTATGTGCGAGGCTCGATTTATTTCTATTATTGTAAATTTATTTTGTTATGTAGAGTGGTTTATTTATTATAATTTGTTTATACAAGTTATAATATGTGTGTTATTGTTTCTAGAGTTTATTTTTTTGAGTGATTTCATTTCAGGTTTACCTAGTACAAAAGTTTGGGGTATGTCAAATTAGGCCTAACTTTTTAGCAAATTTCCACTGTGTCTAATAAAAAGTTTATAAATTGATTTTTGTTTTTACCAACATTTATGCACAGACATAGTACAAAGACTTTTCTATATCTATAAAGAATTTTTTTAATGTAAATATAAGGTATTCATTTGGTATTTTGGCTTAAGTTTTTGTAAGAATTTTTGATTTCTGACATACTAACTCCAAATTTTTTACATATAATTTTTTTTTTGGAGAAATAAATTCTATGCACCTTTCTGAGATAAATGATATTTCACAAGTTGTGTTTTACATAATATTACTATTTTTTGTGATTTTTTCCGAAGTATGAATAACTTTTAGCAAATTTTGACTTTTTGCATAAAAACAATTTTTTTTTAATATGAAAATTTTATAAATTGATTTTTGTTTTTACCAAAATTTATCAAAAAATAGAGTAAAAATACTTTTCTATATCTTGATTAATAATTTTTTTAAATTGTTTAGTAAATATCAACTTTAGTGTGGAATTTTGTCTTCAGTTTTTGTAAAAAATTTTGATTCCTGAAATACTAACTCCAAATTTAATACATCTAAAATTATTTTTTGATTACACAGGTAAATTCTAAGCACCTTTTTAAGAAAAATGATAGTAAGAAGTTGTGTTTTCTATAAGATTACTTTTTTTGGTGATTTTTTTTTTTTTAATTCAGCTAATTTTTTACAAAAAAATATATTTGTCATATGAAATTTTTATAAATTTATTTTTGTTTATATCAATATTTATTCTTAATTACAACCAAACTTTTGTACATCTTGAAAAAAGTTTTTAAAAAAATTGTATGTTTTATATAGGCTTTTCTATTGAATTTTTACTTCATTTTTTTATTCTCAACATACTTACTCCTAATTATTAATAGCTAACAATTTTTCATTATACAGATAAATTCTATGAATCTTTCTGAGAAAAATGGTATCATACAAGTTATGTTTTGCATAATATTACTATTTTTTATGATTAAAACAAAATGTTAAAAAAATGACACTGTTATAGTAGGTGTCTCGAGGGTTAACTGAAAATGACTAGTAGGACTTAATTTTCAATGATATATCTTTATTCGCTATGTAATAGCAGAATATCTATATTTTATTTTCAATTCATAAATATAGAGTGCAACTTATCGTATGTTTGTACAAATTTCATTTTTGTTGTTAATTATGACAACATAAATCACCTATACAGTTTAAAACAGTTGTAATTGACACGTAGTGTATTGTCGTAAATTTGGCAACTCTGGATGAATCTATGTAGGACTTCGATCATTACATAAGTTGTAGTATCCATGGGTGTCATCAGCAGTTCATTATTGGGGAAGGGACATATGCCGGGGGTCTGGGGGTATGGAAATTTTTTAAAATTAAACTTCTCAAAACTTCATTTGGTACTTACGTATTAACGCCACCGCAGCAACTTTGCGCATATATATATGCACCAATATTTGCTTACTTTGCGATATAATTATATATCATGACAGGTTTGGCCAGGTAGCTATATATATATATATATATATATATATATATATATATATACACATAAACACCTGGCCAAACCTTATATATATATATGCGCAAAGTTGCTGCGGTGGCGTTAATACGTAAGTACCCTTCGTTTTTAAGCATTTATTTATACGTTTGTAACAGAAATGTAATGTTAAAAACCCTAGTAAAGACAAAGCCCGGTGTTTACCTTTTAAGGTTTTAAATAAATCATTTGTTTTTAGCAAAAATATTTTTACATCTCAAATATTACATCTGTTGATTTTTTACATTATAACTTATTTTCTTCAATAATGTATTATTATGTTCTAGGTACCAGCACCAGTAACACCGACCAAAGTAAGATCAGTATCACGAGATCATACAACAACAACAAACGACTCTGGTTTATCAAGACAGAGTGCTCTGAATGATAGATATTTTGACAAACCTGGTCGTTCTCGCAGTTTGGATAATCTGCTTTCTCCTGTAAGTATTCTTATATGATGAGAAGGTAATTGTTTACAAGGAAAGTCGCATCTTTCTTTTACAATTATTATTATTTTTTTTTTTTTAACATGTTCTAAATACCTTATTTTTATGATTACTAAAATAAGTTTTCAACGAAGAATTAATTTTTTCACGGAAAAAAAAACAACATAATTTCAGCTATTCTAGGTTAAGGTCCATTAAGTGAGTTAAACCTTAACTTAAAATAACTCCAATCACTGCTATGAATTTTTAAAAAAATCAAGGAAGATCTAAAATCATAACATCTGTTTAAAATAAAATCACCTCTTAAAAATACAATCAATGCAACCTACCAAAATTTTGTCTATTGAACCATGTTGTATATATATGTGGAAAAGTAGAAACTCTTATTTTATTTATTTATTGTTTCATTTCCACTCTATCGCTACTTCCGCAAATACTCATATACCACACTTACTTATTTTATAAACTACTAAGTTGAACTGTTTTGTATAACCACCAATATTCTATATATTATGTACAGGGTGCTATCAGAAAGTTTCCGAACTATAAGTTTCATCACGTCTGTTGGACGCGACTGTGCAAGCCGGCATCCGATTATTACCTAATGAGTCAATGTGCCGAGTTTCATTAGATTGCAAGATCGTGTTTGTTCTACAAGTTGTGTTTTGTAATCATGTGTTAATCTTTTGCAACGGAAAAACTCAGCTATTCTGTTGTACACTAAGCTAGGCTGTGCGCTTTCCCCTTTTTAATTAATGCACTTACCTCAAACCCTGTAATATTCATTACAGGCTTTGTTTTCGAGGGAATTGAGTGGATTTAGACGGTTCACTGGAAGTAAAGGCTTTTTTTAATGTTCACCTGAACCTCTTAATCCCTTCAACAGTTTAGGTTGGGTCTAAACTATTCGTACCCCTTTTATTTAATGCTTCCAGTAAGTGTTATTAATTTTCCCATAGTTCAGGGAGCTCACAAACTAATTTTATCTTTTTTACTACTTATCTCAAGAGCGAGTTCTTTGGAAAGTTCCTCGATCACAATCTATATTAGTCACTTAGATATATTGTTAATCTGTATGTGGATTATTAAAATAATTGCAATAATTGAATAACAATCCATTAACAAAAGTATTTTTTGTTTTGTGGTTTATTTATTCATATCAACAATTTGAATCACTGATTTATTTTACAAAAATAATTCAAATTTGTATTTATTTTATCTATTATGTCATTAAAATAATTCTGAATTTATAATTTTAAAAATTTAAAATTATTCCTGGAAATATATATTTCCCCTGCTAGCAGATGACAGGGCTGTTGTCTAATGTCTTATGTTAATATCCTAATATATATTAACATAATAATATATTAGTTTTATCTGTTAGTAAATCAAAAAATATCCTTCCCCTTTCAATATTAATAAAAATATTCTCTTTCTTGTAAACCAACTGGTAAAATATGTTTTACACTGTAACTTTACAGTGTAAATTATTTGAAATAAATTAGGCTCAGCATAGCTAAATGTTCTCTCCAAATTACAAAATGTGTCAGTGATTCAAGGTTATGCTTACACCCACTACGCTTATTACACTCACCTTCATTCTACATCACTAAACACATTACTCGTCCTTGAACTCACATTTTCACTTACATCATTTACACCAATTCAAACTCATGATCAATTTTACTAAGAGATAAATAATTGTCATTCTTACTTTTGCCTTATTAAAAACTGCCACATGGTTATTACCAAAAGTAAACGACTTCTTCCATTAGAAATTATTCAGTATAAACCAAAGGAAGAAAAAAAAAAATTTTTTGTCCAAATATTTGTAATACCGTAAGTATTAAAAATGATCACCAGATTGAAGCACCTATCAAAGAATCTAGCCGTATGCTTTGGTACGCTATGGACTACAGAGCTCCACTGATGGCCATACACATTACTTGTTAACGGCATTAGAGGGTTAAATATATTTTTCTGTTTCTCAGTATGTGAGTGTAAAAGTTCATGAAAGGTTTATTTCAGCATGCCTTTGTATTTGGATACTTACACACTGGTTAGTGAGTGAATAAAGTTGTTTCAAAACTAAACCCCTTTCAAAATGTGTCATAAAATAATTGTCACTCGCTAGCTGTCACCATTAAAGACTCTATTTAAATAACTATTTACTGTAACAAAGCAACAGGACTTTTTTTTTTTACTTGCTCCTTGTGTTAGTAATTTTCCATGTTGTACCAATTTTTGGGATAATATAGAATTGGGGGCACTTTCCAGAAGTGTTAACGTTTAATTAAAAAAAAGAAAAATCTTACTTTGTTAAATAGACATAAATTTACTTGCCATTTATTGTCTTAGACCACACCATCTAGTTCAATACCTTGCAAGCTAGACACTCTTGGACTGTCACATAGTCGTCTCAATGAACGTTATCACTCCATGGAACGGATTCAAGAATCTGTGACTGAACTGACTAAAGTAGAAGAAGATAATTTGGAGTCTGTAAGTCAACGAGGCGAAAACAGGAAATACAGCCTTACAGGGTAAGTTTTAAGGTTATCTTACAGTAACAATGATCATACTACTAGATACATACGCATACATTTGCCCCTTTCCCCCAAAACATAGAAATTTTTAGGAAACCTAATTTATTTAGAATATTTTCTGATAACTGTTTATTTAAAAAAATATGATGCACATATTATGTGTGTCTTCTGTAACATCGCATTCAGAAAATTGGGGAATTGTTTTCAAAAGTAAAAATGAATTAAGTAAAAACTTATTATAAAGAGCTTTTTAAGCCAAAAACAATGACAAATTAGATTTTTGATCCAATCTAAATTGTTAGTCAACTTCGTAGTTAGTTACTATACCAATGGTAAACTACTTTTCATTTTATTTAACTGTAAGAGTTCTAAGCAAAGTTTTGATGTTCTCATTGCATTGAGAACGTTATCTAAGCCTCCATTGCAATTAGCTTAAGGCACCATGGAAGTTGCTTCGCTTTAACTTACAACTTTTAATTAATTTGATTTATAAAAACATCAAGGGTCAATTATAAAGAAAGAGAAGAGCAACTTAACCTTATGAGTTAGGCGTCCATTTTGTGGTTGGACGCCATTTTGTAATAATCAAGTATGTGAAATTCTAATTTTATTTTAATAGAAAAAGAGACAAGATTCCGACTCTGATCAGATTACATATGAATTGTGGATTGTGGTTTGTACGCAATGAAAATTTAGCCTGCCATTATGTTTCTTATGTAAATCTCTCTTTTTAACGACCACATTTTCTACAAATATTACAACATGGAAAATCTTATTTTGTCATTAAATTGCTTATCAACTAACACATACAAATTAATACCTTAGCCTAGGCATTTTTATAAACCGTGTGAATAAAAGTTTTTGTGAATAGTCTGATTTAAAAATGTTTCCAATTCGACTACTTTTTGTTAACATGAATACTTAATTTCAACCTTACTCACATGATACCTCAAGTCACATCTTTTAACATAAAACTACCCTTTTACTACCACATAACTACACTTTCCAAAATATACGTTCTTTATTTGAAACGTTCCATCTTTTACTCGAACCGCAGTTCAGTCCTTGCATCCTACCTTGAAGACAACCCAAGCCAGACTGTAACAAGCTCTGCTTTTTTCACTTGCTGACGAAGTAATGCTCCACTTGCATAGCATGTACTGTTCACGTGATTTCAATTCTATCCTAGAGGGTATCAGTGTATTCAACTTGTACATGCGTATTTTGATTTTATATTTTAGCTAAAGTATTCCTGTCATAGTCTTTTGAGTAATTTACGATTCTGAATATTTCTTACTTCCAATTTGTAATACAGTTTCTTAATTAATTATTTAATTACATGATCAAACATCCTTATATTTATATTCATTTAATTATTTATATTTTTTATTGGTTGGAGGATGTCCCATGCTTACAACCACAACACTCCTCCATTAAATTCAGTCTCTTTTCAAAGTTTTGATGTTCTCATTTTAATGATAACGTTATCTAAGCCTCCATTGCAATTAGCTTAAGGCACCACAACACTCCTCCATTAAACTCAGTTTATTGTCAAAGATTTGATGTTCTCATTTTAATGATAATGTTATCTAAGCCTCCATTACAAGTAGCTTAAGGCACCACAACACTCCTCCATTAAATTCAGTCTCTTGTCAAAGTTTTGATGTTCTCATTTTAATGATAACTTTATCTAAGCCTCCCTTGCAATTAGCTTAAGGCGCCACAACACTCCTCCATTAAATTCAGTCTCTTGTCAAAAATTTGATGTTCTCATTTTAATAATAACGTTATCTAAGCCTCCATTGCAATTAACTCAAGGCACCACAACACTCCTCCATTAAACTCAGTTTCTTGTCAAAGTTTTGATGTTCTCATTTTAATAATAACGTTATCTAAGCCTCCATTACAATTAGCTTAAGGCACCGCAACACTCCTCCATTAAATTCAGTCTCTTGTCAAAAATTTGATGTTCTCATTTTAATGATAACATTATCTAAGCCTCCATTGCAATTAACTTAAGGCACCACAACACTCCTCCATTAAACTCAGTCTCTTGTCAAAGTTTTGATGTTCTCATTTTAATGATAACATTATCTAAGCTTCTATTGCAATTAGCTTAAGGAACCACAACACTCCTCCTTTAAATTCAGTCTCTTGTCTTAGTTTTGATGTTCTCATTTTAATGATAACTTTATCTAAGCCTCCCTTGCAATTAGCTTAAGGCACCACAACACTCCTCCTTTAAATTCAGTCTCTTGTCTTAGTTTTGATGTTCTCATTTTAATGATAACTTTATCTAAGCCTCCCTTGCAATTAACTTAAGGCACCACAACACTCCTCCATTAAACTCAGTTTATTGTCAAAGTTTTGATGTTCTCATTTTAATGATAACGTTATCTAACCCTCCATTGCAATTAACTTAAGGCACCACAACACTCCTCCATTAAACTCAGTTTCTTGTCAAAGTTTTGATGTTCTCATTTTAATGATAACGTTATCTAAGCCTCCATTGCAATTAGCTTAAGGCACCACAACACTCCTCCATTAAACTCAGTTTATTGTCAAAGTTTTGATGTTCTCATTTTAATGATAACGTTATCTAACCCTCCATTGCAATTAACTTAAGGCACCACAACACTCCTCCATTAAACTCAGTTTCTTGTCAAAGTTTTGATGTTCTCATTTTAATGATAACGTTATCTAAGCCTCCATTGCAATTAGCTTAAGGCACCACAACACTCCTCCATTAAACTCAGTTTATTGTCAAAGTTTTGATGTTCTCATTTTAATGATAACGTTATCTAACCCTCCATTGCAATTAACTTAAGGCACCACAACACTCCTCCATTAAACTCAGTTTCTTGTCAAAGTTTTGATGTTCTCATTTTAATGATAACTTTATCTAAGCCTCCATTGCAATTAGCTTAAGGCACCACAACACTCCTCCATTAAACTCAGTTTCTTGTCAAAGTTTTGATGTTCTCATTTTAATGATAACTTTATCTAAGCCTCCATTGCAATTAACTTAAGGCACCACAACACTCCTCCATTAAACTCAGTTTCTTGTCAAAGTTTTGATGTTCTCATTTTAATGATAACTTTATCTAAGCCTCCATTGCAATTAGCTTAAGGAACCATAACACTCCTCCATTAAACTCAGTTTCTTGTCAAAGTTTTGATGTTCTCATTTTAATGATAACTTTATCTAAGCCTCCATTGCAATTAACTTAAGGCACCACAACACTCCTCCATTAAACTCAGTTTCTTGTCAAAGTTTTGATGTTCTCATTTTAATGATAACTTTATCTAAGCCTCCATTGCAATTAACTTAAGGCACCACAACACTCCTCCATTAAACTCAGTTTCTTGTCAAAGTTTTGATGTTCTCATTTTAATGATAACTTTATCTAAGCCTCCATTGCAATTAGCTTAAGGCACCACAACACTCCTCCATTAAACTCAGTTTCTTGTCAAAGTTTTGATGTTCTCATTTTAATGATAACTTTATCTAAGCCTCCATTGCAATTAACTTAAGGCACCACAACACTCCTCCATTAAACTCAGTTTCTTGTCAAAGTTTTGATGTTCTCATTTTAATGATAACTTTATCTAAGCCTCCATTGCAATTAGCTTAAGGCACCACAACACTCCTCCATTAAACTCAGTTTCTTGTCAAAGTTTTGATGTTCTCATTTTAATGATAACTTTATCTAAGCCTCCATTGCAATTAACTTAAGGCACCACAACACTCCTCCATTAAACTCAGTTTCTTGTCAAAGTTTTGATGTTCTCATTTTAATGATAACTTTATCTAAGCCTCCATTGCAATTAGCTTAAGGCACCACAACACTCCTCCATTAAACTCAGTTTCTTGTCAAAGTTTTTGTTCTCTTCATGTTTTCCTAATGGCTTTAATTTCCACATCTAAAGTTTGTTTGTACCTTTTTCGTGTTATATTCCTATACAGTGCTGAGCTTGTGACATCCCTATATTATTGTGCATAAGTTATAGACTTATTTCTATATTTGCTTTTTTGATTGTTTTGTATATAGATTCTTGCGAAGTTATGACCAAAGATCATTGTTGTCAAAATTCTTTCTGACCAGAATTTTATGCAAGCATTTGCATGCAATTATTTTTAAAAAAATTCTGCATTCTTTGTTGTAACTTTAAATGATTCTGACATGTAAAGGAGCATTTATTTTGCACAATGAAATGGTTGGAGGTCATTTTAAAATTGGAAGAAGTACAAGATCTGTGAAGGCCAAGCTACTAACACATATCATTCTAAATTGACTTATGGTTTATCCATTTGAGGAAGACATATAATTCATATTTAATAGTTAATTAATCTGCAAAAATCTTTTGATAGGATCTTATGCAAAAATAGTAGTTTCCATAATTCATTTTCATGTTTGTTTTCTATATTCCTCTTCATAATCTTTATGTTTTCAAAGTTTTAGAATTTTTTTATGGAATGAGTGTTATCGAAGAGGCTGTAATACATTACAGAGTGCTCACAGGTTTTATTAGGTTATTTTATTATTTGTACTTGGGGCCAAATTTTAAAACATATATGATAAATATCGATAAATATCTTTAATATTTTCTATTTTAAAGTTAAACTTAAGAATTGTTTATTTTCTCTTTTCCCAAAATTTGTTTATAATCGTTCAATAAAACTGGCAAACGAATAAGCGTGAATACGCCAAAAGGTTTAAATTAAAGTTGTTATTTTATTACTTTATTATTATTTTTTTGCATTGTAGTGATATCGCAGGGTGTCTGTTAGTGTGTCTAAGTGTATGTATGTGTTTAATGATAGATGACTTTTACTCATGTTTTAAGGACATATTAAATGCCCTTCTGTGTTTGTACTGTATATGTTTTCCACAAAGCAAGTCGTTAAAATAATATATTAATAATGTTTATTATAATATAATTAAATACACAATTTATTGTTTACATTAAGTTGATATTTTGTTGTTTTATCTTAATTTGAGTTTGTAAAGGTGTTTGTTTTTCTTTATCATATATAATGATTTTCTTTGCATTTTTATTGTCTAATTAATTTTGTTGTTATTCTGTGGAAAATAAATTCAAGTCACAAAATTAAAATATTCTCCAGCAATTTTAAATAAAACAAATGTTTTTCCTGCGTATTAATTATCCACAACAGCATCACTAGATGTAAATAAAAGTATATGAATCCACGTTTTCTCATTATAATGCTACAAAGTTACGTTATGTGTTCAGTGCTTCATCAGATGTTATGGTGTCTCACAATCAGCTAGAGTTTGATTTCCCAGAGTTGAGTACAAGGAGTGAAGATGATAAAGGAAGTTATATCAGAGGTCATCCAAGGTCAGTATTGTATTATTTATTACAAATTATTTTCTTATTGAGATCTGTAATAATATTCCTTTCCAATTATGTAGCCTTTCAGGGCTTATAGTGAGTAGAGAATACTGCAATCCCGAGCTATCCCTAGCTGGATTTACATTTTTCTTCATCTAGTAATGGATTAGATCTCTCTAATCTTTTATATCAAGTTCCTCTTGACCAATTTTTGTACTCTACTGACCTTGACACTAATAGAGTATTCAAGGGACACAGATCTCCATTTTTAGCCTTATTTTAAAAAGATAATCACCGAGAAGTTTTTTTTTTGCTTTTAAACCACAAGAAAAAATCCAATTGCATAGTAGTAACAATGGTATTACAGTGTTCAGAAAAGTATCATATCGTATTGTTATTGGAGTGAACCTATATTGGTAGAGGGTGGTAATGTAACAAACATTTCTACACATACTATTGATACTATTGACCGATGGTACTTGGTAGAAATCCATGTTTAAAATAAAACAAACAAAATTTTTTTGTAACTTCTACAATTTTTAGGAAACCCACGTTTACGGACAATATTATACATGCTTCATCGCAACACCCCTTTAATCATAAATTGTCCGCCTTCCATAGTATGTTGTATCGTCTCATTAACATCCCCATGTCTAACATTGATTTTGATTTAGAATTAACTTGCATCAAACACATTGCTATAAATAATGGTTATGAAATTAAACTTATAGAAAAAATGTTAAAAACTAAATTAAAAAACCAGGCTAAATCTCTTATATTCCCAACAGATTCTAATATAACCGCACCACCAAAATGGCGTAGAATCAACTACATTGGTAAGGTTAGCTATGCTGTTGGGAATCTTTTAGAAAAGAAAAATCAGTGTAAACCAGCATTTTATTGTAAAAATAATTTAGGGAAAATGTTAATTAATTGTAAGGACAAAATATATAACATGATAAAAAGTGGTGTCTATAAACTAACTTGTATCATCTGTAAAGCAGCTTACGTAGGCCAAACTGGCCGTAGTTTTAATTGTAGGTTAAGTGAACATGAAAGAAGTTGGCGGTTGGGTCACAATGATTCTAGTTTCTCTAACCATTTAAAAAATCATTCTGTGTCAGATTTTTATAATAACATTAAATTTAAGATTCTCCATGTCAATGATAAAAGTAGAAAACAAAATTCCTTGGAAATGTTAGAAATTAAGAGATTAATTTGTAAAGATTCTAGCCTTGTACTTAACGATCAGGTAGAATTTTTATCCAACTCACCTCTATTAAACCCGTTGTTTTCCTTACGACCATATGTACCCGACCCCCTCCCATCTTCCACTCCCTTACCTTCTTCTTTGTAGTAAGTAATTGTTCTATGTTGAACACGTTGTTTCAAACATTCCTTAGTCTGTATTGTTGCCTCGTCAATGCCGTTACTGGCGAAACCATGGTTGGCAAGACTCACAATAAATTGTAGAAGTTACAAAAAAATTTTGTTTGTTTTATTTTTTATTTCTACACATAATATATTTATCAGTCGTGCACTTAAGGGCAGTTAAATGTTATATGGGTTAAAAGATTAATAATGATGTTTTAAATTTGAACTGTAATTAACAACCTAAATGTTTGTACTAATCATGAAATAAAGGTTACCACTATTTAAAAATATAAATCTTAAAGTAGTTGAAAAATAATAATTTTTTCCAAATGTTCAGAAAATCTTTTTTTTTTACATATTCTGATAAGTTTTAATGTGTGCAACATTTATCACTCTGCACACATCAAATCGATAGTTGATTTCTACTCATGTGTGATGTATTATGTCAGGTATGACTCCAGTAACGGCAGCAAGAATTCACTTCCGTAGGTGATTAAGTCCTGAATTTTACACTGTAAATAATGTTTATTAAATATTCCCAGAAAAAGAAGTCCACTGGGGTCAAGTGAGGACTTCTCAAATGCCACTCTATTGGACTTTCCCTTCTAATCCACCAGTTGGGAACCGTTCTTTGAGGGCGCACCAAAATGCTAGGTTGTAATGTGAGGCATGCCGTCTCGTTGAAAAATCATACTAATGTCATTTTCCCGTTTAACTTGTTTCACTTAAAACGTACAGTGCCAACATGTCCAAATAAACATTTCCTGTAATTGTATGTTCTAGAAAAAAAACTGTCCCACATGATCATCCATTATCAACATTACAGCATATTCACTCTTCACGAATCTTTCACATACTCAAATACTTCATTCGGTTGGTCAGATCTCCCGATTCTACAATTATGCCGATTTACACAACCATTTATATGAAACTTAGTTTCATTAAAGAACACTGCTCTTTTCAAATAATTTACAACACCATCAATGTTATTGAGGGTTTTATTTGAAAATGTATTTAGTGGCATAACCATACTGGCATAATAGTTATAGATTAAAACTCAGAAAATCACTAGATGCATTGGGCTTCCTGTTGATAGGTTGCCATTAAATTAGATTATTGGGGTATGACAACTCAAGATCCTTGTACGTCAATTTAAACCTATTGTACACCCCAAAGGCTCTCAACAAGGCTCTAGAGCTTCTGTCCTATGCTAGCATCGATGTTATCACTTAGTTGTAAAGGGCCAAATGGCTCTCCTTTTAGCCTTGACCCTCTCACATTCCAGGATGATATGCCTAGCAGTCTCATCAGACCATTTACATAGCCTATAAGCGGGATCATTATTAGTGATCCTGAGTGTTAGAAAATGTTTTCTGAAGTAGCTGTGTCCAGTAAGTAACGTCATAACTTGTATTATACAGCCTCTATTCAGCCTCAATAACGAGTTGCTTTGATGAGGCAGGTAAGTATTAGAGTTCCTTTCTCCATGAAGCTCCAAGAAATGATGGATAGGTCTCACCTTCTAAAGGTTGAAATTTTTCTACCAGTGCATCCTCAAGGTCCTCACCTTATTTATTTGTGAGTTTAGTATCAGGATAGGATTCTAGCACGATAGCCATCTTGATGGAAAGAATGTCCCTGTAAGTTGTTACTTCCTTACCAGATGGCTCCGAACATTGAGGATTTTTATCAGAGATATTAGTCTCAACCCTGGCAGAAGGTGGGAGTGGTCAATTCGCCTCTTACCATCGGTCACCATTACACTAACTGCTTGTGCAGTCTACTGTAACTTGTGCACATCATTTTTATACATTTCTTGAAGGTCAAAGCTAATGTACAGTCACATTAAAAACAACTAGGACAGTTCTCATTTATTGATAGAAATATTCATTTTGTTCATATACTTTATGATTTATGACTTTTTTAAAAAAATAATGACCCTAAATTCTTTTCATTAAAATATTTCTCTGTTAAATAGGTTCATTAAATCTCAGTATGCAGGGAAAAGAGCAGCACCTGGCAGTCATTCAAGTCGTGCTCATATTGAAACTCGTCATTCTGATAAATCAGAATCAGGAGTGAAGAGCTCGGCATTATCAGATACAAGCGAGGCACCATCTCTTGGTAAATACAGGACAATTATTTTTAAATAACGTTGAAATAATTGGGTTATAAGTAATTAGTTTAAAAAAAAAAGAGTTCAAGAAACATAAAAAGGTAAAGAAATAATCATGAGCACAAAAAATGTTAAATTTCTTGGCATTACCCTAGACGCAAATTTAAATTGGAAAAGTCATGTTTCAGGTTTGTTTCAGCAACTGGCAACAGTTTGTTTTGCTCTCAGAATGATTTCCTCTGTGACTAGTTTAAAAGTAATAAAAGCCGTTTATTCTGCTCATATTGGTTCTCGGCTAAGATATGGGGTGGCATTCTGGGGGAACTCTGTAGAGTCTATAAAAATATTCCGGCTACAAAAAAGAATTTTACGCTCAATGTTTCATCTGAGGTATAAACAATCGTGTTTTCATTTTTTCAAAAAACATAATATTTGAACCTTTCCGTGTATTTATATCTATGAGACGTTAATTTTCTTTAAGAGCAACCATAATTTATTTGAAGTGAATCAGCACCACCACAAATACCCTATCCGTCAAAAACTATTGCAATATCCTGTCCACAGACTAAACATTTTTGAACGTGGAATATATTACTCGGGTATTAAATTGTTCAATGCACTACCGGAAAAAATTTTAAAAAAACGGATTCTATCCAGAGTTTCAAGAGTTCACTCAGAGGCTACCTTCTAGAAAATGCATTCTACTCTGTGGAAGAATATCTGGCCAGAAATACTCAAACCAATTCTGCTAATGTCGAGTATGACTTATGAATGAATTGATCCAGTATCTGACCTGCATTTGTCTCAGTTATGCCTTTCTTGTCAAATATGTATTTGTGTGTATAAAGAATAAACTACAAATCAAGACAATTTAGAGTATATTTGATTTACATATTAGGAACAGGTAATAAGACATGTTTATAATTTTGATTTACAATAAAACTTCTATAAGCCATCAAGGATAGACCATGTGTCTTTAAGTATCTTTTTTGTGTCCGATAATCTTAATGACAACATGGAAAATTGTTTGATTAATTTATCTTAGATAATATCATCCTTTCTGTTACAGCATCCCATGTAAGACGAGTGCGAGTACCATCACAAGCATCAGATGTTGATCAGTTCTTAGACGATCTTTTCAACCCCGTTCTTGATCAGCTGTCAGATGCAAGGTCACTTGCTGCTTCAATCAAAGGGGGAATTCTCTGTCCAAGGTATATTATTTTTAAATATTGAATCTATAATTAATTTGTAAAATTCGTTATTTCTTATTAATGGAAATATAATGAAGTTTTTTTTTAAGGGAAATAAAGTAACTCTGTATTTAAGAATGCAAAGGGAAATTGTTTTACAATTCTGCAATATAGAGTTTGAAAAAGGGGAAGTGTATAAAAAATTGCTAATATTCAAATGGTAGAAATAAATAAAATGTTTCAAAGAATTTTTGTTTGAAAACCTATGTTCTGTCCGTGCTTTTAATTAACACTGAAACACATGCAACAACTGCTTATAACATAATAGTTGTATTATCAGCTGATACAGGAGCTATTCTGTCTGTCCCATGAAGGAGTCGAGGTACAGCTGTGTAGCGTGGCTCAGCCAGTGCAAATAGGAAAGTTTCAACCTGTTTCCAATATTGTTGTTCAATATATGGTCGCTACTCTTGAAAAATCTGCTAATTGTAAAGTATGTTCTATTATTTGTTTTCTCTGGGCATAAATTCTATGGCAGTATACTGTGGCATCTACTTATCTATGTGTCATCAATTTCTTGACATGCTATTACCCATAGGCAAAGCTCGCTACATTTCACAGGGATGTTTCCAAGGATTTCATATGATTGTTCGGCTTTGGCCGAAAATTCATTGCTGGACAAACCCCCAAACTAATATAACCCATTTCCTATTGCATAATCTCACCGAACTGATATTGAATCCCAACTACCTTTCATGAGTTTATTAAATGTAATATTATTTACAATTATTATTTGGTAAAAACTTAATCTAATTAGACTGTTAATAAATGGTATTTGGGATTGTCCGAATCCGACAACACGTTTAATTAACAGCCAACAGTAAATTTATATAGTCTCCTTTATTTCACTGTACCCCATTTCCTATGACCTCCCCAATTAATTATTTTAGCCTGCCATTATTTTAATTACTTGTGCTTTTAAACATTTTTTGTGGGCAAACATTTTTTGAAATAAAACTCATGGCAACTGTGTTTTGGGACAGAAAAGGTGAACTTTATTTAATGAGGTTAAGCTCTGTAGTTTACTGTAACACTTTAAAGAAGCTGAGAAAAACCATTCAGAACAAATGGCATGCCATTTGAGATCTCGTATTTTTTTTCCATGTCATTGCTAATTTGCATTCTGCCGCACATACTTAAGGCATATTGGACAGTTCATGTCAATGCTAATTGTTGAAGGACAGTGTCAACACATGGCTTAACTCGGAGAGAGTGGAGTTCTATGATTACGGTAGTAATAAACTTGTTCACTGATATGACAAGTGCCTTAATGTAGTAGGAAATTATATGTAAAAATAGGAAAGGGTTGTCATTTTCATTAGTATAAAATAATAAACCTCTAATTGTATTGGCGTTTTTATAATAATAAAACGGAACTTACTTTCTGAACAGTTCTCATATATGAATGAGTTGAATATGCATGTATGTTGAGACAACAGAAATACTCAAGTGGCCAGTTTGGAAATGGTACTTACTTTCCGAATACACCATTTCCGTAAGGAGAGTTTGTTCAAAATTATTTAAATTATATTCAAATTGCTTTCCATAAACACATTTGATTTCAAATTAAGAACAAGTTTTATTCTTTGTATTAATCTAAAATGTTACAGAACAAATGAAGATTACCTTAGTGATGTGTTTGATTCGTTATTTCAAGAAACCTACTTCGAATCAACCAATCTAGTGAACACCATCAAAGGTGGAGGTCAAGAGGTAAGCTTATGTACAGTCCGCAGGACATCACTTATATACCATAGTTCTCCTATTAAAAATCTAAAAATTTCAACCCTTCCATGAGTCTTTATTTTGTTAGATTTCTTCAGAAGACATTAGCCACATTTAAAACACGCTGATGTATGCCAATACTTCTACAATACAAGCAACACGATTTTACTTCCACATAATTCATGTAATTATAAAGAGGAATGGTTAAAAGTTAAATAGTAATCATAAGTTAATGACAACATGATTTTAAACACTTTAAACAAAAATGTTTTAAAAAATGGTGGTTAATTTGAGCATTTTCAAGTCTAGGCCTGAGTATAGACCGACTGTCCATTTAGCTCGACTAACCTGAGCTCGAGTATAGCTCGGACACCATGCTATTTAATTCCACAGTGAATTTTACAAGCATATTGGGCCGTATGAATAAAACTAGAACAAATACTCGTGAGTATGAGCACTGAGTAAAAGCTTATGCTCTTGAGTAAAATGTCTGAGTATAAGCAAACGCTCATTTTAATATGAATAACCATTACCTTACACTCACACCTTATACTCATACCTTTTACTCAAGAAAACTGAGCATTTATTTCAACAAAGAGATAGTTTATATCAAACAGCTGATTACAACTATGAAATAATATAAAGCATAAAGCTTATGATAGGTTATGTTCGAAAATTTGAGTAGGCTACTGGGTCTGTTTTATAAGAATAATTACTAAAACAAATTTATTATTACTAATAAATAATTATAACTATGTTCATTTCTGGAAATTCAGACTTCGACTGTGATTCTGAAAATGGTAAAGGTTATGTGTCTGAAAATAGTTCATTACTTTTTTTTGCAAAAACTCTGAAAAAGTTTCCATAGCTCTTAGAAAAATCTCAAGTGCCTACAATCATGTATAAAAAGAATGAGGCGCTAAAAAATTTCATTAGTGACCCAGAAAATGTTCACTAATCCAAGCTAAATTGCTTTCATCGAAGCGATATAATGTTTTATAGTCTCTTGTTTCACAACATAAACGAGGCTTGTACACATTTTCACTATGCAAATTAATTAGTAACTGTGCCATTTTAAAATTTGAGTCTACTACTAACCAGACTCAGGTTTTCAAGAGCAATTACTCACATTTTGGAGTATTTGGTTCTTTTTATTCATACAGGGATCGGGAGCAAAAGCTCAGACTCAGAGCAAAAGGTGGCATTTGATATTTTTGAGTAAAAGCATAAGCAGTTTCTCATCTTTATTCATTATTATTAGAGTATTTGCTACTAAAAAGTTGAGTAAAAGTATTTGCTCATTTTTATTCATACGGCCCAGTATCGCTATTAAGTTATATTGTGTGTAGTATTCTTTATGAACAACTGATGTGCACATCCAGCACCTTAGCATATTTTATGAGTTACAGTTATTGTAACCAAAATGTGATGTATCACTTTGTTACAGGCTATATAAACGTTTTACATTAAAAGCATCTTGTTATACCAATATTTAATTGTGTATTGTTATATACAGTAGAACCCCTCTAATCCGCCCTCGGGTGGTCCGTTACTGCGGTTAATCCAACCGTGCCTGAGCTCGCGATATTGTGCTGACTTGTCGATGACTCACGGCCCATCTGGCGCCATTCTTTCCGGTTTGATATCGCTTTCCCGCTTCAGTGCTGTGTCATCTCTCGTGTTGTTTCTATTGATTTGCTATAGTACTTGCAAAGTTAATATATAGACTTTAAAAAGTTTATATATCACTTTAAAAAAATCTCTTTATATAATATGTAATAAATATTGACTTTTTTCGGATAATCCGACCTTTTTTGCATTCCGACCATGCCTCTAGTCCCGAAGGTGACAGATTATAGGGGTTCTACTGTATATATTTATTTATTTATATTTGTAATCTTTTGTTTGCATTTTTGAATATGATTTATACCTATTATAAAGAGTGAAATTGTCTACCTTTACAGTTTGTCTCCCAATACAGTTCAAAGCATTTTTCAAATTGTAACAACTCAATTGGTAAGGAACATAAATCCGCCCTTTATTTTTATTTAGTAAGTGAACAGTTAGTTCTTTAAAATGATATATAAAACTTTTATTTTATCCGTATTATCTTATAAACTTTTTTCTCTACACCATAGAAAATATCCAGGTTTCTAGGCCAAGCGTTCATGTAGCCCAGGTTTCAGAAGGGCTGAAAGTGTTAAATTCATTTGGATTGTCTAAATTTATCTGGTAACTTATTATTAGTCCTACAATAGCTTATGTTGGTTGCTTTTTGTAGCTATTAAGCTTGTGTTTTTAAGTAGCTTCTGTATTGGGTACTATAATAATGTATATCTTTGTTCAGAATGGTATGACATTTGAGCAAATTTTTATAAGAATTATTTTAGCCACTTATATTACTATTATATAGTAAAGTGGTTATTTGAAAACTGTTATAATTAACCACTTGGCTGCTGTATTATAAATGCCTGACTGCCTCTCCCCCCAGTGCTGGATTTTTCTGACTAGCTGATTGCTACCTTGCATACAGTTAACTGAGAATAAAAATTATAAAAATGTAATTATCGTTACAATATAGTTTCCTTATTCACAAACTTTGTTTCTTCATTTTTGCACACACTTATACTATAAAATATTTACATTTAAGCTTTTCTAAGACTTAAAAACTTCCTTTTTTGTGTGTAAGTCACCAAAGCAACATAAAGAGCAACATCACATTCTTTACACATATATCTTATTTCTTTTCATATTTTAAGTTGATGGAACCAAAGAAGTGCCTATCCATAAGCCTTGTTGGGATGTTACCTCTAGGTGTCTAGCTCCTTTCTTTTCTCTTTCTACGCTGTATCCTTCCAACTGAAATTCCCTGTTTTTATAAGCTATAATGTGTAGGAATTCAAATCATCAAATTGTAAAACTGGAATCATGGTTTTGTATATCACTTCAGGGATTTCACTTACACATTGCAAACTCGAAATCATGATATCACTTATTGTGAAATCATAATACTTTCGCAAACACTAAAATGATAATTTTGATCCTTTTCATCTCTAAATAAATCAATATTTGGTCTAATTCTAAAAACCTCCCAACCTGAGATGTGGACTCCGTGTAGGAAACTGTAAAAATGTTGGTAAAAACAATCCAAAGAAATGTGAATATTGTACGTTATACAACTACAAACACTCGTAGTTTGATGAAATGATGCGGATGGGTGTCAGTTAGATACACAGATAATCACAACAGTTCAAATAAATGGTACGAAACCCATCAACACATCTACAGCATATTACGGGCAGTATGTCACTGACGTGTTAACGCGTTACAACAGTCAAGGTTTAACCCTCTCGTGTCCAAGCAGCTTTAGAGTATTTTCTTAATTTTATTGAGTTCTAGTAGTGACTTTAGGAATATTAGTAGATAATTGCTTTTGACAAACACGTTATTGTGTATATTGTATCAAAATCATTTTACTGTACTCAAAATCTTACTGTTTTTTATTTTACAGTAGAACCCCTCTAATCCGTCACCTTCAGGACTGGGGTCATGGTCGGAACGCAAGAAAGGTCGGATTATCCAAAAAAAGTCAATATTTATTACATATTATATAAAGAGATTTTTTTTCAGTGAAATAATACAGTAACTTGTTTACGTTTTCCTCCTGACATGTTGAAAAACAAACAACTGTACATACAATGAGTCTAGCATGTACTATGACAAATCAATAGAAACAACACTAGAGATGACACAGCACTGAAGCGGGCAAGCGATAACAAACCGTAAACAATGGCGTGTGATGCGCGACGGGCCGTGAGTTATTGGACAAATCAGCACAAGCTCGCGAGCTCGAGCATGGTCGGATTAACCGGAGCAACGGACCAGCCGAGGGTGGATTAGAGGGGTTCTACTGTAATTGTTGTATGTCTAGTCAGTTATGGTGGGATAAATCAATTGTTGTATTTGAATAAAACCGACTATGAATTGTCAGTAAAAAGTAGAGGTTTAAGTAAAAATGTGAATTCAAGGTAAGCTTTGTATTTGTAGTGGTGGTAGTGGAGGTGAAACTTTTGTGACATAACATGTGACTGTGATGAAATGGTCAATAAAGGAAGCAGTGATGCTACTGTTAGCTAAAGGTCCTGAGATATCAAATTCAAGGAATCAAATATTTTCACAGAGGACTGTGGTGTTAGTTACATTACCAGTTTTTTTTCTGAAGATTTAATTACACCACTTATATTATTAGCTTATATTTTTATTGTAAGACTATAGTTTAAATTACAATCAAATAATAAGTTCGGCAAAACTGCAATGTAGCTGGAAGTTTAAGCATCAACATACCTATTCATAATTCTACAAGTAAATATATTTTTTAAATTTTGTATAATTATACAGGGTGTCAGTTTAGTAAGTAGACATCCTCTATAATTTTCTTTATATTGATTATATGAACCTGCGGTGTGTGGCATATATATTTTGAATATCTGGGACACCTATTTAACTGCTTTTATTTAGTGCCCCCCTTTCCAAAGGGGAGGGGTGGGGTAAGTTGAATTTTTTTTTTAATAGTAAAGGAGGTCTAGTGACACCTCATTCTAAAGATCTATTGAAAAGATGATGATTGGTGTGAATAAAGTTATAAAATCTCACCTCGTTTAGAAATGGAAGTAAAAAAATGTACCTGATTAGAAACAAATGAGGTTGTACAAGGACAGTGTTCCAAGTAATTTTAGAAAACAAATTTCCCATTTTTGAAGTTAACTTCAATTGACCTGCACAACAAATGTGCATGAACCATGATGTTTGGCTTTGGGTAAGGGGAGAAGGTTGAAAAAATTATCTAAATAAAAGTGGGCCTAGTGACACCTCATTTTAAAAATCTATTCAAAAGAAGGTGATTGGCAGCTGACTAGGCATTATTGAAAGCTTTCTTGGAGCTTTCACAAGGAAATAATAGTTATTATTTAACCATTGTATTGCCTTATCAGCAACAATAAACTTGCGACTGTTATTTCTTAGGTTTTCCGAGTGTATGAGGTGAATGTCCTACTAGACTGAAAACTACTGTCACTAAAAATACCTTGTTGGTGCCATTACAAAGCCTTTGCAACACATTGTTATCAGTACCGTACATTCCCTACATCACATAAAAAAATATCGACTGGGTTTGAATTTTGTTATTGAAAAGCTTTTTATGGCAATGATTTTTTTTTCCTCCGAACGTTTCACATGATGCGTTACTTGACCCAATAACATGATTTTACTTTGTCGCTTGCTAGTAGAGAAACGCTTTCCATATCTAGGGTTCTTTTTTTGCCAAAAATACTTATATTGGAAATATTTTAAGTTTTGTGTTTTTAGTTGTTAATTGTACAGCTTCTAAAACTGTAATTCCTTGGCACTTTTGACGTTAGTCCTAATTATTTCAACTATTTTATCTACAACAAAACTGTTTCACAAACTCATCTTATTGTAAAACATAATAAACAAAATATATTATAAATAAATTAAGGAACCATAATTGAACGGGCTCAAATATATAACATTTCTTCAGTTTATTATTAAAACTGCACAAACTACAAAACAAGTAGTGGTTAGGTTAGTCATCCTTGCTAAGAAGGTTTATGTTATAGATGAACTACCACCTGCCCGCTCTATTAAGAGATAATAAATATGTGATTCAGTATTGGCAGCAACTCAGCAGATTTGACAATATGATATTAAAACTAAAAATGCAATTATTAACTGTTTTTCCTTTTTCAAAACATTAAATATGAAACATCACAATTTCGATACATTTCATTTTTTGAGTGTGTGTATTAATTTTTATTAGTGATTCCTAAAATTAGTTAAAAAATACAAATATAAAAATCTGATTTTTTATGATAGATGGAAGATTTTGAAATCAAATGTAACGTCTGCAATTGACTCTTAGACAATGGATACAAACCCTCTTGAAAGTACAGTTAATATTTTCACTCGGTGTAGTAATTGCTCAAACTCCCATTTGCCCACTTTCCATGCTGTCCATACAGCACTAAACGTGAAATCAACAATAGCAGACCAAAAACCTCCTACCATTTAATTATTTATTAATATAATAACTATATAAAATTTAAATATGCAAGTTAAAATAAAATTATTCCCCAATAGTTTTTCAATGTTTTTTGTAATTAAATTTAACCTCCATTACAGCCATATTTCTTTTGAGGGTTACATTGTAAATCAATGACTAATTTTGCAGTATATGAATTTATAAGTTGCTTATTATTAATCAAAATTTGTCTTTTATAGTTTTTGAACAGGTATGTTTATATTGTATTGATGTTATTTATTTATTTTTTTAAATCTATGTTTTTAATTTTTGTTTAAATTGTACAACTGTTGTTATTTGAATTTTTTATGTATAGTAGAGTACGTACTTACTAAAGTAAATAAACAAATATTCTATTCTATATAATATATTTGTTACAGGGAAGTCCTCAAGGCCAAACCCCAGTGTTTAGTCTTCCGATGGGAGTACCACAAACAAATGTGATGCAAGGCCTTATGCATCCATCATTAATGATGCCAACAATGCCTTTGTATAACACTCCTGGTAAGTACTGATTAATGTACGATGTGGTACATCTATACACATACTAATATACAAGGAAATGAAGTTTGTTTTTCTGAACTAATTTCTGGAACTACTGAACACATTTAAAAAATTCTTACCATTCGAAAGGATTATTCCTCTTGAATGACAGAGTATATATATATATATATATATATATATATATATATATATATATATATATATATATATATATGTCATCTTTCTGTTATGTCAAAAATGAACACAACAGTGAACAAAATTTTGCTTTATCTATGTAACATTGTGGTGGACCAATACAAGCTCAAACCTGATTGTAGATATCTGAACCTGACCTAGTGTTGACAGCCAATGCCATGGAGTGAAATAGAACTAAGGCAAAGTCATTCACTGCTTTTTTTTTCTTCTTTAACTTCACAACTGAGAGGAACCAAGTTCAATTCCTGTAAAGGCCAAATAATGTAGTCATGTCATTCCACTAAAGTTCTCAGTGAAGAAAGCTTACTTGTCACCCCTTGATCCTCCATCGAATTCTTTTTTAAGTACACTACCATAATTTCAAAAGTGCAGGATTAATTTTCAAGCGTTATTCAAAAAATATTAACACACATTACTGAAGTTGTTAAATGTTAAAAATTATAAAAATGAGCGCACATGCAAAAAAACAATAAAACGTTTTTGGTTGATCCCAATATTGTATCGCATAGGACTGTATTTGAAACTAGACTCGTACAACAGATATCAGTCACATATAGATATGTATGTGTTGACATATATTACGCTCTTGGATATGTCACAAAATGTCTCAGGTGATATAAGTTTTCTTACTGAAATTAGTTAGCCAGCATGTTCACAGTCATTCCCACTAATCCCAGCATGAATTAGTTAATATCTCAGGGCTTTCCAATTCACCTAACCACATGTATAGATATTATTGCCTTATCCTTGTATCCAGTTAGTTAGTGAATTTGAGGTCCAAGGCTATACAGTATCTTGTCACTGCAACTCAAATGGATCTTTTGTAACTACCCTACTAATTATGTTTTAGTCCCAGCCAAGATTAAGCTTCCTAAGAATCTTAAAATGGTTCTGGGTGACATAATCGTTACCTCTGCAGCAGTGGGGAATGGAATGCTGAGGTAAAGTAGCCTTTTGTAGGTTATAGATTCACACTCACACAACCAGTGTTTGGCTGTTTCTTTATGTGTCAGACATAGACATCATGAATCCACTTCTGCCTTTCCCATATGTTTCAGATGGTAATTCACTGGACAGTGTCCAGACAGTAGGCCAATAATCAGCCTAAGCTCCCTTCTACTGAGATCCAGTAATTTTTTTGCCTTCATTTTAGAGTAGACTATAAACTTTTTGGCTTGTCTTAGACCATGGTAGGAGGACCTTAATCTTAGATCTTGTTCCAAGGTTTTTATGATATTATGAAGATTTGTTTTAGGTACCCCAAATAATGGTTTGGGCCCAACAAAATCAGCCTCTGCACCCTCTTTAAAAAGGCGATCCGCTTCTTCATGTCCTCGAGTCCAGAGGAAGGAGACATTGTTTTTTGTTGCATGTTGTTAATTGCTTGTAGACATTCCCAGACTAATCTCGACACAAAAGTGTATAAACTTAGAGCCTTAAGAGCTGCCTCAGAGTCTGACATTATATAAATCTCTGCGCCTTTGAGACTTTTTTGATATTATTCATAACGCAGAGCTTTATTGCGTGAATCTCATCCTGAAATATAGATGGAATATTACCTAGGGATTTACTACGGCTAAAATGTGGGCCTTTTAACCCCACTCCTACCCTACCTTTCATTTTGGATCCATCAGTGTACCATTGGAGAGAGACTCCTTTAGTTTTGGTCCACCTTCCTTCCAAACATTTTGTTCAGGGAAAATGGTTTTGAAATTCTTTTCAAAATTTGTCGTCTTAAACATTAAGTCCAAAACTGTTTTGGCTAACTGGGTGGTATCTGTTTTAACAGGTTTCCCAGTTTACCTACCAATATTTTAGGCATTGTGATGTTAGTCCCCCACTGTCTGAGAGCAGCACTGTATTTTCCCTGTTGGTTCAAAAGCAGCAAATCCAGAGCCGCTTCCATGGCAGCAGACAGGTATTCATAGCACCTGTAATACCTAGATAAGCCTGCCTTTGAAGCTTTTTTGTTGTGGATTTTTGTTCCGTCTTTGGCCACCATATTTCTGAAGCATAGGTGACCATGGGTCTAATTATAGCCAGATATGACCAGTAGGCCATTTGTGATTATTTGGTAAAAATTCTCCAATTTTTACCAAATAGGGGTCTTCACGCCCACATAGCCATGCTTGCTCTTTTAATGGTTTTATCAATATGTTTATTCCAGGTGAGTCTTTGATCCAGAACTACAACCAGATATTTTGTTTCCCTTGAGGGAATGATTTCCACTCCATCTATGATTAAAAGCTGAAGAATAAATTTCCTCCTTCTTGTAAAAGGAATAATGGTTGTTTTATTAGGGCTAATAGTAAGACCCTCTTTTTGACACCACCTCCAATAGAAGAGCACTCTGCATGAGATGAGTCGCTGTCTGACCATATTTACCTTTAAAGATAATTATCAGATCTTCAGCATATTTATGCTGTTACTCTAAAGCTGCTAGACTCCAGAACCCAAGTAGTTCATCCATCACCAGCGACCACAAGAGAGGAGACGGTGCCCCTCCCTTTGAACACCCAACAACTGCCGACACTGTTTTGGACTCGCCACCAAGCAGACTGTCATCGTACGACTCATTAACATAAATCTTATCCATTAAATTATCTGGAGTTCAATTTCTTTAGCCCTAGACACTCTTTCAATAGAGTTATAGAAAGTATTATCAAAAGCTCAAATGGACCAGTGTCCTTCCTTCCAGCCTTATGTATAAAAACCACCTTTACCTCCCTCCATCTTTTTTGAATATATGCTAGGGAAAAGCTAGCCCTAAACAGTGATACCAGTAGTGGCAGTAGTTCCTCCAAGCCTGCTGTAACAGGACTGGAAAAACCCCCTCTTCACCTGGCGATTTGTATGGTTTGTGGTTCCTCACTGCCCACCTAACCTTATTATTATTAAAGATCATGAATGCTAACCTTCTTCTCCAACTAAGGAATCGAGGCATACGATGATCCTCAATAGTACTTTGTGTGGGATCGAACATGGTAGAGCCGGGGAAATTAGTGGCATAGTCTCCCCCACACTCTCTGTATACGATCCATCTACTTTCTTTAAGAAACGAAAGGGTTCAAATGATCTTTGCTTAAGGCCTTTTGGAGTCGAGCCACTGTTGGAATATTATTTATCCCTTCAAAAAAGCTTTTCTATGTCCTTCTTTTAGACTTTCTCAACTCCTTATTATAATCTTTGAGAGCTGTTTTATAAGTCTCTCAGTTCCCATTAAGCTTTGCCCTGTTAAATAATCTGTGTGCAGCAGCTCTCAACTTGGACAGCTTAGAGTTTCACTAAGCCACCTGAGTCTTAACTCTTCTTTCCTTAAAAGTATTTAAAATTATACCTTGTAATATTTCAGCAGCTCGCTCTAACGTTGTTTTTGTTTCTAGAGGGCTTTTAAATTATACTAACTCAGATTGCAGGATTGCTTTGTATTTAACCCAATTGGTGTTTTTTGGGGGTTCTGTATCCTTGTATCCAAGTTTCATGTTTTCTCTTATGGTTTCCATTAAGTCTGTATTTTGTAACAAGCGGAACTAAAATTGAGCATCATAATGAATGATATGATGCAGGACATCACCTTTCTAAATTTTTAACAAGATTCATAAAAATACTCTTTATGTCTCTCTCTTTTTATGTCTCTCTCTTTTTATGTCTCTCTCAAATTACTCAATTTTTATAGTCTTTTTGTTTTTCTAGTATTTTAGGATCTAAAAGTTTCATATTTTCTCATTTAGATACTTTATGCAACTTCAAGCTAAGAAATTACATAATACCATTGAAGTTCATATAACTTTTCTCTTGCCATCTCATCTAAAAAAAAGGGGGGGATTATTATGATTAAATACACATTTTACTTTAAACATTAAGATTTATTAATTAAAATTCTCATTTCAAAAAGATAGGTTCAAAACATAACAGATTTGATCTTTTAATTATAGTTATTTTCATTAATGAAATTTCTCAACAGTTTCTCATTTCATAAGGACACAAATTATTTTCCTCTTTATATATTAACACTTTGAAGCCTAACTCTCTAACGCGCTGCATTCCTACTGTGCCTGGGGGTTTTGGACATGTTTTAAAAAAATTGTGGTATTTGTTATATTTATCATAATATATGACTTATTATATATCATTTTAAACCTAAAGAAATTACCTTTTTAAATATATATATATACATGTAAACAGATATTTTACTCACAGTCAAGACTAATTAGTCTTGAAAAAGGGTAAAATACACACACAAACAAAAATAGCTACACAGCACTTCACTAAACATAATTGGCCTTTGTATGATACAGTTTGAAACATTCAGGTACACAAAGGGGTACCGAACATTCTGGGTTCACCATAACTCAAAAAGTATTTAGTATTCAAGAAAAACAACAAACAAACATAACAAATCTTGATTACTCAGTCACTAACTTTGAACTAAACAAACGTCTGCTACATTCCTCATAGACGTGTTACGTTGTCTAGCATCAGCTTTATAATATTTATATATAGTCCATATCAACAGCACAGACTATTCGAAAATCAAAAACATGCAAAGATAAATAACCAATTAGGTAAGCAAAAGTGCCGAAACCCGATTATATGCCGACATCACGATTGTATAGAATTAATTAGCGCAGCCCGATGTATACTCGGGCTTCGGCGTCGAGCGCTGTCGCGACTGCTCGACCTATACTCGGGCTTAGGCTTCAAAGTGTTAAAGTTTTTAGACATACCAAACCACTCTCATTTACACTTTATTACCCATCTTGAGAATCTCAAACACACTTTACTGTTTGTTCCTCCTCTAGTTTAGTCCACCATCTTTCTAAATTATGTCCCTCCAAAAACATGATTTTCAAGGTCAGCTCTCTTTACCAGACTAACTTAAGATGAACACCATCAGCCCAAAAGTTACAACACATCACCAGTCCAAAGCCTTCTTAACTATCATCTACTGATGTATTTAAATAACCATCAAAAACCAATGATCATTTTTGTTGTGGTTTCTCTTGTGATCATATTATTTTCATAAGCTCGTATATTATTCTGGAGTGTCTTGGACCATCCTGTCTTCTTCAATAGTCCTTCATATTGTAGGTGATTCCAACTTCACTATCTTTATGAACAGATCCAGTGATACAATGTTAAGACTGCATCTCGAACAATACTAATTCCTCCTGTAAATATAAGGCATGACAATTGTTGAATTCCCGCCAGTCTTGCAGTTGATTTTTTTTTCACCATACAATAATGGCTACATATACCATGGTGGGCCTCATTACAGACAGTAGGCATTGGTCTGAGGCAATATGAGAGGGTTGCTTGTTTATTATCTACATCTTTCTATTTGTTTTTCATTTTTATATGTAGCAGGTTTTTTGAAACATTCAAAGGGTTTAGTTTATTTTATTTTACTCTTAGTTTAGTTTATTGCTGCGTGCCAAGTGTTCCTCGATTCACAATTTATGAATTGTATTATACCACACGTATTAGTTTACTGGACCAATTGACACTGTCTAATTCAAAAGAGACAAAATGTAAATAAAATTTTGTCTAAGTATTTTGATGAAATTTTGTGTATTTGTTATGATTAAACTTTTAAATACACATTGAGTACTAACGTTCTCACTTTTTTTTTTGTTTCTGCAGGAAAATATAGTCTCATTTGTTATTTTTTAATTAGATTCTTGAGATTTAACTTTAATTTTAAAAATGTAGGACACATAATTAAATTTTAGTTCTAAAATAAACTATTTATATTTTTCTGACTGAAAATAAATCTCTGTAATCATTTTGTTGAAGGTTCAGGAGCAGCAAGCCTTGGTTACTCTATGGATCCATCATCAATGTCTCCTGGATTTATGCCTGTGCCCATTTTCAATATGCAAGGTAAATTAAAAAATATAACATAGTAATAACTTTAACAACATCAGTAAAAGCTTCATGTTTGTTTACGTTTCACTGAGTATCAATTTTTGTGATCAAAGACGTTTTACCTCCTTAACAACTAGCCCGTGACCTTTAACACTTGTTTTGTTTTCATTACAGGAATGAGTTTACCCAACAATCAACCAAACAATAATGATCCAAATGTGATTGCTTACCAAGCTAATTTACACAGAGCGTTCTTACAGTCTGCGATGGCGCAGAACATCCAGATACAGCAACAACTATTAGCGCAGAATCAAGCATTGAATCAGCTATTACGACAACAAGTAAATACTTCTCAAGTGGTAATTAGATTTTTTTTTAAATAGAATAAACTTTAAAGTTTGTGTTGTGCATTGTTTCGGGTATAGAGAAAGTTATGTGATAAGTCAACAAATTTATGTCAAGTTTTTCATGAATTTTCATGATTTCCCACAAGATAAATAAAGTGGTTTTGATATGTGTGTATTACGCGCAGTTCTTTATAGTCCAAATGCATGGATTGATTTTAATTTCTATATGTGTATATATTTCGGTCATATCTGGATTTAAAATTGTTTTTTTAATAACTCACAATTTGGGGGTAACACTCTTGAGCATAACATGAAATGGTGATTTTTATCAAAATTGACTCAACAAATTTTGTTCAAGTGTAACCTTACGACCCAAACAAATCAAATTCATTAGCAAAATATCAAGTAAATACAATATTACGGTTCAGGAATAATTGACAAAAAAACAAAAATGTATCTTCACTGTCATCATTAAAATACAATTTACAATGATGCTACTAAACGTTTAAATATATAAACATTTTTTCAGAGACAGTGTCCATGTTTCATTGTCACTTTTTGATTATTAACTATCAAAATTACATCTTTGATAACAATTAGTTTTGTATCTTTTTTTATTTGGTTTTGGGGGAAAGTTTTTGATAAAGATTTATATTCAGCCAAGTCTCCTCGGGATTGTCAATACTCACTATAATGAGCCGTTCTTATATAACATATAGTGTATTTTAAGTATTTGATTAAATTTGGCTTGAGTCAAAAAATGGTTGAGTTAATTATGTGAAGACAATTGTAAGAGTTTCTTGTTTTGCAGATTTGTCAAAAACAAATTGTTTTTGTATAAGTATTTGTTATATTTGCATTGACTTGCTGCCAAGGAGTTCTGTTCTACAATAAAAAAGTTTAAAAAAATTAAATAATTATTTTAAAAAAATTTAAAAAATAAAAAAATAGGATTTTTAAACAATTCAAACAACTGTTTTGTTAGAGAACACTGAAAACTTAATTAATAAATGTAATTTCAATTGGCAATACTAACTGCAATATTTCTTTATTTTTCTATCTAATCATCTTGGATATTTAAGCACTTACTTGTGAAAAATTCCAGGAATTTGTCTCTATCCCTTCATCGTAGAATTGTGACATCTGTACATTTAAAACTACATCTGTCAGTAATCTACAACTGATTATTTCAATTCATCGTCATGTACCATTTGTTTTATTGCAACTTTCCTTCAACTTTTGAAAAATATGGAAGTCATAAATGGGGTGGGGAGGGGTTTCTCATCTAAACACATCCAGTAATGACATTATTAGTAGTATAGTGTGTGACCGAGCATTGTAATGAAGTAGACAGAAGCCGCTTGCAAGTAGGCCATTTCAGTGGTTTTGTATTACCCGCTTGAGTTTTATCAATATTACACAGTACATATATTTATTTTGTCAAAATTCAACAATAAGGATATCTTTCCTTTCCCAGTAAACTTGATAAAGTTTGTGACTTTTTTACACTGACAAAGTCTATGTTAGTTTGTACTTTGTCACAAATTTGGAATGCTGCCATTTTTAAATTGCCACTTTGTATAAAAATACATCACCATTTCAGTCATAGCACTCCAAGAACGACAGAGTAGAGTCCGTAAATTTGTTTATTGTGGAACTCATCTAGTACGAGGTTAACAGAAACATTCTCATAGAAAATGAAATTTTAAGGAAATCCTTGTATTGTTTTCACTATGTTTCCTTCCTTCATTAAACACCCAACACCATTTATGGAGATTTCTTATTCATAATTCTTCCCCATACAGTTCCACAAGTAGTCAATGAATTTCAGCAGTATATTTTCTGTCTTCAAAAATCTAAGCACAGAGCGCACTTCTTAATTGGGGTAAATTGATGATTGAGAACATTAACACGCAGAACGACTTGAAATGTAATGGTGAGATTATGGGGGTCCTATTGGTGCATAAATGATTCTTTGCTATTATGTGTCTTTCTTTAGCAAATGGTATTATTTAAAAGAAAAATCAATGAATTTGTTCAAGCTATAATATATATTATTATTTTTCTTTATATTTATATGAATTATTGTTCATTTTACATTTATACATATAGTTACATCTTCATCTAAATTACGATTCTTTATTTATGATTAAAATTTCTATCGAGGATCAGCCTAAAGTTTTTATGTTACATTTTTTTTTAATTACATCATATTTATCTTCATAAATAAGCGTTCAACCTTAAAAATATATTTAGAAAAAAATTAAGTAATTTTCCACTCCTTCAACCTTTAACAAGGTTCCTGAACCCTTCGCCTCGTCTAACCAACGAGCTAATAACAGGACTGTTTTTTATCTACCTATAATCTGTTTTAATCTGCCTATGAGGATGCATTAACTGGTGAAACCAAGACTCAATAAATATTGTGGAAAGTATAATAGTGTTTTTATTTATTTAAATTAAAATGAAATTCTACCAACGGTTGTTAGCATAAATCAGTAAACATTTCTTTAAATAAAATGATCATATTTGCTGTAATAATTGTGATGCTGGAAATTGGGTTTAGATTATTCTAACAGGATGTTTTATAAACTTTAGAAGCTTGCATTGATTTAATTTGTTTTGAAAGTATGGAGAATTAAATATCAAAATGATTATTTCCAGCAATCACCAATCACAGAATCACCACCTCAGTGGTCGGGCTCTCCACCGAAAACCAAATCTACTCCAGTCACAACAAAAGCACAGGTAAATTATTAATAAAAGCTTGTTTTTTTAAATCATTATTTGTAAGTCTTATTGTATCTTTATATTAATAGGCAAGCACAAAACTTGTCCTCCTTTTTTCTCAGCTTGTATGCATCATATGAGAAATTCGAGCATACCGTTAGAAAGATAGTGTCCTGTAGATGAGCAGAAACCCATTATAATTTACATCGGCCCTCAGGGCTACGCCTCACAGGCCTTCAAAGTTTCAATGTTAATCTTATGCAAGAACGGTAATTGATTGAATCATTATATTTTTACAGCTGTTGTCATAACAAATGCTAGCAAAACATGATGAACAGATATTTCAGACATATGAAATGGCAATAGAGACCGTGTAACCAAAGAATTATCCTTTTAACCTAGAAGGGTTTATATCAACAAAATATATTTCAAGTAAAGTTTTAAACAAAGTGTTAAGTGGTATTTGTTTTTTTTATATATATAGTGCCTATTTAATGACGATCTAAAGTGGAAATAAGTGTTTTTAACTGTGAGAGATTTGGGCAGCGTGTCTCAACATGAAAGTATATAAACATTCCTCTAGCATATTCAAATGTAAAAACCAAATCATGTTTTTAACCTATTTCATTGTGTTTATTTTTTGTGTACCTACATTTCATTATTTGTTTTATATCAATTAAGCTAGGTCTAATTTGAATGAATTTGTTATTAAAATGCCTTTAAGACGCACTTTAATGGGTCGTGTAGCAAGACATCGAGATAGAGTGTGACATTATACACTTCGTCATAATATAAATAATTTAGATAATAAAATGAGGGATAAATTTAAATCTGCTTTAAGATGTTTCCATCCAATTTTGATATTGGAGTTATGAGTTAAAAGTGTAATTTTTGTAATGTTAAACATTTCCAATCAGAAGTTACCCAATGCGAGACAACGGCATTCACTTCATGCTGTCATAAAGGCAAAATTGTTTTACTGCCTTTAACTCAAAATGCATTTTTCAAAGCACTTTATGACGGTCTCAATTCTGTTGATCAGAATATCTGAAAAAGATCAATGAATTTCTTTAAAAACATTCGTAATTACAATTCATCGTTTGCAATGGTCAGCTCTGAGGCGAAAATCGCCAACACAACGTCACGTGGTGTGTACCATTTTAAAATTCATGACACATTCTACCACAGAGCAGGTCCAATGACTTCGTTAAATGCACCAGTTTATGCACAGTTATATTTCTATGACGTAGACACCGCCATAGATTACAGATTTAGTAAGCTATCAAATAATACATGTGATAGGAATTTGTTGCATGACATTGCTATTGAATTGGAACTTGTAAATCCTTATATACACTACTTTAATACAATCACTGCAATATTCTTGGAAATCAAAGTAAAGAGATTTGTTTGGTTATTTAAAGTAAATTGTGATTTAGATATCCGTCGATACAATAATGCAGTTCAAACAGATGTAGCTGTCATTTTCAGTACTGTTGATGGTGAGCCACCCTTTGAACAAAACATGAATGTGTTTTCAAAAGTAAATGGTACAGTACGTAATGTCTCTGTTTTGGATGCATCGCTTAATCCATTAGCTTATCCGATGTCATTTCCAAATGGAGAAACTGGGTGGCATGTTAATATGTCACACAACATACCAAGAGCGTCCTCTTCGAGAGCGCCTAGAACTACAGTTACCATGCTACAATATGTATGCTACAGACTTGCATTTCGAGATGACTTTAGTCTCTTACACCACTCTCAGAAATTATTTTTGCAATGGATAGTTGATATGTATGTGCATATAGAAGGCACTAGATTACATTTTATTCGGCAAAATCAATCAGCTTTACGATCAGAGGTATATAACAATTTAACATAAATAAAAAAAATTAAAAACAAAAATTATATTTTTAATCTAATTGGGTCCAGATCAAAGAATTTTTGGTATAATTTCGATCACTGGGCGATCTCTAGTTCTAATCATTCTAAATATGAGCCTGGGTGGACTTATAAAAACAGGAGTTGCTCATGGTTCTATCTTGGGTCAACCCTATTTCTTTTGTATATTAAAGACCTGTCACTGAGTATTGTTTTAGAAGGTCTAATTCTTTATGCAGACGACACCAACATGGTTATGAAAGACTCCAATGTCTTTAGGTCTCAGTCTGGATAAAAACTTAAAATTGACAGATACATATCCATAACATTTCAAAAAAATTATATTCAGCATGTTTTGGTATCAGTATTTTAAGTAAAGTTTTAACCTTTGATGTCTTGAAAGTAGTGTATTATGTGTTTCCCCCCCCCCTTAATTAAACATGGTCTAATTTTGTGGGACAGTGCTTCAAGAGGAGATAGGATTTTTAAGATCTAAATGAAGGTTGTGCGGATTATAACTCATTCAAAACCCATGTTTCATGTAAGACTCTTAAAAAAATTAAATTACTTTATATATTTATGATTTGCTTTGTTTTGTATATAAAAATAAACATCTGCATTTGGATGTACTTTCATATCATAGGTAAAAAATTTGGAACAAAGATCATTTCTAATATCTGATATATATATATATATATATATATATATATATATATATATATATATATATATATATATACACTTAAGGTTTTTGAGGATAGTCCTTTACAGTGGAATGAAACTATTTATTAACCCTAGAACACTACTCAATCGTAAAAATTACGACCCGCCCTTTGTAAAATTCGGAGAACTCGTAGACAAAAGACGGACACGCTCTGTCTTTTTGTTTACCTTCCTGCCATTGTGAATAGAGGCCACTGTCTCTTCGGCTAAGCTCAAAGTTGAACCGTTATTACCGTACTCAAGCTCGCGTCGTATATTTTACGAAAGAATAGTGTTTGCAAAAGTTTTAACTATTAAGTGTTTTAATATTTTTTTTTGTAAATTATTGTTTTTATATTGTTAGTTTTTAGTGTTGTAAATAGTGATTTTAGAGTTCAAAGTGTTTGATTTAGCTACTAAGTGTATATTAATCACTGCAAGGAATGTGATTCTCAGTGAAGACAGGACTCTAATTTTGGCATTTTTGGCATTCTACGTAATGAACTTATTGTAAATCACTTTTCTCTTTTTATATAAATTAAACACTTATAAATGATGTATTTTATGAATATCCGATTAATTTTTCCAATAAAATAATATTTATATTTTTTTCGATTTTTTTCCCAAATTTATTATTTTTTTAAAACGTACTTGTAGTGGTGGTAAAAGACATTTTTTTACAGTTAAAATATGTAGGAGTTTATTGTTAAATATTTTTAAAAACAATAAAGGATTTAATATAAAAAATAGTCAACACTAAAGTAAAGTTTAAAAAATAATAATAAAAATAAAAACAGTAAGTATTAAAATTTACGAATGAATAGTGATCACGTAACAATGAACTAAGAGTAGTAATCTAGGGTTAAATTGCCAAGCAAATTTTGTGATTTTCTTTGTCATATATGTTTTAAACATTGTAAGACAATTTTATTGAATAAAACATAAATATTCCATAGCTGTATTTTGAAATAAACCAAGCTTGGAAATGGGGATATAATTATTTTGAATTTTTTTAAATATTACTTATAATCCTTTAATATTATAATTTTAGTAGTGTGGTCGTCAGCTATTGCTTTTTTTTATCATTAAATTTTGTATCTTTTATTAGTAGGCCTATCTAGTTAGTTAAAACTAGGCCTAAGCTGTATTACTCACATTTGTGATTTTATGATTTCTTTTCTTTTCTTTCTTTTTTGACAATTCATCTATTTGTGTGGTTTTATGATTGAAACTTAACAAATCTATTATGAAGCTTATAAGAACAAAGAAGAAGAGGAATTATAATTATATACATAATTACATTAATTATGTATATAAGTGTATATTACTGGTTCTAGTGGATGCAATGTTTTTTGACTTTACTTAAAATATTTAGTCAGATATATTTTTAATTTAGTGGCCAAAATAACAGTTTGTAAATTTATAAATGGTGGCCATTTTTAACTTTACGATTACTGGTCATCACAAATTTTAACAACAAGTGTGTTGCACTGGGATTGTCGTTACAAATTGTAATACTGTCATGCACTGGGTATATAAATATTACTCAATGAAAATTGATTATAAATAGCTGATAGCTCTAATAATTGTATTAAAACTAAGAGTCGATTCTTTATGTTACTAAGCTTAAGAAATCAGTATTCTATTTTTCTCAGCTGCTGTTTAATTTTCTCATTAGTTGATAAGAACAACAACTCAAGTTACAAACTAGCCTCATAGCTGTCACGGAGCCGGGTTTTTTTTTTTTTTTTTTTTTATGTACAAGAAAAGTTATTATAAATAGTCAAATATTCTTCTTTTATCTATTATTTTGAACATATATATTTATTATTTTTTCACAAATATTTTTGTGATATTTTGAATACATCATTGAGAACAAAAATTAATGAATTATCGAAAATATTTCTCTTTAAATGAAACAAATATATATATTTTTGAAAATATATATAAAATTTAGTTGAATTTAAATATTTTAATTTGTTCCAAATGTTTATAGACATATATATTTTTAAACAATTGTTATCTTTGGAATCATTGAGACTAATATAACATGTAGAAGTGGTTACATGCAGAGCCGTAGAGAATCGTAGCAATCCCTATAGTGGAGTTCGAAAGATACATGTTCCTTTCCACCTATTACAAAAAGCCTAGTTACAAGGAGATATCATAAGGGAGAGTAAGATAGTGTTTGTTCTATAAGAAAGTCTGCTAAAATCAACAGTAAAACATACTTGCAAAATCTCGCTTTTATTATTATTTTTTGTATATGTGCCATATCTTAGACCATTATTATTTATTTGCTTTGTAATGCCAGGATATTAAAATAATTTGTACAACAATATAGTCTATATTTGTTTTCAATTTATAATTTCAAAGGGTTAACTATTTTGTATGCATAGGAGACACGGGCTTACCTTGAAGAGTGGTCTTTGGTATTACCTAGTAGTATACAAATAGGAAAACACACAATAAAACACTAAGTTCTGAAATATTTTGTAAGCACTGTTCACTTTCTCAATCAGTTGAGGGCTCTGTGCCCTATTAAACTCGAACCTAAAGGGTAAACTATATTATATTTGAATGTCTCTTTCTAGGTACATAGAGCTAACTCTCCAGGTACTTCTCATATGGCTTTTACAAATGTACTAAGCGAGCTCAAGAATAGGAAATCATCTGTTGATTCAACTACGAAGGTATTAATATTTTGTTTGTATTTTTAAATATATTTATTACTTTTTACAGAAGACTAGTGATAATTATTTGACAGTTATCACTCAGCTTTATGAATTAATTATTATTTAAAACTTCAATTGTTAAAAATCGAATAAATATTCACATTAAAAATATTTCAAAACATTTTATAAGGAGCGAAGTTTGAATAAAATATTGTTCTGATTTTACAAGTTATTGGATGATGAAGGGTTATTATTGATCAAGTTTATTCAAATATTCATATTCATTGTTTACAAAAATGTACACTATAAAGGTTTCGTACAATTTCTTATGGATCGTAATATTTAAATATGAATTGATGTGAACAATTTTGGTTAAATATTAATTGACATTACTAAACAATTCTTATATTGTCCAACAGACTAATAACTAAATAAATATAAAACTAATACACGACTTTTCGGAATTATGGATCAATAGTAAGTTGTTATCTAGTAAAAATAAACCTGGAATAAGACAAATAAAAAAAACCTACCATCTTTGGCCTATGTTGGAAATTAAAATTGGAAATTTTATATGCTTTTAACGGTCAAAATAACTAAGACTATCTACATTTTTCTTTTCGTATTGGTAGCAAAAACCTCACCATTATCATTGCTTTAAAAAAACATAAAATAGAGACCCTCTTGCCCTTGAATACTCTAATTCTGTTAGGGTCTGAAGAGAACAAGAGAGACCTAATAAAAAAATGAATGGGATCTAATAAAAAAACTATATGAAGAAAGGTTTAGATACCTCAGGATTTCTATACTTGTACTCACGGTAAGCGAGCCTCTGAGGGGAAGACCATATACAAACATTATCAGAAAAAGCATAAATTATCTGAACTTCACACCAACACAAGAAATGTTAAACACCATGTTGAACTAAGAACATATACTGGTCAACTAACAAAAGGGATTTTCAGTGCCTACAGGATAGTTATCTAATGGTAGATATTTTCCCAGTTAATTTACCACAACCCGTGACTATAAGGTTGAACACTCCAATGAAACCAATGTGTTCTTAAATATTTAATACTAGATGTGTAACAATAAGTAGTACTAACTTGATACTTTTTATCGGATATGTGTCTGTACTTAATACTTGATACCCTAAGCTAGTACTTGGTCAAATGCTTAGATAAATTTAGTATTAGTGTAAATATCAGATACTTAAGTCCATTTGCAGGTTGAATGTATTTGGGCTGAAGACTGAGGTGAATCTATTTTGTATCCCCACTCCAGGCGAACCTGGCATTAGTTTGCAATACTAAAATGATTATATTAACACGTTCGCTACCGACCGTCACGTATGTGTGACGCACGGGTGTCCATAGCGGACCGATTGTAAAACATATGCTTTCGGTATAGACCAGTGGAATTACAAAGTAACAAATCCCTAGACCAAATATATTTTGTTATGTTTTAATGTTTATTTTACTCAAACAATATTTTAAAAGTGCCTGAAACACTGTGTAAGTAACAGTTGTGCATTTTTGTGGAATTTTTTTTGCGTCACACATTTGTGACATCGGTCCACAGCGTTTTTCTAATGATGACTTTTTGCTGCAGACCAACCGTCACTCATATGTGACTCATTTAAAATATACGATTTTATCCAAATTTATGTTTTTTTCTTTAGGTAAACGGAATAAATCAACTCTCTTTAGTTCAACATAGGTTTATTGAATGATAAAAATGGAACAAATTCTTAATAAACATGTAAATTAGTAAGGCGAAAACATTTGATAAGGTAATGCTAAAAAAAAAGTTACATAAAAACACACTTAGGTTTGTTGAATAATAAAAACCTCCATACTTAGTTTTGTTGAATGATAAAAACAGAACCTAATAATCTGAACACATAAAATATGAAAAAAATCCTTAGTTGAAAAAGGTATGCTACAGATTTCATAAAATCACATTTAGGTTTGTTGAATGGTAAAAAACATACAGGCTTAGCTAGGCCTTCTGAGTATTGATGAATGATAAAAAAAATAACAGAATCCAATATTCTGAACACATGAGACATGAAACAATTTCTGAATAATAACTTGTAGGTTAGTGTCAAAAAGATCATTTTATAAAAGGAAGGCAAAAGACGATGCTGAACTACTCCTTATGCCAGTCTGCAAAACACGGGGCTGGGCACAGTCCTACGTGGCTTCCATTGTTGTCTGTGCATGACAGGCAGTAGTAACTCGTTGCTTTACGTCTTTTCTCTTTTTGGAAGCACTGGCGACATCTTACTCTTCGGTCCCCCTTTATTAGTTTGTGATCTAGATCGCGCTTAGGGCGGACGGGACGTCGTGGTGTTGGCTGCACCTGAAGAAAGTGGGCAATGATACAGTCCCTGAATTCCAAGTAGGTAATTTTTCTTCCCAAATTCCTGTTCACAATGTAGTTACTATTCCAGAGAGCTGCGTCGAGAAGATGGAAAAAAATTTTGATATACCAACGAAGTGACTTCCTTGGTGTAGTATAATATGAAATCATCTGGTCTGCCCTATCTATGCCGCTCATATTTTTGTTATATGCGATCACCATAGAGGGTTTGGTTACAATTTGACCTCTTCTGTTAGTTGTCTCTTCAGTTCCCGGTCCATGGGTTGTGGATATGGTCAAAACATACCGCTTATCTTTCCACTTCATTACTGTGATGCTTCCTTTTTGGCGGCTTATGCATTCACCCTTCTTGAGCTTAGCATTGACAACCATCTGTGGGTTTCCAGCACGATTAGTCTGCAGAGTGCCACAACAATTTGTCTTATTTTCCATCAGGTGCTCTGTAAGGTCCACACTATTGTAAAAGTTATCAAGGTACAAAGCATGGCCTTTGCCCATGTAATCTTGCATCAAATGAGTCACAACTTCAAAGGTGTGACCTTTAACTGGATCTGATATAGTTCCTTTGCCAGTGTAGATGAGAATATTCAGAATATAACCATCTGGCGTACAGAGTTCATAAAGTTTTATGCCATATTTGTGGCGTTTATTTTTGATATATTGTCGAAATGACAATCTACCGCGCCACAGTACCATCGCTTCATCAAGCGATAAGTTTTTTCCAGGGCTGTAGACTTCTTTGAAATTATCCAGCAAATGTTTCAAAACATTGTTGATTTTGTGGAGTTTGCCAGCTGTACAATCAACCTCGGGATCATAAAAACATAGGCATCTAAGGATTGCCTCAAACCTGTTCCTAGACATTGTCTTTCCAAAAATGGAATGTTCATAGAGCTCTGAGGTTGACCAGCAATGCTTCATACTCGGAAAATCCAGGTTGCCCATGAGCATACATAGTCCTAAAAATTTCTTCAGTTCATCTAGTGTTATAGGTTTCCACCACCGCATGTTTGAATGTTTTGTTGTGGGAGTTCCCTGGAGGTTTAGGGCACGAACATTTATCCAAGCAACAATTTTATTCAAAAGGCTTTCGTCAAATAAACTGTTAAATGTTTCAATAGGGTCAGTTGAATTTATATGTACCTCTTCTTTTCCTATGAATTCGTAGATTTCGGGCTCATTGTTTGTATCAGTCCATACGTTTTGTTGAGCCTGATACTCAGAATGAATGTTTGATACAACAAATAATACATTAGGATCATTTTCAATACTTCCTAAGTCCATAGATTCTTCAATTATGTTTTCAAACGGAACTTCAACCTCATCATCAACCAACAGGTTTATTTGGTTAATAATCCCCAAATCTTCAATTTGTTCGAGTACATCTTCAATACCGTCTAGTAGAGGGTTATTTTGGTTTAGGCCTATGTCAAAACAGTGATCTGTAGGGTCAGAATGCTCACCATTACTAGATGAATCCTCGTGGTCATAGTCAGAGCTAGGTAGATATTCAGATTCGCCATCACTGCTAAATAAACTCACATCACTTGCATCTCCATCGTCTATCACACGGTCAATCTCACTTTCAGTCATATAATCACTCCTCTTCCTCACTTTCCGCGACCTCTGTTCGTCACCCATCTCCACAACACTCAATAAACAGTTTATAATCTCACAAACAAACTGATCACAGGGGGTTGACACAACTGAACCACAGTCTGTAAGGTTGAGAGTGATGTAAACAACAGGTTGGCCAACACTCCTCTGGAGTCAAAACAAAAAGTCCCATCCTCAGACCACGCGACATATATATGTGACAGACATTCCTGTAGCCCATTATGCAGTTATAAAGACGATCAAATACACCAACTGGCAACCAGAGCCTATTTAGTAACAATGAGCTCGAGTCACAAATATGTGACGTCGGGCTGTGGTTAGCGCCCCAAGCGTCACACATGTGTGATGTCGGTCTACACGCAAAATCAGCGTGTCACAAATACGTGACGTCGGTCTATACTGAAAGTCCAAAATTTGAGTCGGTAGCGAACGTGTTAAATCTTAATAGTTTGAATATTGAAATGGTAGAAGTTTTAAGATATAGTGTAAATTATATTAAATAAATACACCTGGACATCTGGGCACATGACTAGAAAACATTTATGATTGCAAGAAAACGTTCAGTGGTGTATACTGAGATACCAATGAGCAAACCGAAACATTCATTCCAGAGCTAGAACAGGACAACCCTTAACGAAGCATTACATGCATAGACTGTGCAAGAGATGTAACACTGAAATTGAAAGATAAAAAAAATAAAACTACAAATGTTAGCTGCTCAAGTATATAAGATGCATAGTGCCATCGATTATGGACGAAATAGATCCTCATATCAAGAAGTAACGATATTGAAGATTTTTTAAACTATCTGAGTTTTTGAACTAACTATACTAAATAATACACACAGAGCAACAAAACTTATAACTATGGTGAATTCCAAGTCACCATGTATTTTTTCTGCCATATACGCAACCTTCCCGACTTGTCCAAATGAAGGCGTTTTTAGTTGATTCCTTTGAAAGAAGTACGCACATGAGCGGAACCGATCGGCGCTCTTTGCAGTGTGGATGCGTGGTAAAAGGAAGAGTGCTACATTGGAGAATATTTCAGGTAACTCGCTTCCCAAGGTTTACCTCCAAAATAATGGCTGGTTAGGCCATTTTTGGTACGGATCGGCCGACCTAAGGTGTTTGATAGTGCATTTATAAATTATGTTAAAACTTAAAATGTAAAAAGTCATTTGTCGGCCATTTTGGTCCAGACTCTTGGTCAGACCAATAGTTTATTAAGTCATTCCCTCAATATTAATTATATTTAGTTAAGTGTAGTTTAAATTATATTAATATTAATCTAGTTTTATTTGTTCATCTAAGCTGGTTAGACTGGGATGAAATAATTGAATAACGGTCGCTGGATTACTCCCATCCCCATAATTAATTTGGCCTAAAACATACTCTCAGATCCACAGATCTCATAATGACTTCCAACTAGCTAATATTAGCTTACACCATACCAGTTTGCCGCATGACTAACAGCCTGTTTGCATGTTATCATATATTCCTATCAGTATAGCCTTGTACTAACATTGCTTTATTTCACAGAGCGTTGTTCCACCCCCTCCACCAATGCCTCCACCACCAGATTTAGGAGATCCTAGTGAAGTACGTCCGTTCATGGATCCGTACGGCAGAGCAAAAACTGTTCGTATAGGTAAATGGCGTTGGCCTCCACCTAAAGATGACTCAGCTGATACATCATTCTTGCAATTCAAATTGAAACAACGACGGAAACATTCTCAGGTGAGTTGTGATTAGTTGAATATTTAAACTGCACATTTTTTCTTATAAATATTTCTGTACAATGTTGTTAAAATTATATATGTTATCTGCTGTAATTACAAATTAAAGATAAATCATAGAAAAAGTATCATATTTATCATTATAATTAAGACCTTCAGAAAAATTTGGGAAAACTGTAAAATGACTACTTGGGAATTTACAATGTCCTTTTCTTTTCACCTGATATTAATACAGCTTCAATTATATTATTCAGAGTAAAATGAAGGTTTGGAAATTGTTTCTTATTTCTAATTCTACATTAGTTAGAAATGTGTGTAACTTGAGAAGAATAAAAATTATCAAGTTGCTTACAAAGTAAAATCTTTCTCTGTTTGTAATAACAAACAAATCCTTACAAATTATTAGGAATAAGTTAGGTGTAAGATTAAATTTGTTAGAAAAGTGATTAAGCAAGATATTCCTTTATAGTAAGAACTGACAATGGACAAATATACCCTTTTTGAATGAAAAGGGCTTCAGATGTCAGGATATATTAAAAGCCATTCTGGGAGAGTAGATGTTGATTACAATTAACATGTTACAGACAATTGAAAGACAAACTGACAAAGGACAAAATAAATATCCCCTTTTTAAATGTAGAGTGATGGAATTATGAAACTGGGTTAGAGAGTTTAATGAACCATGCAAACATTTACTTGTCGGTGGCCATCTGTCATTAATAACGATTTGCTGTAACTTATAAACTATCAACTTCATTACAAGAAATAATATCATTTTCATGTGAATTTTTACAAATTTCAAGATCTGTTCTGTATGAAATTATGTTAAATTTTTTAAATTATTGGTAATTGTGGTCATTGTGAATACCAAAAAATGCTTACTACATAGCACAAAAACAAGTGAATGAAGTGATGTGTCTTAAATTACACCTGATTATACAGGGTGTTTATAAAAGAACTCCTTGATTTAAAAAAATCATAATTAAAAAACGAAACCAGCAATAAACTTTATGTTTTCGAACTTGAGTTCAGTATATTGTCAAGATTTTTTGGCTAATATTCGATCGCAGTTGGCACCCATGCATGACCTTGGAGCGAGCGTGGTGGGGGAAGAGCGCCGGCCAGTCACTATTCAACAGTCATGGCTACGCCACAGGAAAAAGCTCAATGTGTGATTTGGTTTATTCAATCAAGTTCAGTGATCTCCGTTCAGCGTAATTATAGACGTGAATATGGCGGTGTTGCACCTACTAACAAAACTATTCTCAATTGGTATAATCAGTTTCGGGAAACAGGTAGTGTCTTAAAAGGGAAGTCACCGGGTAGGCTTTCAGTCTCTGAACAGAATGTGGAACGAATCCGTACGTCTTGCACTCGTAGCCCTAAGTTTGGAGTTGGGAATACCTAAGTCTACCGTGTATAAAGTGGTGTGAAAGAGGCTTAAATTATGTGCGTATAAGATTCAACTTCTGCATGAAATCAAGATCACTGACAAAGTGAAAAGAGTCGATTTCGCAGTCTTCATTTTGGACAGCATTGAAGAAAATGAGAACTTCCTGGAAAATGTCATGTTTTCTGATGAGGCGACATTTCACGTAAGTGTGTCTGTCGATCGACACAATTGTAGGATTTGGGGGTCAGAGCCACCGCATGAATTCATAGAACATCAGCGAGACTCGCCCAAAGTCAACGTTTGGTGTGGATTGATGCATGATTGTATCGTCGGACTTTTCATCTTCGCAGAGAAGACAATTAATGGGAATATTTATTGTGATATGCTAGAACTATACGTTTTCCCACAAATAGATGATATTGAACAAGAAAAGGGACCAATTTTCTTCCAGTAAGATGGCGCGCCACCTCACTACAGCAACCGTGTCCGTGATGCGTTGAACTTGCGTTTTACTAATAGGTGGATTGGTAGATGTGGGCCACTTGCATGGCCACCAAGGAGCCCAGATCTGACTCCACTAGATTTTTTCCTTTGGGGACATGTAAAAAACATTGTGTATTCCGAGAAGATCCGTGACATTGCTCATCTGAGGGAGAGGATTGTTGAAGCTGTAACATCCATCACGCCTGATATGCTGCTGAATACCTGGAAAGAAACTGAATATCATTTAGACGTGGCCAGGGCAACAAATGGTGCTCATATAGAACTTTATTAGGTATGAAACAAAAACTTGAGAACATTCTCTTTAATAATATATAGGTTAAATAACTATTTATTTAACTTTACTGTGTACTAATAAAACTTTAAATCAAGGAGTTCTTTTATAAACACCCTGTATTATATTTTATATCTCTAAAAAATCAAATATTCAAGTAAACAATTTGTACATTTACACAATTTTTGAGAACAGAGTTTTACTTGTTAATTTCTTACCAAGGGTTACAATAATAAATCTTATTATGATAGCATAAAAAAAATTATGTAATGCAATCCAAAACATAAAGTGAGAATTGTTGTTTGCAGTACCATGTTGCTTCATTATAATGTGTAGCAATATACTGTTGTTAAAACCTTAGAATTAGACATGTTGTTTAGCTCGGAACAAATGGATTGTCCATCCTATGGCGTAGACTTTGCGCGTTGAGACTTTTATTTGTTCCTGTATTTGAAACGGTTGCTACGACGATGTGAAAAAGTTCTGCAACATAGGTAGCATCATTCTACCAGTGGGATCAGTGCATCAAGATATAGAGGATTTACAAAATTAATTCTAATCTACAACATATGTTTGTAGTCAAGTAGTTTAAAATTTTGTTTTTCATTTGATAAAAAAAGTTTGTTTTAATTATTGTTTATTATCTTTTAATAATCTTTCTTTCCAAACGTACTTTGTATTCCATTTTAACGCTAAAAATTATAAAGAACAGTTTATGATAACTCTTCACCTCATAAAGATTCAACAGTCATAAATGGGAGATTTTTTATTTGATTATGCTTCAAAGGGAGTTTGTTTATAAGTCTTAAATTTTGCACAGTGACACTTCATTTTATAGCCTCTATAAATCCAACTTTTTTTCCCCCACTTACAGACAGGCAGCCAGTGATTTTTTTAAAATTTAAGAATAAGTATATAATTAAAAATAAACAATAAAAACATATAAACACACAAAACTTAACATTTAAAAAAAAGATTTTCTCCTGTAAAAAATCACAAGTATCCATGTAGGATTTCTCTAATAATATTACTTTTAATTTTGTTCTAGACATAGATGTTTCCATCACTTTAAAATCATCTCCTATTAAATTATAATACCCTGATAAAAGAGGACTTTTTCCATCAGAGATAATCTGTGAATTGGGTAAAACATTTTATTACAATTTCTTGTATTATAATTACACTGGATATAATTACTTTTAAATAGAAAGGTACAGATATGTACAAAACATAGGATCTCAAACAAATACAAAGATGGTAAAGGTAATATTTATAGCTTATGAAATAGTGTTTTACTTCGATAAAATTTTGGTTTAACACGTTAGCTGCCAAGGCCTAATACGATACTCTTGCCGTGAGTGCCACGATTACCAAATTATTTTTCCATTATTATTTTTGCATCTACCTATGTTACATAATATAAGGCATTAGTATTTACTAATTTTATTTTCATTTATGCATATATAGTTCCGAGACCGATCGGACCGAAATGCAATTTTTCGGCTTTAATTTTAATCGTAGTATAACGTTTAGGTCCGATCGGACCGAGGTAATTTTCGTGTTAAAAAAAATAAAAATCTAAACGGGCTATTTTATTTCTTTATGTTGGCAAGCTCACTATTTTATTTGTCTAATATTTATTTTATAAATACATATATTCATTTTACAACTGTATTCTTTGTGAACTATTCATTACTAAATCAAAATGTTTTTGTAAAATTTTTAATCGGTCCGATCGTGCCGACAAGAAAGTGAAAATATCCACCGATTTTAATATGATATTGAGTAACCATGGTAACGGTTATTAAAGCATACAATATACTATGTCTAACACACGTCTTTACCCAATCCAGAGAATACCAAAATATGCCGATAGGTTGCTGCACTATCGAACTGTGAGCCACAAAACAAAACATTACGTCATTGACTTTATCGGTCCGATCGTGTCGTAACGCTGCATGTACAGTCACCTTAGTTTCGGTCCGATCGGACCGATATGGCAGCTAACGTGTTAATTGTCATAATCATCATAATATATATTTTTTTATTGTGAAAATAAATTTTGCCTTTTTTAGACTCCATAACATTGTGCTATATTAAATTTGCTAATAATAATTGCTATAATACAGAATGGTCTTTATATTTAATGTAAATTTTAAAAGTCCTACACAAACAGAGAATGATGAACTGAAATTTGTAAAGTACCGGTAAGTGTTTATTTTTCACTGACAAGAACACAAATTTCAGGATTTGAACGAGGCTGATGGTGGTGTAGAATGGGAGGAGTTTGAAATACAAGAACAGTCACCGCCTCCTCCAATACTCTCGAAGCAGTCAGAATCACAACATAAGTCGTTCAAGTAAGACAAATTTGTAAATAATTTTACTTTCTCGCATTATAGAAAGAAAAATTTTATGATAGGAAAAGGTTGATTTTGAAATTTTTGTTTATCCTTCAGAGTATTTTGTACAAAATATCTGGATAGCTGTATTTTCATTAGCACAGATTTTTTGAAACATTAGCTCAAAATTGGCTCTAATGATTGTCATCAAATTTACTTAAGTATAGCCTCTGATGATCCAAACATAACTTATTGGTACCATTTCTCTAAAAATGACAGTTTGTGAGTTATAAGTTTTTGAGGACGTGTTTATGACACAAGCAAAGCAAATTTATATCTTTATTTAAATATATAAATATCTGGTCATAGATGGTCTCCATAGTTTATTTTAACTTTTTGATTGAGAACTACCTAATCATTTTTGGTGACATTTAGTTTTAGTTTGTTTTTATTTGTTTTTTGGATTCTGTGAGTGAGAAGGTTTGTGTAATGTTTTTGCACCATTTATTTACTGATTGAAAATTTTCAGGAGATAATAATAATTTTTTTAGGCTTTAGTTTTGACTATGATTGTGTGAAAAGGTTGGTGTATTGCTTTACACTATTTTGTGGTTTTCTGCATATTTTATGTTAACATTTACAATGTTTGTTCGTAATGTATCAACACTTTGCATGGTTATTATTTTTTTTTTTGCAAAGTAAAAATAAATTGATAATGAAATATCTTCTCAGATCTCTAGAAGTAGGAGCAGCAAGACCCAGTCCAGGAAGTGTTGGAAAGTTACGTATCAGTACAGAGATGAAAAATAAGTTGGAAATGGTTACTGCCAATCATAGTTTACGATCGTCCTCCAAACCCAGCAGCCGACCTGTAGCTATTCCTGCCAATCTTTCGACTCCTCCTGCAGGAAAACTGGACACGGATAGAAGGTTGTTGTTACAACAACAATTAGGTAAACATGTTTCTTGACTGACCAATACTTGTAGAAAGTACCAACACCACATAGATATACATTTCCATAAACAAAATGATTGGTTGTTTCTTATGTAATTTTTTGTGTATATAAAAAAAAATATTGTATTGTAAATACCGATAATTACAAATAATTTTTGTCAAATATATTAAATCTACGAGGCTAAGATTTACTACTTTATTTAATTTCAGCTGGTCGCTGGGGTAGTGTTGACAGTGTTGATTCTCGAGCTGTAACTAAAGAAGACAGAAGCGATGTGCAGCAAACAAACATTGTTCGTAGCCAGGTATTACATAATTATTTAATCCTCTACATACAGATTGAAAGAGTCCCCTCATTTTGTTTATAATAGGTTCTAGGTTCAATCCCCATTTGGGGCTTAAACAAGTTATAGTGTTTACTCAGCATTGTGAGTGTGGAGAGGTATGATTAGTCGTGAATCCAGGTCATTAAAGATAAAAATACGATGATGGGAACTCGATGGTGAGCATACATCATACAATGAAAACTGCCAATGTAACATTTGTAGATGTTTTTTGAGACATTCGCTGAGTTGCCAATATTGGTGGTAAACACACTGTAATAAAGTTAAAAAATTTGTAGAGAAAAAATATGTTATTATTACATTTATTTTAAAAAAATCTAATTTATTACTTGGGATGAATTTACTGTTACTTGTTGAGCACCATTTTGTGATAAAAGCACAAACACTTATTAAATTTACTTTTTTTTACCTTGGGTCATGAATTACAGGAAAATTTACTTGATACGCAAAATGATCATGAAAACCTCTGAAATAAAACATACATTTATTAACAAGTTCTAATTATATTTTAAACTAGTCAAGCCATTTTGCTTAATTTTCTCTGAAATATGTACAGTGAATAACATGACTGATTATTAGACATTAGTTTCATAAATATTAAAATATTAGTTCTTGTTACAAGTATTCACAATGATTAAATTCAAAAATAAATGTTCAAACAATTTAGTTAGCCATAGTTTAAACTGATTGCCTCTACTTTTTAAAGACATACAAGGTGTTTGAAAAGTCTGGGTACGGCTTAATATTTTACAAACCATAGCAGAAAACATCTATAAACTTTGCACACTGTCATATGGCAATGTAAACTATTTTTTCTTGCTATTGCCATGACATGACAACCATGGGGCGACGGCCCACAGAGGAAGTCATAGGAATCTTAAATGTAAGCACGGGTGGAGTGATACCTCATTTCAAAGAGCTCAGTTAGTAGAGTTGAATGCCGCAAACCGCATCTCAAAAGATGTATCCAATCAGAAATGGCGGGTTGTTTTAGGTACACATTGTGAAGTACATTATGCGCTGCCATTTCTGACTGGATCGTTGTATTCAGATGCGGGAGGCGGCGTTTCACTCTACTAACTAATGTTTTCACTGACTTTTGTAACTAGCATTATTTAACTTACCACTTCATTTTAGATTTTTTTTTTTTTTTTTTTTTTTAATCCAGTCAGAAATGGCAGCGCATAATGTACTTCACAATGTGTACCTAAAACAACCCGCCATTTCTGATTGGATACATCTTTTGAGATGCGGTTTGCGGCATTCAACTCTACTAACTGAGCTCTTTGAAATGAGGTATCACTCCACCCGTGCTTACATTTAAGATTCCTATGACTTCCACTGTGGGCCGTCCCCCCATGGTTGTCATGTCATGGCAATAGCAAGAAAAAATAGTTTACCTTGCCATATGACAGTGTGCAAAGTTTATAGATGTTTTCTGCTATGGTTTGTAAAATATTAAGCCGTACCCAGACTTTTCAAACACCTTGTATATTACCAATTATAATGTTATTTTTCCGCTATACCAAGGCGTAACTTTGCACATAATTTATTTTTATATTTAAAGTTAAATAAAAGTATCATTATCCATTATCATAATGGCGAGAGACACCTTGTTTATGCTAAAACTGCTTGTACATTCCCCCACTACTTCTAACTATCTTTTCATTGGTCTATATTGAGCAATCCATTTATGACAACTTCATTTCTGATCACTTGACAATATTCAACCCTCTCTTAATTTTATTAAACACACCAATCTAGTTAATTATGTTATAATTATTTTAATTATGGAATTCTAAACTAATTTTTTTATAAATTTTCTAAATAACACACATACTTTGTTCTATAAGTTTAACCATTCTGAAATCCTGTCTGTCTGCCTACATTCATCTCTTTATTTTCGTTCTTTGAATGCAAATAATCCAAGCAATAAAACCTTTTACAATTTTATTACATTTAAGGATTACTCATGTTACCTGTAATTATTTTCATTTCTTTCAATCAAAATGTATCTTAACATAAAGATATCAAAATTGTGAACGTTTCAACACTGGTGCCAAACTGTTATATCCATGTGGTAATACCAAAAATAGTACCAATATGTGTTTCCATTGTCACAATTATAGAAATAATAACGCCATCATTACCTTATTCCATCAGTTACTGCCGCACTCCTAGACCGTTCATGTTATATAAAACGATTATGTATACTATATTATGAAAACAAATGTTGTTTAAATATTTATCTTTTCATAAAATAAAACAGCAAGATATCTGTGGCCAATGCAGAAATGACATTATTGTTTATGTAACCAATCGGCGACACAGTACACCCAAAAATGTCAAAAAACTAGCAAATGTTGAAATAATGTGTTAAATTAAATACCAAAAACCTATTTTTTTGTGTTAATGGAATATCACATGTGTCTATTCATCAGGTAGCCATTGTGAGTTGTAAACCGTATCACCCTCGAGATCATATGCACTAACTATTCAAAATGTAAAAATATTGTAAAAAAAAACAACGAATTAACCTTTACAACATGCTACGAAAACACAATTTTCGTGCTCAAATGCTACTGATAGCATCTGTCTTATATTACTATGTGTTACTGAATATATAAAGATAAACCTCAACAGAGTCCAAGCTGATACCCATTAGTTACGTCCACAGCGAATGTGTTAAATGTAAAATATTATTACACTTTTAAGCTCACTGTAGCATACTTAAAACTTAAAATCAAACACCCAATACCACAATTTAATAAACAAGATTTATTTACTTATGTACATTTCAGTAACATAGTTACCATCTTCAGAGTATGATATGCCTAAGTGATATTAATAATCCATAAACCAAAAACAAAACAAAAAAATAGATTTACAGATAACAATATATCTTAGAACTACTTCAATGCAAAACAGAATGTGCATACAACAAAAAACTACATCAAGATCAAAAAGTAACATGTACATTAAAACAAAAACTATATTGAATCGAAAAACCTAACATGATGTCAAGATTTACCTAGGTTTTAACAAAGAGAATAAACTTGAATTAGGAATGGGACCCTTATCTGAGTTAAGTAATAAGTCACAATCAGTTTTAGCAATAAAAATGCTTTCATAGCTTAAGCAACTTATGTGACATTACGCTTTTAACCATTTTAATATTTTGTATTCCCAATTCATGGTTCGTTTGAAGTATGTGCTCGGCCACACTAGATTCCTCTGGCCTATTGTACTTAATATGAGCTACATGTTCTTTAAATCTGCTTACAATTTTTCTCTCTGTTTGGCCTAGGTACATCTTTTCACAATCGTTACAACTAACTTCATAAATACCAGACTTCTCCAACATCGGAATTTTATCTTTAGGGATACCTAATAAATTTTTAAGATTGTTATGACTTTTATAAGCTATCTTGATGTCAATTATCTACTAAGAAATTTACTTAGTAAATTTGACTATCTACTACTTATGTCAAAATTTTGAAACTTTAGCTTTATTGCTTTATTTAATCCTTTAATAGGTTTCATTGAAGTACCTCTAGTTATAGAAATAGAATGTAAAGTACAATTTGGATAGAGTGTGCGAGATAGTTAAAAGATATTTTTAATTATGTGTTAACACTTTATATATGGAAATATTTTATACCAAAATTTTGCCTGACTGTATATCTGTTTGCAACAATTTCTTGAAACTGTTTTAACCATAATATTGGTACTTAGCTCTTAATTAGTTACAGTTCTAATCGTACACATAAAATTGTAAATTTAATCAAAATTTGGATCTACTATATCGGCCATATTACATTTTCTCAAAATCAGCTTTACTGATTTCGATCAATTTTTTTTTCAAATGTAGGATCTAAAGGTACAATAAAATATTATTTTTTGAAATGTGTTATTTTTCTTACTCTTATAATGCTCTTTACATTGTCAGAAAGAAAGCCTCCGCCAAAGTTTATCATTTCTTTCTGTATTTCATCATTCCTTGCATATGCCCTAATGTTTTGCTTCTCTGGTTTCTTAGCTATTAATATACATATAGTTTACAATACATGTTTCTCATCTTCCTATGTAGTTATTGGATTACCTCTTCTTCTCTTTTCTTCAACTTTGACTTTCAACATTGGTTTCATGTTTCTTTCTTCTCCCTTTCTCTATGAATATCCATACTAATTCAGCTATAAGCGCTAACAATTCAAAATAACTTTGGTAATTTGTATTATAAAACAACCAATTTCTCTATATCTATTCAACCAATATCAATCTAATGTTGGTAAATTGGAGATACTCAAATCAGTTATCTATTTTGCATGGAATTGAAAATTGTGATTTAGGAGTAATTTCGAGAATTGATTCGGATCATTTTCCAAATTTATTAATTTTGGATGTTCTAGGACAGTGTTCTTTGATTGATTTCACTTTTTAATCAATAACTTCCGATTACATTTCCAAAGTGATATTGGTAGAATACTTTTTGTTTTGAGAATGTATTTATTGTGACAAAATGTATGCACAATTAGTGTAAATTATACAATTGAAAATGTTTTTCTAAAAGGGTAATAATTATTAGCCTGTGATAATATGTTATGGGAAGGGCATGAATATAATAAAAGTACTATAAATGAATGAATAATGTTTTCCCTTCTCTTGACAACACTACATACGTTGCGTAATTACAATATTGGATTAAATAAACTAAAAAATTTTATTTAACTTATTCTAAATTACAATGAAAATAACCTGATATCATAACAGAATATTACAGGAAAAAGTTGCATCCTGAAATTAAATAAAACCTGTTTGGAATGTAAAACTTACAAACACTAAAATAAAAGGAAAAATCAAAATTCAAAGAAAGAACGAGCCAACCAGTTCTGCTTACACTTATGTAATACTTTTTGCTTGAATAACAAAATGAAATAATAGCTTCATTCCTTTAAAGAAATGGAATATTATATAATACATCATTATTACAATACACTTACAATCAACCCATATACAAAATACACGCTTATAAAAAAAAAAAAATAATTATTATTTGTCAAGGAAAAAATCAGTTTAGTACAATAAATCACATTAAAATGTAGCTTCACTTTCTACCAATAACTTTTGAATTAATTTAGAAAACTTATTATATTGATTAGTGATATTTATTTAAGACTAAAGATAATTGTATTGCCATAGTAGCTATTACCTTTTGGTACATGAGTTGCAGGTGGAAAGGATGGAGAAATCAAGTCCTAGTCCAGGATTTAGGCCACCACCGCCTCCTGTAGCACCACATGCATTAGTTACCCCTTCTAGATCAAGCAGCTTCTATTCTCATAGGTAATATTAAAATTTATATTAGATTTAAGGTTAATAATACAAAGTGGACTAACAAATTCAAATCATAAGGTCTGATTTTAAAAACTTACTTCGTATCTTTTACTTCGGATAAGATTTTTAATTAAATTAGTCTTACATGTATAAAGTATAAATATTTAGCGACAACAAAAACAAACAAAAAATCTTGAGCTCATTGAGTAGTAGTTTAATTTATCTGATTCATGTTAATTTGTAGAACAGGAATCTTTGCCAAGAAACTATCGTCAAATATCAAAGATTATAACTTCACTAACAAGAATCAATTTTTCAAAGTCCAATTGCTTACATTTGAAAGAATGAATATATACTTTATATTTCATAGAAACTAGGATTACTGTATTACAAGGAACCAATAAAATGTCCTGTCACTATCTCATTGTACACAAATGTGTTTATTGCATTTCTATGAGTTTTATTAAAATTTATTAGAAATAGTATGTGTTTTAAATTTGTTTGAGTGATATTATAAATTGATTATTGATTTACTTAGTTTTTTAGTGAGGGTAATGATAAATATTCATAATAATAGCCTAGGCCTAGTGTCAGAGCTGGGTTTCGGTTTAGACTAAGGATAGAGGTACTATCGTTTAGATATTGGAAGGGTTTAAACAATATGCGAATTCAGTAGGAAATGACGAGGTAGGAATTTTGAAAGAAATTTGTCCCGAGGGGATCAGCCCTCAAACAACAAAGGAGGTAAAGTGCGTCGGGATCAGCTGACATCCCACTCGCATATTTAGAATATTTGTCCTGGAGGGATCAGCCTTCAGACAACAAACGGGAAATTCCGTGCTGCCGGGATCAGCTGACAGAGCACAGAGTTAACGCTTGTCCCGAGTATATCAGCCCTTAGACAACGAATGAGGTACCCGTGCTGCCGGGATCAGCCAACAGACCCCGGTAGGAAAGGCAGTAAGGAGCAATAAGAAACCAAAGAAATTAGGTAACAAGAAAGAAAGAGAGAGAGAGAGAGAGAGAGAGAGAGAGAGAGAGAGAGAGAGAGAGAGAGAGAGAGAGAGAGGAGTGTTGCAGGTGACTCTGTGAAATAGAATGATTACGAAATTGATACGGTTTTAATTTATAGGTCCCAATTCAACCTAGTGTGTGGGCATGTCCCCCACTCTGCACAGCTTGAGTAATTCAGTGTTTCACCCTCTCTGCTGCGAGTTATTTATATACAAGCCTAGATGGTACAAATGTATACAATTATATTTACAACAATTTATCGTAACGATACAAAGGAGTAGCGTGGCGCTACATTATATGTAGGCCTATATTCAAATTGCCTAGCCGTAGTAATTTTGACTATGCAAATTTTATTTTATTTTATGTTTTGTTTTTACTAATATGGCTGAAAAAAAATTACAAATTTATTTTTATATTTTCTAATTATTTCTGGTAATTTTCATATATTAAATTACAGGGTTATGTTACATTTATGTGTTTCCCAGATTTTTCATTACCTTCTTCCACTTGCTACTGTGCTTCCACCATCAAAGTGCTGATTTCCCAATGTCTCTTATATTCTCTGTATGTCAATTCCCTAAGTGATGAATTTGTCATAGTTATCTCCTCACCCTTTTGAAGCAGTGTCTATCGTCACATTTTCTACTACAGTGTAAAAAGGTATGCTCAGTGGAAACCCATTCTTTGTTACGGACCTTACATATTGGTGTATTGGTATATAACCAAATATGTCTAAGCAGCTTTTAGTCACCAAATGTCTGACTTGATCTTTGATATTACATATTAAGTTTTTGACTAATCTTCAAATTTCATAACCTCAGAAAACAGAAAAAGTGATTTTCGACATGCTGTCCATTGATGCTGTCATCTGTATGATATCGACCACAAAAATTAATATAGGAATATTTTTGGTATTTGGTATAGGGGATTATAAAACCCTATTGAAATTCAAATTAATCTAATTGTAAATGTTAAATTGGCGGCTATTTTAAAGAGTTTTTGTTCATATCTCAAGTGTCATTCAATACTTGGTAACTTTCGGTTGTTGGGGAAAATATCACCACCAAATACCCAATAGTATTGCTAAACATAAAATAGGTTTAACCAAGGAAAACTTGGTGGCCCTTACCCTTTGAGGTCATGAATAATGTATCCCCGTCTGACCAAAAACCACTTTAGGTAACCAGGTCTTAATGAGTTAATTATAATTAATTAATTTACAGGGATTAATTTACATTCCAATTATATAAGTAACTGGACACAACTAAGTTAAATACGTCTAACACCTATTTATAGCCCACCGCAATTTTTACGCTTTCCCGAGAATCTCGCGAACACCACTACCCAAAACTTAGCCTGATATTATGATTTGTAAAATGTCATGAAAATTAAATAAACTGAATAAATTGGGAGGACTCTATATGAATGCTGTCCAGCTGTTCCGCAGCTCTTGACCACTCTTTGCTGAGAACCACACACTACATGTTGCATTATTAATATCACAGCTCAGGTCGGCAGCAAGGAGATTCACTACCTAAACCCTTGTTATAAGCTGCTACATCTCAACCACAATTGGCAATTTCATAGACATGGACTACAACCGAGAGGACTGAAACCAATACTCATGTGTCACAAATAACACACTAAAATTAGATATAAACACAGCATAATAAGAAAAAAACAAATAAACTTAAAATGATGAATTAAATTTCAACTTTTTTCTTATACTTTAAACTGTACTTTCACGTACTACTTTAAAAATAGTATATGAAATAAATTTTTTTGAGTTTCATAGGTACAATAATATAAAATAAATTATTTACATAACAGTAACACTGTAATTTCTGTGATGTTTTATTTAAGTTTACAGTAGATGTGGTGTTATTTGCTCTTATTTCCTGGTCTATATCTGCGTCACATTACTATTCTAAACAGTAGCGCACAGTGTACAGTAGCTGTGATGTTTTATTTAAGTTTACAGTAGATGTGGTGTTATTTACTCTTATTTCCTGGTCTATATCTGCGTCACATTACCACTCTAAACAGTAGCACACAGTGTACAGTAGCTGTGGTGTTTTATTTAAGTTTACAGTAGATGTGGTGTTATTTACTCTTATTTCCTGGTCTATATCTGCGTCACATTACCACTCTAAACAGTAGCACACAGTGTACAGTAGCTGTGGTGTTTTATTTAAGTCTACAGTAGATGTGGTATTATTTACTCTTATTTCCTGGTCTATATCTGCGTCACATTACCACTCTAAACAGTAGCGCACAGTGTACAGTAGCTGTGGTGTTTTATTTAAGTTTACAGTAGATGTGGTGTTATTTACTCTTATTTCCTGATCTATATCTGTGTCACATTACCACTCTAAAGAGTAGCGCACAGTGTACAGTAGCTGTGGTGTTTTATTTAAGTTTACAGTAGATGTGGTGTTATTTACTCTTATTTCCTGGTCTATATCTGCGTCACATTACCACTCTAAACAGTAGCGCACAGTGTACAGTAGCTGTGGTGTTTTATTTAAGTTTACAGTAGATGTGGTGTTATTTACTCTTATTTCCTGGTCAATATCTGCGTCACATTACCACTCTAAACAGTAGGCAAATTTGGTTTACAACAACAATTTATTGAATATATTATAATATCCAACGAGCGAAATCTACCGTTTTCAGAATCAATAGTAAGTGCTATTTATAAAGATATCTTATGACAAGAGGTTAAAATTTATGTTATAGTATTTAATATAACACGATTATCATTACTATACTAAGAAGTATTTTTATAATAAAATCACGAGTTAATATGATTCTCTAGCGTTAAAAGAATAGCTTTAACTTTCAAAAAACTGTCAACTGTTTGTATTGTTTGTTGCAGTAATATAGCCCCCATTCAACCAATTACAAGAGATCTGTATGACCAAAGTATGTTCACAGTCTCCACTCAGCATTCAGATGCTATCGACAGTAAGTTAGCATTTTTAATATATGACTATGATATAAAATTTCACCTAATACTATAGATGGGTTTTACAGAAATATCCATATCTCCTCAACTTTTAAAATTGTATATTTTATTTATTCTACATGAGCCTTTCACAATATTGTACAATTTTGTCTTTGTCTCAATAACAATGTTTTTTTTTTGTTTTTTTTACAATTTTGAAAACAAATTTGTTTAAAAAGTCAGGCATCATAGATTTGTTAGGTTTATCAATCTTCTGATGTTTCTTGAATTATTACATTTTTAAGAACAATCTTTGCCTAGAAATAATGACCTTAAGGAATGTTTTATCCCAAGTGTTTAAGTTTAAAAAAATGTCTCCAACTACCAACTTTATTTATATTTTATGTTGAATGTCTTTTAACCTGAGTGTAGGCTGGTGTAAAGTGGTCTGGTAGTATACCAGAATGTAGGATGTTGGATGAACATAGACAGGTCTACTTCTTTTTTCGAATAGTTACCAAAACCAGTAGTTTAATTCTTTCAGACAACATTCCTGATAGGATGGGTCGGTTCCATTTTTTTTTTTTTTTCGGTTCTCGGTTCCGGGTTCTAGAATCAGATCGGTTCTCGTTTCTGCCAGTTTTGGTTCTATTTAATATTCAAGGAATTTAACAAGAATTTGAGAGTGTAATATAATATTTAATTTGAATACTGAATAGGCTATGTACAGATTAAATAAAAGAATTCATATAAGTAAAGTTACATTAAATATGGTTTTATTAGACTTACCAGACAAACATAAGTATAAATAAAGCTGGTTATTACTCTAACCTAACCTAAACCTAAAATAAGTAAAGTTACATTAAATATGGTTTTATTAGACTTACCAGTAAAACATAAGTATAAATAAAGCTGGTTATTACTTTAACCTAACCTAAACCTAATGACGTAGGCATAGCCTTTGAGGGTTTCATTTGGTAGAAAGACATAGAGGTTTTCTTTTTTTTGAATTTGTAAACTAAATATAAAGGACAATGATATTATTATAATTATTTTAATTATTATATATATGTTCAATTTAATTTTCTATTGTTTATATGCATTTATTTATTTCTATAGAAGTAGTCTATAAATATGAAATGTAATTGTTTGTTTTTTCTGTGTAAGCTACCAACTGAAATTAAATAAATAAAAAAATAATAAAAAAATTATAAACTAACTTTAAGAAATTTTAAAAAGCCTTCTGAAACTTTTTAATTTTCATTTTAAGTTGTTTTTTTCCCAGAACACTAACATTTTTACCCACTCAGAGTCTAGTCTGTTTTGTTTGGTGTCTACTATATTGCCAGCAGAACTAAACAGTCTATCTAAACACTGTTACTGGTGAAAACACACATGAAAACTTATAAACTTATTTTCTTAATCTTAAATATTGGCTATGTTCCCAATACTGTCCTACTTCTTTGGTACACTTTTCCGGATTCATGAGGGGTTCAGCTAAATACTTTTCCAGTTCATCATTCACATTATTCGTGGGGACATTTTAGAAAATGTGGTCAAAATGTTCTTATATTTGGTTTATATCCCTTTATCTGATTTAGTGTGGTTATTGGTACTCTTATCATCATTTCACAATTTTCTTCACTATCAATTGAACTTTTCATATCGTATAAAAGTGTTTGTTCGTTTAGCAAAGTACAATTTACTCTAACTTGAAAATGGTTTGTCTTTAACTAGGATCAAGAAGGGTTACAGGTCCAAGGAGAATGTGATTTCAATGCCCATAAACCTGATTTCCATTGAGGAAAGCAGATCATTCTTTAGACCTTGAAGTCCATAACTAGAACCATTGGGTGCACATGTTTTCATTTTATATATGATCACCTTTACCGTGGGAGTTATCTTTAAATGCATATTCTTAAGTCAAAACTTTAATCCAGATATAAAACTAGTTAACAGTTAGGCTAATAAATTCTTGCTTACATTTTCATGATTCAAAATTAATATCATATTTGAAGCATAAGAAAATAGTTTTGTCAAAATGTGTTATGCACAAGTTAAATAAAATGTATTGTGTGGATCCAGGCACACAATATATCTTTCGAATTTTATGCTAAATATGGGCTACCTTGAACAAAGTTGCTAGTTTTTTATTAAAAAAAAAAAAAGTGTTTTCTACTTATTTCCTGGAGTTTGAAAGTGTTATTATTTGTTAATTAAATGTTAATACCTTAATAACTTTCATAATTAAGTAGCATAAATAGTTGTGAAAACATAAACATTGCTCACTTTAAGTTTTACCATTTACATAAATAAATACCAACTTTAAGTTATATTGTCAATATCAATTTCTATCAAATTTTAATACAAGTTAGGCCTATAATGGTAAATGTTTTCAATTCAAGCCCAATTTAGTTTAATTTTTTTATTTATTTTTTATTTTAGTACACACCTTAGTCATAATTTGAGGAGCACATTTTTCACCACGCAAATAACATATTTCGAAGTTTGCAATACATGGGTTTGTACATAAAGGTCTGGTCAGGTGGATATATTTTATATACATAACAAAAAATTAATGAAACAAAATTCTTATAAAATTCCTTCTTTCAGTGAACAGTGAAAAGGCTTGTTGATAGTGTCAAAGTTCATTGCCTTTGCCTTCCTTAGCAATGATAAAAATCTGTTCATTGATGACTTCTAAATACGGTGAAAAAATGTGCTCCTCATAAAAAAAAACCTATTATTATGAGTATGTAGTACAAGAATAATAAAGAAAAAAAAATTAGGCCGAATTGAAACATACCATTGTAATAAGCCTATAGAAGAATATAGTTGATTTACTGTGCTTTCTTATTCTATTAGGCCTACCACATAGGGTTTATATAACTCACCTCAGAAATTGTAGATGATTCTTTGCTTAATACAGAGTTGCTGTATCTAAGACTTCAAGTCTTTCAACAGCAGCCTCTATTCTTCTCCAGACATCCATTGTTAATTCTACACAACATTTAATTTCCCCATTTGAAGCAGCCATCACTAGTGTATTATTTTGTTCAAATAATCTCTGTAACACATGGAGCATAGAATTCCATCGGGTAGGTTCGTCCTCTATTAATCTATGTTCATGAATACCCATTTGTTTCTGACATTTGCGCAAAATGTTTGTATTTTTTGCATAGTGTTTGAAGCAGCCTGCTGACTTTTTCCACTTTGAAATCAAATTGCTAATTTTGGTATTACCAAGAAACCCATCTTTGATGACCAATTGCAGAGTATGAACAGTGCAAGACACATAATTTAAATGTTGATATGTTTAGAGCGGCTTTAATATCTGGTCCGTTATCTCGTACAATCGCCACCACTTTACTAGTACGATTACATTCTTCATCTTTTTCGGTTAAGAACTTCAGTAGGTTTTGTGCTGTATGACTAACTTCAGGAAATGGTACAACTTCTAAGGATTTGTGTTGAATTTCTAAAAATGTTTTACAACTTTTATTAAAGCAGTTGACAAGTTAATACCACGTAGTCATTACCACTAATGAACGTCTATATGTTGCACCCCCTTCAAGTCTTCTTTTACAGATTTATTTATCTCAAAATACATTTCAGGGATGATTTTATTAACTAAAATTTTTCATGATGGAATTGTAAAACGTGGTTCAAGGTGTGACAACAAATTACTAAAACCTTTGTTTTCCACTATACTGAATGGTTGTAAATCTAAACATATCATTTCTTCAATGAGCTTTGTAATTTGCTTTGAACGGGGATCAGTGTTTTTTAAACTTAGAAATTTTGTCACACATTTCAAAAAGGGTGGGTTGTTTTTTTTTTCTTTTTGGTGGTCGTATTACTTTTAGATAATGTATTGGGAAAATATCAGTGGATTTAGCTGATTCCAGTGAAACACATATTTCTAATGAGCCAGATAATGACTGAAGTGGATGTACAAGATGATGTAGATATCGGAGACAAATAATTTTGTAATACCTAAAAAAGTTAATCCAATTTGAATAATGAGAAATAACCGGGAATCGAGATAACCTAAGTCGAAAACGTGACTTATGTCTTTAAAAGTTAAAAATAAAGTAAATTCAATCATTATAGATTTCCAAACACAAATAAATAATAATGTATAGGTTTTAAGAAATTTTAGTTATAAGAAATTAAATAATTTTGTGTGTGAATATAAATTTGTAAAAAGGACTAGTTGTCATGCGCGTAGTATTGAACAGTGCATTCGATGAAACAGATAACGCTGATACAGCGAGATTTTGAATAAAGTCCATGATACAGGAAGAGTGAACCCTGAAACATTAACGGAAGCAAGATTCCCACCATGAGGACGGCAGTCCAGTTGGGAGTGTTGAGCAGAACGGTCGTATTTTGAGAGTCTGAGTAAAAAACGTGGAGAAGATAAAAATGTGTTTTTTGAGTCTAGTTTGGAGTGTTAGGATGAACAGTTGTATTTCAGAGTCTTAAGAATGAGCTTGGAGAGTAATGATGTATTTTTGACGAGTTGAATATGTAGTTCAAAGACTTTAGTGGAAAGAACGGACATAGTGTGATGTAATAATTTGATATGTAGAACAATAGAAAGTGTGAAGAGTTTAATCATCGGTCGATTAAGGGTGAGAGTGTGTTAAAACTCTGTTTGAACAGTTAAATTGGTTAGACGTTTTCACGCGAATAGACAATTGACAATTAGCGTGTGTTATAGCAATGCGGTCGGATAATGAACAATTACAAATTGTAGAATGGACTAGTGTATAAACAGATTTTCTTTTTATAAACATTCGTGAGGTGCAAATCCAATTTCGCCACGGACACAAGACGGCATTTTTAGGGCGCTGCAGGAACACTTTGAATTATGTACAATATGACTATGGTCTGGTAACTGGTGTTAAATAACACATTATATTTACTCTGTTATTGTATAGAAATTTACAATGTTTAATATTTTGATTTTTATTATATACATTTGATGTGTAAAGGATAGTAATTTCTTTTTATATACAAGAATAATAAATGTCTAATGACATTTTTATCCTTATTAAAGGAACGTAAAATTCATATTAAAAGAAAAGCAGATGTTTTCAATTTGTGTTTTTATTCATAAAATCTTTTTTTTTTGTTGCAACATAGAGTCAATTTTAAATTCAAGGAATAATAGATCAGTTCTCCTTCTGAGAAAATAAAAAGTAATTTAACTAAGATGATAACTATAGTTATTTTCATGATATATGTCTCTATAACAAATGTTAATGTATAAAAAATAACTTGTCTTTAATAAATTTATGTAAAATTTCAGCATATAAAAGAGTTCTTCATTTGAAACCTGGAATCACTGTGGAGTACCCTTTTAAAAGAATCCATGCCCGAGATATTATAATATTTAACTTTTTTTCTTTTTCAAAATTGGTAGGCGAAAGCTACCTGGCGCCCATAAGCTGAGCAAAGATTTAAAAATCATAAATCAAATAAGTAAAATAAAAAACAATAATCTAAAATTCCTTTTTTTTTGTTAATAAAGTAATATTTTATAAAACCATCAGTTTTATATTTATTACAATTTGTTGAGGTAGAGGGGTTTAACAAATCTAAATCAGAACCAAGACTAGAACTACTGCAGTCATCAAGGGCTAAATAAGTTTCTGTTATTAGTGATTGTGAGAAAGTAGTTTAATGGTTTAAGAATTTTGACAATAAGTCTTTAGATGGATCATTAGGCGATTTGTTCACTAACTTTGGCATTTTGGACAATTTAGTCTGATCTTTAAACTGTTCCTCAGATTCAGGTTTTAATTTATGCTATGTACTTTTAATAAATGTTTTTCGTGGTTGATTTGGAAGCTCCTCTTGAAATCAGTTTTATATAAATTACATTTTGCAAAAAGTCCATAACTATAAAATATTTCAATACTTTCGATGCCATTCCTGACTGGTGTTAAGTTTCCACTTATTACTATTATCCTTAACTAACTAAACTTAATATTAACTAATGTGCTAACTAAAAACTAAAACTAAAATATTGTAATATATAAAATGTATTAAGAAAACACTGCACAAAAACTTAATACTTTACAATAATAATTTTGCGTTAGTTAGATTAACTGGTTTTTATTTCTAACTCAGCTAGTTGCATTCAGTTCAACGTAGTCGGGAGATAACCGGAATCGAATTCTTAACAATTTTGATGTTTGAAGTTCCGATTATTTCCAAACTCATCCGAGTAGTACGTTTGGAATCAAAACATGTATAATATTATGTTATAATCTTACATGTTTTTCATATAGGCTTATCCCGGAGTGTATATGAAAATATATCGACACTAGCAGTTTTTGACAGTTGCACTTAAATGACAAAATATGTCTGCTTATCAAGTGATACATATGGCAGAGAGGAGAGATATACACTATAACCTGTTTACATGGCTTTTTTTCGTGTGCAATTATTTAATTAATTTAATAATTTTAAAATAAATTAATGTTATTCATAATAAACTCTTTATGAATAATCACAGGATTTTTTTTGCTGAATTATTCACGTCGACCAACAAAATTATTGTTATTTTAATGGAGTGATCGGTTCATTTCCAGAACCGACTTTTGAACTCATTGGTTACCGGTGGAACCGAGAACCGGTATCGAGAACCAACCCATTCCTAATTCCTGAGGCAATTTGTTTATTATATTTCTTAAAATTGTTATAGTTGAAGAATCATCAGAATTCTTGGGAGCTGTTGATCCACTACCTGATGTGCCTAGTCCTCCAGAAAATGTACCTGTTACCAAAATTCATCTTCCAACGTCAGCATCTCAGTTCACATACAACAGGGTGGCTTGGAAACTTAACGTTAGGAAAGAGGTATCAAATATTTTGTATATATTAAAATTATTTGTTTACTTATTGATTGAATCTTTTATTTCAATTATAAAAGTAACATTTTTCCGCTTATGACTATTAATGAGTAACCTAAATCAAATACATTAATTTTGATTGTCTGAGAAAAATATTTGATAAGGCCCAGTCAAATTAGACAAGAAATATATAGAATTCGGAAAAAATTGGTGGAGCAGTTTTCTCTCCCTAGAAAGTTAGTTTTTTATGTCGATATTAAAAGTAAGAAACATCTCTAGTGCTACAACCGTGTTTACTGCCGCCCCTCTTTTAGGGACAAATATTTAAAATTTGTATAATATCTTGTTTCCTATAAATTTGATTGAAAATATGCCATGAAAAATATTTTACAGAATTTTAAAAAAATAATAATAATAACCCTTTAGGATAAATGTAAACTACTGGGTGACCCACTAGTTCCGCTCATATTTTATATAATATTTATATTATTTATTAGTAGGTGCTTCACGTTCAAAATTTTTGAGTTATTGCTTCCACTTTAGAAGTGGAATATATCGTATTAAATTTATTTTCACAGGTTTATTCCTTTTGGAATATATGTCTATAATTCACTGTATGATGTTTATATTCCATAAAATGTTTATATACAGTAGAACCTCTATTAACCAGCCTCGGATTAACCTGTCCTCGGATTAACCGGCCTATATCGTAGTGTACTGGTTGGATGAGAGTTTCCAAAAATAAATTGTAATTGAAACACCAAAGCGGCGGCGAGTTGTTACAAGAAAGTTTATAAATTCCACTATTCGTACTATTTATGTACGACGAGTCATACTCTGATTTTATATGTGTTAGTGTTGTGTTGTGTTACGTGTTTATGTGTTAGTGTGGGCCTGACGAAGTCGACAGTGTTCGGCGAAACAGCGCTGTAGCAATAACTATTATACGGACTGAGGACAACCTCTAAGGTAATTAACTATATTATATATTAAACAGTCTAAGGCAACACATTATACTTTATAAAATGATTAAATAAGCTTTCATTGAACGAAAACCGATTTTTCACGGGAACCTCGGATTAACCGGCCAAACGGGCAACCGGCCCGGGTGTCAGTCCCGACTAGACCGGTTAGGGTTCTACTGTACTCTTTATTTGTTCATCTGGAAATTTTAATAATTACTGCTTCCATCTTCCATCTATGTGAATTCTTAATAACTGCCTCCGGAGGTAAATTCTAACAATTGACATCTTACGAATATATAAATAAATATATAAAGTTGTTAATTGGACCTGTGCATTGCAAGTACGCACTTGTGACCAAAATAATGAAACAAAATTGAGAAAATGTTAAGAGAAGACAACTTCATTCTACTCCATGGACTCCATCTGTTTTGGTTAATGTTCGTTCTTGAATTTAACCCTAGAAGTGCTACGAGTCGTAATATGCGACTCATTTCCCCTTCTGTGAAGTGCTAGAGTGTAAATGAGTCGCATATTACGACTCATTTACAGTCGTCCAGTGCATACTATATATCTTTACTATTACGTGTTTTAGATTGTTCAAATTTGGTACTAATCGATAGTAGAGAGTTCACTCTTCATTTTGATTGTGAAATCTATGGTCATAGATTTATTTTTAGAGATAATATACTGGCTGAAAGTTTTGTAACCAACTGTAAACAGCTGTCTCTCAGCTGATGTTGCATTCTTGTTGTTGAGACTGTGTACAAGCATAGTTTAGTTTATATATTTTGTGCTGTGTTGTAAAATAACCTAAAAAGTATTTATAATGTATGATCCTTGTAATTCAAGTGATATTCTTGAAATTTTACAAGAAGAAATTTCTGATTGTGAAAGTGATATATCGGCTGTGGACTATCGTGCTAATGTGTCATTGAGACTGTGTACAAGCATAGTTTAGTTTATCTTTTGTGCTGTGTTGTAAAATAACCTAAAAAGTATTTATAATGTGTGATCCTTGTAATTCAAGTGATATTCTTGAAATTTTACAAGAAGAAATTTCTGATTGTGAAAGTGACATATCGGCTGTGGACTATCGTGCTAATGTGTCATTTGACGATTTTTCTTCTGGAAGCGATGATGATTATGTTACTGATGTTGAAATTTTTTTATATTTTGCTTTGTAAATAAGTTGTTATAAATTTATGTTTTCGAGTTCACAATGAAACAATGCACATTTTTTATATTTCAGTTTATAATAATTTTAAAATTTTTGATGTACATGGTGTGACTGAAAATAAACTAAACAAATTTTCAAAATAAATGTCTTTATTAGTCAAGAAGTATCAACTAGTAAATAAAGGTAAGTCATTATCTAATTGCATAAAAATATACTTTAGAATATTCTGAGTAAAATGATATATAACACTTTATGTTTATTGTGTATGGTAAAATTAGAGTAATATTTTCAAAAACGCATGTAATAGCACTAAAACTGCTTAGCACTTGGGGATATTAGCATAGCACTTCTAGGGTTTTAATATGGTGTTTATGAATGCAGATTTCATTGATACAAGATCATGAAAATAAATAAAATAGTGTACTTTGTGAATACTTTCTGTGAAATGTGTCTGTGTTAAGGTTATATTTAGAAGGACTGTTATCTAACTGCCAGGCCTACATTTTCAAATAACTTAGCAGGCAAAACCTAATTTCAATAAACTAATAAATTCTTTCACATAGTTCTCTAGGCCTGTTATTTTAATGTGGAACTATCATATTGATAACTTAGGTTAAACCTACAAATCTTCTGATTAGTTCATAACAGGACTATCTTTTCAACAAACGGTGTAAAATCCATATCAAAACTAGTTTTAACAATATTCATAAAACTTTGATAAGTATGTAGTCTTGCGATTTACTAGCAAAATTTATGCAATCCGTGTTCTACATACCATTTGTTGGAACAGTTAGATCATCCTTTATTATGCCCTACACTTTTTATATTTTACAATACATTATTTCACTTAAAAATAAGCAATATTGAAGATTTCATTACATTCTAAAGAATGCAATTGTGTTATGCCTCTAGGTTTCATAGATTACACAGAGTGAAATGACTTGTAGGGTGCATGCACATTACAATACATTTCACAAGTTAATATTACTAAGCTATATGATTTAAGAATCATGAGAGCTAGGTCTTGGAAGATGAAAATATATATTGGTATTTGTTAACCTTGCCAGGCCTAGTAAAGGAACTATAGTCCTGATAAGGTAAATGTGTATATATATTGACCTTCCTAGACCTGTAGCTCTTTTACACCTATAACGAAACATAATTTTTAAAACGCTAAGAGAAACATACGGTCAATTTGACCGTTACAGTATTTTATCATTATTTGGTGTGTTTATAATTGAATTGGTGAGATCAGAAACAATATGATAGAATCGATAGAACAAAACAAGCTTTTGACTTTAAAATATACTGCGATAAGTTAGGTCAGATTAGCTTTGGATATGTATTAATTTGTTTCCTATAAAAAAGGAATTATACAAGTGTTTATACATAATAGTCAACAAAGGTTGTTGTGTTCTAATTGAGCGGTTTTCTTTTATCTGTAATCATTAGATAGAAATAAGTATAATAAAAAGCTAATCTGAACCAACTTGTCAAAGTATGTTTTTCAAATTAAACTATAGATACAAATAATTTTATTCTATTTAGTTACTTTCAGCATGACTATGGGAAGACACTTTTTGATATTTCTATATATATATATATATATATATGGTAATTTGTATTTTAAGGATATATAAAAAAGTGGCTATTCCCGTCGTCACTGTAAAAGTGACTTTGACAAACTATTAAAAGTAATATAATATTCACCTACTATTTGTAACTGAAAACACACATTCATAATAAATTATTAAACCCAGTGCCTTTCACTATAAGGTTTAACTTTTCATTCAGACTTAATGAACCATAACGGTTAAATTTTAAAACTATTTTGGTGTTTTTTGCTAAATCTATATATCATTTGACTTTCAAACATACTGTGACAAGCTAGGTCAGATTAGTTGTGGCATTATAGAACAACACTCATAATCTATAAAAGTAAATTCAAAACTATAATTTAAATGTTTTCCTTTACAGGTGTTTTCACCAAAAGAGTCTGTGTCCAGTCCCTTGGTTCTACATCTGGTATTCTGCCAAATCGTAAACGACGTCGTGAAGAAACAAACTGCAAGAATTAATAGAGACGAAAGAAACGAAATGCTTCAGGTACAATAACAATTTATTCTTTTACATTTATTCAAAATATAAAAGAAATTTCTTTTTTTTCCTTCAAAAGTTGGTTTCTTTGACCTAGGAGGAAATGTTACTTTGTGGTGGATCAAAGGGTCTTACCCAAATAGGGTAAACAGATGTTACACAGGTTTTTATACTTTATAACTGTGTATGTCACTACTTTCTTGACATCAGCTACACTCCAACAGGCCTTATATATTGTGTATATATTAAAAAGGTTTTCACTTGCTTTGCTCACATCAATGTTTCAGCCCTGACAGGCTTATAATTGAACATAAGTGAAAGAGCCTACACTTGTGTCAGTGACTCAGCCCTGCTGAATTCTCTTTAACTGTACGAATATCACATTTTCTAGGAAGGTCAGTGATCAAAATTACATTTTTGACAATAACTTCACTATTCGTCATAGTAGATAGTAAAGGTTGGGTATCATTACATTTAGAATTGAAATCTGCAAATTTTATTTGATTTAGAATGTTATAAGTTGAATAACATAACAACAAAAACTTTCTTTTTAAATGGCAGCCATTATTACACTTACAGATTTTTCAGAATTTCAATAGCTTACACTTTGTATACTGGATAAGTAATAATATAATGAACCCCGACTGCCTCGTTAATTGTGTTACCTTCCAAATTGCTCACAAATTTTCTTTATTCTTGTGTATTGTTTTCATTCATCAACCTTCAAATTTAACAACAAGTTCGGTCCGTTTTGAGTTATGTGACGACTTGAGAGTGTATCTACAGGTCAATAAAATTAAGATTATTATGTAAAAGCCATTAAATCCTGTATATGAACAAACAAATTTTCTTACATTTTCTAGGAAATTTTACATAATGACCTTAACACCCAATACATTGCTCTTAGTATTGCAAATAACCACTAAGATTTCTAACTGCATCTGGTTTTCTCGAATTATACAGGGTGTACCAGGAGGAAACTGACATACTTCACAGCTGTATTTCTTGTATCAAAGGTTGTGTGTGAAGATAGCTTCAGAAATGCTTTATTTCTAGACAATTCACCATTTTGTATTTTTTTTAAAACACTGTAACTTTGGAAGTAGATAATATACTGAGTTAAAATTTTGCATAAACATTTATTATGTAACTTTTACAAGTGTACCAAAAACAAATATTTTTTGTACAGTTTTAAAAATGGTGGTCATTCAAATTTTGAATATCTAATAAATCAAAAACTGTAACACGTACCTAAAAATTACTAAACAAAATATATTCCTTTTTTAGTAACGAAGGAAATCTTATTTTTATCTAGCTTAGACCATAACTGAGTTATTAACAAAAAACCAAAAAACAGAAGAAGGAGAAACAGAACAAAAAATATGAGATATTTTTGAAATTCAAATCAAAAACATTAAAAAAAATTGAAAGTTCTGATATTTCAGTTTAATTTTTATAAATTAAAGATACTGTTCAAAGTGTTCTCCTCAATAGTTTATGCAAAATCTACAGTGAAGTATGACATCAAAGGTAGCTTTAACAATAGTGTCATGGTCATTAAGATATTCAAACGGATTTGAAATTTTGTTTGTTAAGTCTTCTTCTACTTTGGTAAACAAGTCGTTTAAATAGTCGAAGGTACCTAAAGGGCCAATTATGATCCAACACTACCAATTCATCTAGCTGGAAAACTTGAGTTTAAATGCTGTCATACTTCTAATAATAATTACCGTCATGATGCAATAACATTTGCTGTCCTTTTTTTTCAGAATCTTCTTTAGCAGAATTGGCAATTGATTTTGAAACAAAATTTTTTGAAAATAATACGAAACAAGCGATTTTGAAAAATAAACTGTCCAATAAACCCGTCCCTAGTTGGGTTATACCACATCATACATTTAATGAAAACCGGCTTTGAAAATTTGACTCTTTTATTGTACAGGGTTATCATGAAAGAATGGTGGAGTTTCATCAATTCATATGAAAACAGTAGAGAAATTGTGTGGTGTTGTATTGGTATCACTGGATAGCCTATAACCCAAAGTTTGATTAACAGCTGTTGTGCATTGTTGTGGTAGTGTGTTTTGTGTTTTCTGGAGTGTTCTGAGTGGAGTGTGTTATTTTGTTCTGTAATAAAGAAAAAGCAAAGTGTGTTTTGTTGCTGTCTGAATTCAAGTCTGTAATTTCAGTGCAACCTACAGGCCAAGTGTATCAGAGGAAAAAGTTGACCTTATTAGACAATCTGCAATCAGTAGTCCAAAGAAGTCAATACTTTGACGAAGCCTAGAGTTAGGTATACCAAAAACAACAATCTACAAAGATTTCCACAAAAGATTTAAAGTAGGCACATATAAAATCCAGCTATGCAGGAATTGAAACCTGATGATGGTGCAAAATGTTAATTTCGCTTTTGAATAGTTGAACAAGATTGATGAAAACCAATCATTTATAGATGATATAATTTTTTCAGACGTAGCTACATTCCATATCAATGGGTCTGTTACAACACAATTTACGCATATTGTGATCTGAAAACCTATATAAAATTTTTGAGAAAATACGTGACTCTCCTAAAGTTTATGTTTGGTGTGGTGTGATGAAAAATCGTCTGATAGGGCTTTTCTTTTTTGCTGAAAAGACAATTAATGGAATTGTATATCTTGATATGTTAATCAAGTATTGTTTTCCTCAGCTGGATAAACTCGAAAACATTCAACAATTTCATTTCCAACAAGATGCTGCACCCCGCACTTTAGTGCATTTACTTTAATGCTGACACCTTGTCATTTCTTCTTGTGGGGGTACATCAAGAACATTGTAAATAGAGAAAAAATTCGTGACCTAAATCACTTAAAGGAACAGGATTAATGAAGCAGTGATAACCGTTAACAAAAACATGTTAACTAACAATTGGGCAGAGCTTGATTATCGATTGGACATTTTCCGAGCGACTAATGATGCACATATTGAAATTTACTAGTTATCTAAAAAAACTGTTTCAGACAATGATTTAGATAAATAACGAACAACGGCTGTAAGTAATTCTGTTTTGATTTAAATCATGCTCAAAACCACACCATTCTTTTATGATAACCCTGTATTTGGATTTCTACATGACCAAAAACAGGGTTATCATAAGACTATTCTTCAGATTTTGTATTCTGTTTCTTGTAAAGATAGATTCATATGTAAATAAAATGCAATTAACAATATTTTGATTTTGTTGTATCCATCGACAAAAATGAAATATTAACTCACTGTCACCTGTTTGAAGTTTTTTAAAATTTTGCAAAAATAATAAGGTATAATTTTTTCTTCATTATTCTCCACACCGTATACCTGTTTGATTTGAAATTCATCTGGTGCTGAGTTGAAGACTGCACATTATCATTTGAATGATATTGTTGTGATCAAGTAAATGCTGTTCTACACGATGTTCAATGGAACAAGGAATCATTGGGGGAAAAAAAATTAGTTTGTAAGCAATTGAAAATTAAATTAAATGTTTTATGATGATTCTCCTGTTTGAAAATTTTCATCCTTATTCAAGTTTTGCAGCCAGGCTATTTCCATTACCAAAACCATAAACGAAAACAATATCTGCATATTCTTGATTTGAATATTTGAATGGCATTTAAAACTCTTTTTTTAAAATCTCAAATAAAAAACAAAAAGAGTGCACACACACACACACACACACACACACACACACACAAACACACACACAAATCCTAGCTCATAAATTTATTAAATAAATTTGGATTTTATTATTATTTTTTAATAACCAGAATTAATTTAAAACAATTTTTGGTTTTAGGTTAATCTTGGTTGCTGTAGACAACTACCAAGAAATCATGTTTTTAGTTTTTTGTCAATAACTCGATTACCCTTTAAGCTATATAAAAAAAATTGAAATTTTTTTGTTCGTCATTAAAAAAAGGAAAATATATTTTCTCTTGTATTTTTTTGTCAATTTATCAATGTTTGAGTTATTCAATGTTAAAAATTTTTTAGCAGCCATCATTTTGAAATTTTACAAAATAAAGTTTTTGTTTTTGTGTATAAAGTTATATAATAAATACATATCTCAAATTTGAATTCAATATGTTTTCTACTTCCACAGTTACAATTTTAAAAAATTTTAAAAAATCTGTCAGATTGTCTGGAAATGAAGCGTTTACACATTTATATTAACTTTTTCCATTATTTTGGTTCAAGGAATATACCTGTAAATAATGTCGACTCCTTCTGTGTGAAAATTGGCCTGTTTGTATTGCAGTAATTTTAAAAGCAGAAATTTTAGGTATTACTGTTTAACTATAGAAACTTTTGATAGCTCGAGATTTATAGTATTTTGAGACTTCACTAGTACAGTCGGAACGCTTGTAAACGTTTGAGTTTTTTCACTTCTTGAACGAATGGCTGGAAAAACTGGGAGTTACAGACTTTTTCTGAACTACAACTACTGTCAGACTGGTGACATTTTGTGTTTGACCGATCCCCTATATTTCAGTTTTTAATATATAAGAATAATTTTTGGTGGGTTAATTCCTGAGACTACTGATATTTTAGAGGGCTATTGATGACTAATTTTTATCAGAAATATTAATTCACGATGATTAATAACACACACTTTGTGAAGCTTAATAGTTGAGCCAGATCCCTTTTGTGATTTGGTGTGTAACTACACGGTAATTTATTAAGGTTATATTATTAAATACTAGTTAATTAGTAATATCCTCATCAAAGCTGGCATTGAATTTAGCGTGTCAGAATTGCCCAGATACGATTGGTATTCAATCCAAACTCACATTTTGAATTTATGGTAGTCGATGCCCACTCGTCTTAATTTGTATATGCTACAAATTTGTGAGGCACTTAACTGCATCAAAATTTATTAGTATATTTAACAGCTCTTTTTTTACAGGAATAAACATAGAGACATGGTCAAGTCTCCATCTTGTTATCAAGAAATCAAGTTATCTTGTTATATTGAAACATTTTTTACAAAACATAATTTATATTTTTTGCATGTTTTCAGCTCCTTGACAGGTTTGGAGTAACAGAGAGCAATCTCCACTCAGGCCAACACAAGGCGAGTACAAAAAGAGCTGTAGTGGACATGGCTCGTCACTGGATGACATACTTTGCTCGGATATTTCCTATTGCTGTAAGTATTTCATCAAAAAACTGTTTATTATTATTACTTTCCAATTGTGTAAGGAAAGTATTTGATTCTGCACAATTTTTGCTTTCTCACATATATGTAGTCATTTATATATATATATATATATATATATATATATATATATATATATATATGTGTGTGTGTGTGTGTTTGTCGTCAGTACAGTGCTCTACAAGCCAATTTTAATTTATTTGATTTGTGGGAATATTTAGGACATATCTTGGGTTTTTTTTTAATTATTCAAAATTCGAGAGTAGCCCTTTAAAGAAAAGTATCAAAAGATTACAATTTTGATCAAATATTTTCTCCAAGAACCCAAACAAAAATTATAGGTCCCCGTCTTTCCAATAATCGCAGTTCCATGACTTATCGTTCAAAAACCAAAAAATTGACCATATGGCTGTTGTCAGACATAATTTTCTTCAAATGGTAGTGTAATTTAAATTAATGAAGAAATCACATTTGTAATGTTGCAAGTAAATATTATAGTTCTGCAATAATTGACAAAAAACAAAAATGAATCATCATTATCATCATTAAAAGCTTCATTCTGATTAACTATAAGTTATGCTGAGGATTGGTTTATGGTACAAGTGAATCAAGTTTAAAGTCAACTTAAATGGCTTCTTAGTACAATTTTCTTGAGAGTTTTTTGGGTTAGTAGATTTCTGGTCCTTTGCTCTGTCTAACAATTTCTCAATAACGGTTTTTTTTCTTAATTTTACTGGTAATCAGTTCTACCAATCTATTACAAACCATTGTTTTCCCTCCCTTATTCAAATGTTGACTATGGTTAAAATGAGAAGGTAAAACTCTGCTTTTTATAAAGGTAATGCATACATTATGGACATTTTATGTGTTCATGGATGATATAGTTCACTGAGTGTTTCCTTAAAGTACTATTAGGAGGGCTAGGTATCAAATTAACATTAGCTTTAAAAGAAAGTGGTAAAATATCATCACTTTATGCTTAAAATATGAGGTTGCCTAAGCCGACAAACTCGACAGTCTGCAATGACAAACAATAGAGTGGTTGTTCTGCATTGACAATAAAACTTGTACTCTTTTTTGTTTAGGGTGGAAACCACTATCCTGATGTACAAATGTTAGCTGTCAGCCATCTTGGAATACGTTTAGCAAGACAAGAAAACAGCCATTATAGAGTTATTCATACAATTAGGTAAAAAGTTTTAAAATTAATTTAGAGATTATGGTTTTTTTTGAATTTTTGGTGTTTTAAATTATATATACAGGTTGTAAAAGAAGTATGGAAATGGCTGGGTATCTCACTGTCTAAGGAAGATAGAAAATTGTTTGACTTCTCATTTGAAAGCTCTTGGTCAAAACTCCTCAGAAACTTGAAATAATTTTGTTTTAATATACTGAGTGTTTCAAAATTTTCATAAATTGTATTTTCTCTTGAAAATTTCAAATGTTAAATAATAGATATTCTTGCATTGTGTTTTAGACTAACAGAGCTCAGAAAATTGGTATGCTTTAATGTACAGTCATACTTCATTCTTTTTTAATTTGATATTATAAAGTAAATATTCATGATAAAAAATATACATATACAGAGTATCAAGATAGAAGTTAATTAAACTATTAAAGTATACTTTAAATGTTTCTAATTCCAAAGAATGGAATTAATAAAATTTGTTAGGAACGGCTCCTCTAAACTGCCTGGGTTCTTTCTTTTTCATTAAAATCAGTGGTTCAGTATACTAATTAATTTTTATTATTGACATGAATTCACATTTATCTTTCTCTCAATTAAGTACAATACAAAAAGAGCAATACACAATGATAAAATAGTGGAATCAAAACACATTGCAATCTCTAATACAGATATCCACAATCATATCTACAATATTCAAAAGTAAATATTCATCACTCAACGCCCAGAAGTATTCCAACTATTGTTACTTTTGTTAATTGAAATTACTGACATTACAAGTGCCTTCATATATCAATGCTTGCTCACCTTTGTAGAGTTTCAAATTCGAACAATTCCTTTTGTCCTTCCGTCCAAAAATCAAGCTCCCTGGACTATCTTCCACCACGTCTCGCGACGCGGCCGGTATCTCCCAAGCTCCAAAAAGATCTTCTCCACATTGTGGCGGCTGCTTATATATCTCTCGTTGCTTCTGGTGCTCTACTTTTGTTGCAAGTCAAGCATTTCAACACTTTTTCAATTCTTTCACAATAGTTGGGCCATTCTGAGTTTTGTATGATTATACATTGTATGATTACATTAATAATTTTAAATAATTAAATATGTTCCTAACCGTACTCTCTATAATTAACAAAATTTTGATTATGTTTATATTTTCAGACCAAATACACGCAACAAAATAAATCATGTTTTGATAAAGCAGGAAAAAATATTTGACCATGATGTACCACATGGCTCTTATCACTTACAGCTATGAGTTCCAACAATGTGCTAGAAGTACCAATGTTGTGAATCGCCCGTAAAGGAAGAACTGACATATTCAAAGAATAAAACATAGTTGTGAGTTGTGTATGACGAAAATCAACATTACCCAGTAAATCTGTTTTAAAATCACCCATAACAATAATGTGTGCATATCCTGGCATAAGTTTAATAAGATCAAATTCAAAGGCAGACATTAGGTAGTCTGTAGCACACTCCCAAAAGGATCTTTACAGATGGGAACTTTATGTCGAGGAGCATATATTCAAGTTTAGCAAAATAAGTAGATCCCAAATTTAGTACAATATAAGTCTTTATATGATATTTTTAAAATACTACCACTCCTCCACCTTGTTTGTTTACACGGTCGTTGTGAAATAAATTATAACCCTGCAAATAGAACAACTCAGAAGGAATAGTCGGTCTCAACCAAGACTCCGAAATAAGAATAGCGTCACATTTTTCAAGGCGGAAGAGTTCTCGAAATTCATCAACATGCTCCAGTAAAGACTAAGCATTAACATGTACAACTTTTAATAACTCTGGATGCGGAGGCAACGCTTGCCAAAGAAGTTGTGGAGTACCGAGAACACCAAGACCATGTCCAACCCTACCAACATCACAATTCATCATCAGAATGCACAAGGACTACAACTTGCAAAGAGCAGTCCAAGGTGCAGACGAGAAAAACTAGTCCCAAAGCATATTCACACTCAGACAAACAGACAACAAACAAATAATAACAAAACAAAAACACTCAAACAATTGGACTTTACCAACAACTCAGATATATTAATAGAAAACAAAAAAAAATACTTTTGAAAAAACAACAAAGTTTAACATAATAAACACCTTGTAAATGCTGCAGCATTTCCACATCACAAATAAATACTACAATATTATTATAAGGACAATAAAACACTTAATTAAATTAAAAGCTGGAATTTTCAAATTAAAATAAATTATGGAAAATATTTATAATTAACAAACACCCTATCACAAAAATTCAACCAATAAACAAACAATTAATTCAGCTTTATAGAAGCTAACTTGTTAGGCGGGATAATAACATTCCAATTTACAAATCATAAAACACACAATATGAACAAATAGTAATAAATTTATATAACAAAAGTACATAAATAAACAATTGCATAGTTGTAAACATTAATTTAACTCTGAAATTGATGTTACAGTACCTCGTCTTCCCTATTCAACAACCCAAGAAACATGACCATCCATAGTCCAGATATTACAGAGTCCAAATAGTTTAACAGCTCTTCTGTAAACAACAAGTTAACATATTTTTATTTTCAAATATTTTCTTCCTATCTCTGTAACTGACATACTTTACAATGATGGCTCTGGGCCATACCTTACCGTCATGGTTGGGATCCATTTTGCGCCTTATCTTATGGGACCAATCTATTGCAGGAATAGAAATGTCAAGGTTTAGTTTTTCCTTAAATAGGTTCAAAATTTTCTCGCCCGTCTCACCACTTCTGTCCTCAGCGATATCAAATACTCTTAAATTATTTTTTCTATGATATTGGAGCTATATTATATATATATCCAAAACATCATTTTCTAATTTTTCGTTTGGAGGAAAACAATAAACTTTTAATTTTGGCATGTGCCAATTAATTCCAAAGAATGCTTTTAAAGTGTCTATGATTGTATTCAAGACCCTTCGTGAATGACATCATCTTTTAAACACGATTTTAATCTGGTCATTATCGCACCAAGTATATCAGCTGATAAAGATTCCTTAACCTCTCTCTTCATCGTAAGAGAAGAAGGGGAAAGAGAGGTCGGATCAAATACATCCTTAGATAACATGGCCTTATCTCTATTCTTGTTTGCACAGATATTTGGTGGAGAATGAGTAATTGATATTATGATTTTAAAGAAAAGAAAAATTTGTATTTACACAATCAATGTGTTGAAAGAATAAACATACTTATTAGAAAAATTTTCAACATGATTAGTTCTATAACTGTCACTAATTTTGTACTAATATGCACAGTATGTCCCTCAGCAGTCAACTTTTAAACAGTAGCAGAAAATTTAGCATTCACTCATATCTACCATCGTGTATTACTCCGAGCAAAAGAGAATAGATACATGTTTTTTTGCTACGTTTTTAACCAGGATCAGCTATCTTTTTTCTAGCTGCAAGTGTAATACTAAGCAAAATTTTATAATTGAGATCAGATTTGTTGCGGTATTTGATCCACAGTTAAGTTCTCTTTTTATATAATCTCATGAAATTAGTTTTAGAACTTATTCATCTCTTCTGAATTTTATGATAGCTTTTCCCACAAATACTTTACTGCCAAATCCGTATTGCTTTTTCCAGTGCTCTAGCCAACCCACACTAACAGTAAACTTGGTATCTCCCTCATCAAATTCTTTTGCTTTTCCTGTAATATTGGGTTGGACATGGATATGCCTTTGTATTTATTACACGTGAACCAAAAGGAGCTTCGCTTTCCTTTTCATATTTACATTTAGCCATGGTTTTTCATTGTTTTAATGCATCTCCAATTACTCTTGACGAACACCACTTCACAATCTATTTTTCTTCCAGTCACCAACCGTAACGTGACTGACTCCAAAATTGTCAGCTATCTCTTGAACAGTCTTTCCTTGATCCAGTCTTTTCATTGCTGAAAGTTTCTCCTCTATATAAGTAAACTTTTTTGTAGCGATGATGAGATACAAACAAAATAATAAACAAAGTGTGAAAGCAAAACAAAATGAAAACTTAACTACACTAGTGAAATGATACAAAAAATATAATCTTGAAAGAAGATGGGTTTCAAGGTGGGATGGACTGTCACAGTACAGACTGGATAACGTTAGACAATAGACTGGCGTTTACCATGGTGCAAAATAGACTAGGGATAGTGGAATGGGGTACACTCATGGCCAGATGCGCATATTATCCGCCACAGCATTAATTTTACAATTAACTCAATGATTGACAATCTGGTATTTTATATATTAGTGTTTAAAAAAAATGTATTTGCAGTTTTGCAAACACCACATTGGATAGCCGAGATCCTATTATACTGGTACTGTAGAACACGATTAAACTTTTCGTTTGTAGGCTACCAATACAGTGTGAGTAAACATTTTGTTTAGTTTGCAGCAACCAGGTTTAATAAATTGGTTTAGCGGGGGTAGTGGATCTTTAAGAGAGTTTAAGTTTGGGGAGGAAATTTGGATATGGGGAGGGGGGGAATTAACCTGACACATACCCTCAGCTATTCAACTACTACAGCTCAGCCAGCCGGCTTCTTGAGAGATTAAGACTATGTTATTAATTATTATACATAATAAACTAAATTAACTATTAATAATATTAAGGGAATGACTCTATTTAAAATTAGTGGTCTAGGAAACAGTATTAGGCCAAAATGGCCTAAACTACTTATCACATATTTAATTTAATTTGATATTTGGAGATGAACCGCTGAAAACCCTCGACCGTCTGACCCATCACAAAGGGGGCTAATTAGCCATTATTTGGTGGGTGAACAATTTGAGAGGTACCTGAAAAATTGGTTATCCTATAGACTGAAGACATACACTTCCTTAACCCTTTGAGTGCCACAAGAAAATTTTCATAACTGGAAAATTCGGTAACACATCTAAAATGCACAGACTCACCCAAAAATGCCACAGGTATAAATGGTTTTTTGGAGAACTTTGTTATAATTGACACAGATTAAATTGTATACAAGATATCTTAACAAATTTAGTGTCAAAATGTTCAGTGTTACCTAGGCTACAATTATATTTGTAAATAAGTTGGATTCTATATGTAAAAAAAAATATTTATTAAAAACCAAACTTTAGATAATTTAGAAAAAAATATTTTACATTTTTTTTTTTTTTACCTCACAAACCAAAAATATTTTATACATGGGAAGTGTGCTATTTTCTATCTATATACTGTTTTCTATAAGTGACCAAATTTTTAAATTATTTGGTTGAAAACCAAACTCAAACAAAAAACTTTTATCTCAGAACTAACCTATCCCAACCTATCCTAGGCCTATTTTGTTTACCTGATGTACTAGGTTAATCTAAGTTTAAATCAATATCACTATCACTAAACTGATTATCACTATCACTTTCTGGTTGATATAACGGGTCTAGATCACTGTCATCCCCAAATAAATGTAACAAATCATCTTCAGAGGCTAAAGAGTCATCGTCTGAATAACCTAAAAGTAATCTGTCTACTTCGCTACCTCTTAGATTTTCTTCCGCCATTTCAAAGCAATATATTATCCAAAATACTACTTTAAACTTGTAATAACTAAAATAATAACCTTCAACAAACAAATAATAAAATAACACGAACAACAAACTTCAAAAAAAAACTGATGACTGTAGCGAGAAAATAATATCAACACATAATAATATCAGTACACTTCTAACCTGCAAGTGAAAATGACAACAGCTGATTTTGTGCATCAGTAATTGTTGTCATCTGTTTAGTTAGCTAAAACAAAATTTTTTCCACCACTGAATATCACTGGATATACCACAAAGTATTTTAAAACACCGAAATACTATATAGCAGATTACAAATAAATTATTTAACTACGAAATACGCAGTGGCGATGGATCGTCACCGTGGCATTTCTCGCACGGAAAAATGGTGACGATAGATCGTCACCGTGGCACTTCTCACACGAAAAAATGGTGACGATAGATCGTCACCGTGGCACCCAAAGGGTTAAACACATCTGGTCTCTCTTGCGGCTGGTGCACACTCGTTCTCTAACCTTGATGCATGATAAGGATTTTCATCACCGAGGGAGGGGGTAAACTGATTTGATGTAAAACAATTCCCCTGCAATTTACTATTCAGGCAACCCGTTAGTAGAGCTATTGGAATAGAAATATTGCCAGGAAAAAAGGGGAGTGGTGAAAGGATTTCAGCACAAGTTTAAGAACTGTGTATGATGGATTTCATTATTGATATTTATGAATAATTACTATATAAAAATATCTCAATTTTCAAGGAACATTTCTATTTAAGTAAGTTGTCTTTGTACTGCACAACCACATACTGATTTTCTTAACTCTGTAACTCTAAAACTCATGAAGATTAAAAAATTGTTTTCCTTTTTAATTCTGAAATGTATTTTTAGTAGTTTACTCATAAACAGCAAAAATAACGACACCATTATTAAATCTGAAGTTTTCCAAGAAAAAATATATTGTATGGAAATTTTGGTACATCCTGTATACTAAAACAAAATTATTTCTTATTTTTTGTGAAAAACAGAGACCAAGAGCTTTCAAATGAGACCAAACTTTCTATCATACTGAGTAGCAGAGAAATCCTGCCATTTTCATACTTTATTTTACATCCTGCACAAATTACCTATTATAAAATATCATCTACAAATAAATTTTAATAATAAAAAAAATACCTAATCAATAATTAAAAATTACATATTAAACAATGATACAGTTATTAGAAGATCATGCATATCATTTTTTGGTACAATAATAAAAACTGCATCTTACTGTGAGAACTTCAAGAAATTGTGTTGTGCAATCTAAAACAAAAGGTAAGGCATGCTTAATCGCGGTGTTGTGTTGCTACATGATAATGCTATGGGCATACACTGTTGCTCAAATCTAAGAATTCGTCATGTTTATTTGGCTGGGAGCAAAACTCACTTATTTCTGTATTTGAAGAGATTTAATGTTTACTTGTCAGCGCTATGATGACTATGTCAATTACAAAAGAGCTGTCTAACATTGGCTGTATTTTCAGATGACATCATTCTATTACGAAGGTGTTATAATTTGGTTCCATACTGTGACAAACGTCTTATTTTTGGAAAAGTAGTTTAATAAAATAATTTGTTTTAATAATAAAACTGGTTAAAAATATATTGTAATTTTTTTAATAACCTAACTGTACTTACAACATCCAATGAACCTTGTGGTTAATAACAATATGAAATAAATTATCCCTAAACCACATATAAAACACTAACACAATTAATGTTAGAAAGTTTAATAAAACTTTTATGTACATTTCGGTAACACTGCTACCATCCTCAGAGGGATATAAACCAATACTAAACTAAGTGTAACAGTGAATTACTCATAAAGGGTCAAGCATGTCAGATGATACAACTCCTGTTTCTTTCATTCCTAAAACCGTATCTGTGCTTTTTGGAACAATAGAAAAATTTGGCCCAATAGAAGAACTGCCAGTATTTTTGGGCTTTACACTTGATCCAATTCTCAACTGGAAATCGCATGTAATAAAACTGAATAAAAACTGAGCAAAAATGTTTATGCTTTAAAACGCTTGTGTGGAGAATTGGACTGAGATGGTATTTGAGACAGGCAAATGTTGGTCTTTTTCAGTCACACTTGTCATATGGTTTGATAGTGTGGGATGGTTCCAGCCATGCTGTAGACATCTTTTTAACTCAAAAGAAAGCCATTAGGGTTATTGGTGGAGTGAGCAGACTGTAGCACTGTCAAAATATTCGTAAGGACCCAAGGATATTTATACTGCCTTCCTTGTTTATTTTCTATTGTGTGATCTGCAAGAAAATACATGTAAAGTGTACGAAATGTAAACAAAGCAATATTCACCATTAGACCAGTTCTAGCCGTCTTGTTGAGTTGCCTTACAGAAATTGTTCAGAAGTCAGGAGAGTCCTATAATAATAATAATGTCTAGTAGGATGATGAATAAAGTACCTCAAGAAATTCAGAATCTGAATGATAGATTGTTTTGGGAAGAAAATGTCCAAGTTTTAGTTGAAAAACTGTTTTCATAAAATAATTGAGTTTTGCGTAGGAAGTGGACCATGAGAGATTTTTATATGGTTTTGTTTAAATTTTTTAAATGCTTATTGTAATTTGACGTGCCTTTGTATTTTAGTGAAATATTGCGAGGCAAATAAATGTAAACTAAAGAAAGGTGGTGTTCTTATTTCTACAATGCTCATACAATTGAAACTGACAAAGACACATTTCAACCAGATATTATATGTTATTACAACTTAACACGTTAGCTGCCGAGGCCTAATACGATACTCTTGCCTGGAGTTCCACGATTACCAAATTATTTTTTCCATTATTATTTTTGCATCTACCTATGTTAAAAAATAATATAAGGCAATAGTGTTTACTAATTTTATTTACATTTATGCATATATAGTTTCGAGACCGATCGGACCGAAATGCAATTTTTTGGCTTTAATTTTAATCGTAGTGTAACGTTTAGGTCCGATCGGACCGAGGCAACTTTCGTGTAAAAAAAAAAAATCTAAACGGGCTATTTCATTTCTTTATGTTGGCAACACTCACTATTTTATTTGTCTAATATTTATTTTATAAATACATATATTCATTTTACAACTATATTCTTTGTGAATTATTCATTACTAAACCAAAATGTTTTTGTAAAATTTTTAATCGGTCCGATCGTGCCGACAAAAAAGTGAAAATATCCACCGATTTTATTATTATATTGAGTAACCATGGTAACGGTTATTAAAGCATACAATTTACTACGTCTAACACACGTCTTTACCCAATCCAGGGAATACCAAAATTGGCCGATAGGTTGCTGCACTATCGAACTGTGAGTCACAAAACAAAACATTGAACCACACTTCAGAAAGGCGCCTTTAAATTTGTAATTTATGAAGAGATGTAAAGAAACTGATCAAGCAAACTTTAGAGTAAACCAGGTATGACCACTTCAACATAGCATTTCCAGTGATGAAATGGAGAAGCGGAAAACCCGCAACATCTGTCCTTCGGCAAATCAGAGAAAAAGCGCTTATAAATGTATTCAGTGTGAAGCCCCTCTGTCTTGAATGTAATCAGATAGAAGGTTTGTTTGATTGTGCTCTGAATCTATTTTTTTTATTTTTATATCTTTTATTTAAACATTAGTACTGGTAACACATCAATACATATTGATATAGCCTAATAAATTTAATATATAAATAATACACTTAAATTAATTTTAAACAATACCAGTACACAATCTGTTTTTTTTAAATAATTCTAATCCAGTGATTATTATGACATATAACATGTATAGACAATAAAACTTACTACATTTAACCAACCTCACAATTAATTTTTTTTTTTTTTTTAACACAGTAACTAAACAGTATATTCGCCAATGTTGTACAATACAAATAAAACAATTACAATATTTATTTATTTGTCTTGTAGGAACTCGCCTCCTTCATCTGAATCCTTTCAGTAATTAATTAGGCCTGTCAATAAAACCATAGTACATATACTCCTCCACAGAATAGAATGGTTCAAATCTCAATAGAAGCCTAAGGCTGTTTTTAAATTATTTGTAAATCTGGATACCGTACCTTTAATGTTATCAAGAAGCTTATTGATGAATAAAGCACCTGCAAATGATAGAATGATTATAAATCATTTAGGCCTATCATTCAAGCCTTTTTGGTGGTCTAGCTTTTATGGTGGTCCTTGTTTTGAACGTGAACACACTTAAATTTAAAATATAGGATCACTTCAAGTTTATAAATACTTGGAATTGTGAGAATGGTAGGCTACTTGTTTACTTAAAGGTGATTGCTAAATTTTGTGATTTTTTTCTTTTTTATTGTTTACTAAATACCTAACTTCTTAAGAATAAATTATGTTTTCAATGCGGAGGTCACTTTTTTCACTGAAATATCAAATCAAATCACAACTATCAAATCAAGGTATTTATAGGTTAGACATAATCATAAGAATCACTTGAGCACTGTGGTGAATATACAATAAAGGAAAGGATTAACCCCAAAACCACAACAAAAAACACTAACAACAGAAAAACTGTATAGTTATGTTTATTCTACCTGATGTACATTTCAGTAGCATAGTTACCATCCTCAGAGGTCGAGTATTAAACAAACACTAAATCTATGTTTAATAAACTTTGTTTAATACTCAACCTCTGAGGATGGTAACTATGCTACTGAAATGTACATCAGGAACCTTTTCATTAATTGAAACATTTCAATAATTATTTTCTAAAAATAATCATTTTAATTGCCTAAATTCTATTTTCTGTACAGTTTAGAAGAGATAGCCGATACAGGAGTCAGTAAAGGTGGTGGCTCATTACAGCTAGTATTGAGTTCAGGAGAACGGTTCCCTCTGTATACAACAAGAGCAAGACAAATCCAAGCAATGTTGAATGCATTTATCAGAGAAGCTATTGGAGCTGCTAATACAACAATTAATAGAGATCTTCATCTTGCCAGAGTTGTGAGTATTTAAACTGGAAACTTATTATTTTGTTTCAATACATTGGTGATCAAGGTTCATTCTGGTTTTCCCACCGCAAAATATCATAGTGGATTGGAGGGGAAAAGCCTCCCCCCTTAACAATGAACTTGGTAAAATTTGGCCCAGTTGGCATATCCCTCAGGGGTCACTATAGTGAACATGAGCATGGATATCCCAAGGGTCCTTGCTGGATCTACAGTTTTTTTCATGTAGACTCGGATTAGATTCGTCTTTTTCGTCAGGTCTCTCTTTACCGACTACACTATTGATTTCTCTTTACCCTGACACTATTATAATATTAGAATGCTAGATGTTTTTATTTTATCTTCTTTTTTATAATGCGATGATTACCAAGAAATTTTTCATCAAAACTTTCTTGGTTTAATCCAGTTTTAGTCAATTTTGGACTAGACACCTGTGACACAGTCAATTATTTTTGCTTGTCAGACAAATTATTATTATTTTGCTTATGGGTGTTATACACAATGAACTCAGGGGCTCACCTATAGTGAGGAAACATAGTGGTTGGGTGTTATACACAATGCACCCAGGGGCTCACCTATAGTGAGGAAACATAGTGGTTGGGTGTTATACACAATGAACTCAGGGGCTCACCTATAGTGAGGAAACATAGTGGTTGGGTGTTATACACAATGCACCCAGGGGCTCACCTATAGTGAGGAAACATAGTGGTTGGGTGTTATACACAATGAACTCAGGGGCTCACCTATAGTGAGGAAACATAGTGGTTGGGTGTTATACACAATGAACTCAGGGGCTCACCTATAGTGAGGAAACATAGTGGTTGGGTGTTATACACAATGCACCCAGGGGCTCACCTATAGTGAGGAAACATAGTGGTTGTGTGTTATACACAATGAACTCAGGGGCTCACCTATAGTGAGGAAACATAGTGGTTGGGTGTTATACACAATGAACTCAGGGGCTCACCTATAGTGAGGAAACATAGTGGTTGGGTGTTATACACAATGAACTCAGGGGCTCACCTATAGTGAGGAAACATAGTGGTTGGGTGTTGTACACAATGCACCCAGGGGCTCACCTATAGTGAGGAAACATAGTGGTTGGGTGTTATACACAATGAACTCAGGGGCTCACCTATAGTGAGGAAACATAGTGGTTGGGTGTTATACACAATGCACCCAGGGGCTCACCTATAGTGAGGAAACATAGTGGTTGGGTGTTATACACAATGCACCCAGGGGCTCACCTATAGTGAGGAAACATAGTGGTTGGGTGTTATACACAATGAACTCAGGGGCTCACCTATAGTGAGAAAACATAGTGGTTGGGTGTTATACACAATGAACCCAGGGGCTCACCTATAGTGAGGAAACATAGTGGTTGGGTGTTATACACAATGAACTCAGGGGCTCACCTATAGTGAGGAAACATAGTGGTTGGGTGTTATACACAATGCACCCAGGGGCTCACCTATAGTGAGGAAACATAGTGGTTGGGTGTTATACACAATGCACCCAGGGGCTCACCTATAGTGAGGAAACATAGTGGTTGGGTGTTATACACAATGCACCCAGGGGCTCACCTATAGTGAGGAAACATAGTGGTTGGGTGTTATACACAATGCACCCAGGGGCTCACCTATAGTGAGGAAACATAGTGGTTGGGTGTTATACACAATGCACCCAGGGGCTCACCTATAGTGAGGAAACATAGTGGTTGGGTGTTATACACAATGAACCCAGGGGCTCACCTATAGTGAGGAAACATAGTGGTTGGGTGTTATACACAATGAACCCAGGGGCTCACCTATAGTGAGGAAACATAGTGGTTGGGTGTTATACACAATGCACCCAGGGGCTCACCTATAGTGAGGAAACATAGTGGTTGGGTGTTATACACAATGCACCCAGGGGCTCACCTATAGTGAGGAAACATAGTGGTATAACCTTTTTTCATGTACTCTTAGGTTAGATCCCTCTCTTATTTGATCTTTCTTGGCCAACTCTTGTACTCTTTCGACCCTGATATTGAAGTATTTTCAAAGGCTAGAGATCTTTATTTTATGTTTTTTCTTCCTTTTTTTTATAAGACAATGATGACCAAGAAGTTTTTGTGTTAGGGTAAAAACATTACTGGTGACCGACAGAGCTAGGAGGACACTAATGCCAACTATTATCTCTTAATCTAATTATATACAGACACATTGATTGGTAGGCAGTATTTTTCTGAATTTTTTTTTTTAATTTTTTTCGTATTACTGTAATTATCAGATTATGACCAACTTGATTATTTTCGGTAAAAAATTATGTTCATGTAGTCTGTAATAATTCTACAATTGATTAAAAATCTGAATTGAAAAAGGGTTTAAATTTACTTTTTTTACTTATTGGAATTTACTAAATTTAATGTTTATTGGGCGTCATTCTGTAAATTAGCACAGTCATTTTAATCATATAAAATAAATTGCTCGGGATCATGGATTTTTCAGGAAAATGTACTTTTAATCATAAACAAACTACAGATCTCTTTGGAAATACCAGTTTTAATAATTTGTTATTACTCACCATAAAATACATATATACCTGATAATTGATATTTTCCTTATAATCTAACATACAAATTGAACGTTGAAATATAGTGGAGGCGCCCCTGAAAAACATACACACTTATCAATCCTTAAATACTATGACATAACATACAAATGGATAACTTTTAAGACTCCAAGTCGTTTCCTATATTTAAACAATTTATAACAATGTTTTATTTTGTCTATATTTTTGGAACCATTTTATCACTTCCACAAAGGGCAATAAAAAAAAGAAAGTTTAAATGTTTCCACAATTCGTGGCTATAGAAATATTAATTCTAAAATATATTCTGACTATCTCAAATCTAATATTTGTAAGAAGTTTGTTAAATTACAATGTTTTTGAGAATATGTTTGTTTTGTCCAAATTATTTTTCAAAGAAATATAATATTCATATATCTAACATAAGCATCTATACCAGGGCGCAAATTTTGGGGAATTATCGTTTCTTAATTTTTACGTAAAAACTATAAAAGTTTACAATGTTTATTTATTTAATCCTATTGTATTGTATTTGCAGTAATACAGTAATTAACATTTTTCAGTCATACAAATTGTTAACACGATTTTATAACATTAACACTGTCTGTCTCTATACGAGACTTCGAATATACAATTGCAATACAAGATATGAGACAAGTTTAACGACATCATATCTCGCTTACATCACATATCGAACCAAGTTTTAACTCAACTTAGAGACCCAAAAATATGAAATGTTACAGATCCAAGCTATCAATATATATTTTTTTTTTTTTTTACATCTTCATTAGACTAATGAAGGCAGTAGAGTAGGTAGCGCATGGAAAAACATCACCATCAATTCACTAGTTCAAACTGTGCTAAGATAAGTGGATGCCTAAATCAACTGGGCTATGCCACTCAATTTAATAATTTTATGATTGACTTTTTGTTATGATACTTTAATGAATGGTTTTCATTTAATTTTTAGGAGGAAAGGACACGTCCTACCACGGACCATAAAGGTAAATATCTACCATTTTATATAAATATTGTACTTATTTTCAACCATATTTTGCACTAAAGCCTATATTGCTTTCCATTATTCACATTTTCATATTTTAAATGTATTTAAATGTGCAGGCTATTAGAGCTACAATAAAATCTTAGTCATTAAATAAATAAAGCTTTATATTATAACTAATTTACAATAAAAAATAAATATTGTGATTATTTGAAGGTTCTGACAACCAACTTCCATTGTTATTGGTTACTTAAATTATATAAAGCAATTAAATTCACTCTGGAAAGTGAATAGGTTTGGTTAAGGCAGATAATATTGTGTTTAATTGAAGATTCTGACAACTAGTTTTCATTGGTTTTTTTGAAAATTATTTATATTCTATATAGCAATTGAATTCACTATAGAAAAATAACTGTTTAGATTTACAGGTTATAAACTTCAGTTATTGCCTACTTTGCGGCGAAGAGAAAACCTTAAATGGTATAACTTTGCTTTGGACATTCTTAATTAAATTGAAGCTGATGAGAATATTCTTAAACAAGTTATGTTTACCATGAGATCACTTTCTATTCTTCTGGACATTACCACAATGTTCAAATTTGGCTAAATGAAATTCCTCATGATTTCATTGAACATGTGCATAAGAGTTAATATTTGGTGGGCTCTTGCCAGGATCGCATTATTAGCCCCTTTTTCTTTGTTCAAAGTACTATAAATGGAATTGTCTACTTTTACTTGTTGGTTAGTGCTCTTTCCAAAATCTAGGATGAAAAGAACAATTAATTATGTGGTGGACACTCTGTATTTCTTCTAATATTAACAACTTACTCTCTCTATATTATTTGTCAATGTATTTATCATTATTATGGTTTGACCACATAGTGAACTTACCATAATATGTATGTTGATCCAACTGGAATAAAGTTTAATTATAATTGGAAATATATTTTAGGTTGGCAGCCTGATGTGCGACTCATCACTCCAATACTTCCTCCGCAAAGGCAGGAACCTGTTGTAAGTATTTGAAGAAAAATAAAAGGAAATTAGATTTTACTAATAACAGACTTTGGGCTGGAACTACAGGGCTTAAGGTTCATTCTGTTTTCCAAGTCTAAGAATACAGCCAGAGTGCATGCTGGTTCTGATTCTGAATTTGATAAGGTGAACAAAAATTCAACTTGTTTTGTACTATGAGAGTGGTCACAGTGGTGGCAGGTGTCCTCAGGCACATCTCTGGTTTAAATTTCAATGGAATGTTTTCTGTTGCTATTAACAAACACACAGCATATTCACCTGACAACTCCATGACTGTGTCTGGCTGGTACGCAAAGAATAAGTCCACTCCAACCTACCTCCAGCGATCTGATATAGAACAACCCACGTTGGTAATCGAATTCTGAATTGGAATGAGAACCAGTGTGGGCTTTATGGCGATCAATAGGTCAGCTAGATGTTAAAGTTAATGGGGCCACCCCAATTATACAATGTAAAACAAGCAGAGCCTCTAAATTATATTGGTAGATCAAGGGGTCTTATCCAGTAGGATAAGTTTCTTTAAAACTGTTGTTACACAGGTTTCATGAACCTCGTCTTGATGTCGGCTAACCCATAACAGGCCTCATTAGATACATATATCTCCACTGTCTGTCTCTCTGCTCTAGTGGGTCTCAGAAGCTGTACATATGAAAAGAAGCCACTACTCACCACCCTTGTGTCAGTGAATTGACCCTGCCTATCTATTCAAATATCACATTTTCTTGTAAGGTCAGAGTTTGAAATTACATTTTTGAGAATAACTCAACTATTTGTCATTGAAGAGGGCTGGGGTTGGTACCATACTTGAAGAATTGAAACCTACAAATATTTATCTAGTTTAATGAGTTATAAGTTGAATAACACATGAGATATGAACAAAAAACTATTTAAAATGGCCGCTATTTTGACATTATTAATTAGATTTTTCTGAATCTGGATAGGGTTCTATATGAGCACACTATAGTCCAATTTACAAAATGTCGTGCTCTTATCTTAGGTTTTTGATGTTATTATTCTTACATACAGACAACAATAACAGACAAGCTTGTCGAAAATCTTCTTTTCTTTTTTTTGGTTCCTGACACCATGAAACTTTTTTTCTTTTTTTTTTCATCATTAACAATTTGTTATATTTATATTAAAACTAAGTACAAACTTATCAAGTAATAATATCTTTCGCAATATATCTTCCCAATAAACCAGTAGCTCGTGAAAATTCTTCCAGGATCTGTACTCATCAGACAGGTCCACTCGTCATTGACACATTAAGTCACAAGGTTTTGTCCTCTTCAGTCTGCGCTCATCCTGACTAGCGCTGAGGAGCGGCAACACTTCTACATTTATATGTGTCTCTTGTTATGCTTTATGGCGCATGTTTTAATCTCTTCTACAGCGGTAGGAATTCCCAAGTCACGATGAATGTTATCATTCCTTACATACCAAGGTGCATTGCAGATGCTGCGCAGTACTTTAATTTGGAAGGTTTGTATCATCTTGATATTTGTTTTCTTGGTACAACCCCACAGTTGTATTCCATATAACCAGACAGGTTTAATTACTTGCTTATATAATAGCAACTTATTATGCAAAGAAAGCTGTGAGTGTCTTCCCATCAACCATTGCATCTTCTTGAATTTGATGTTTAATTCCTTCTTTTTCTTTTTTACATGTTCTTTCCATCTATGTTTTGCATCCAAGGTCATGCCAAGGTATTTTGACGAATTTTCATATGGGATTCTCTGCGAGTTGATGGTAATTGCGGCTGGGACAACTTTAAGGTTCGTAAAATCAACATGTACTGACTTGCCCTCATTCAATCTGATCCTCCATTTTTTTTGTCCACCGAAGAATCTCATCAACGGAGTTTTGCAACTTATTGTTTGCGTCCTCCACGTTCTTAGCAACCGCCATTACAGCTGTATCATCAGCAAAAACCACGAAACATGAAAATCAGTATAAAAACAGAGGTCAAAATTCATTGCAATTACCAAACTTACCTTACACTGGGTAAGTAAAAACAATTGATTTCGTTTAAAACTGTTATTGCTTTTACATGACTGTTTGTTTTCTTGATCGATTACAGATTGCAGACGACGGTAAACATTCACTCCTCCAGTTTGCAATGCATCATTTCAGGCAGAGTCCAGAAAAGTAAGCTAACAATTTTGTTTTTTTGTAAAAGTAAACTATTGTGATTACACAATTAAAACAAATATTAATTACAATGAACATTTCAGGTTTGAAATGTTAAAAACACCGGATGGCAACATTAGCGGATCACTTAAAGTTGTTCAAGGACACAAGAAAGGAGGTGATTGGACGTGGAAAGAACAGGTAAAGAGTGTTTATATATTGAAATAGGGCTGTAAGATAAGTCATTATTTTGACATTACTGTCAACAGTTTAAATACATTTCAGTAATCTTTCTCAGGCTTTCTTGAAAAGTAATGAAAAAAAAAAAAAAAAGAAAGAAAAAAAAGATTCAGCATACAATTCCAATCCAATTTTAAGAACAATGATTATTTTTGTGAAAATCCACTTAAGTTCACAAAAAATCTCATAGGCTGAAGTGGCTAGCTAGGAGGAAAAACTCACTTCTATTTATAATAATAAAATTCATAGGTTGGCATGGTTCAGTAGGAGAAACACCATTATATCGAACACAAATAGAATTTCAGAATACATATTTAGTATTTGGAGTATATGATTAAAATCATAGCTTTTCATTGGATATGGCCTCACTGTAACATAAGCAGTGATTTCTAAATAAGCTGAATAGTTTGTAGCCTAGAGCTCCAATTTTACCACATTTTCAAAAAGTGGCAAATTTCAGAAAATAAAACTTCTCTACTGATTGGTCCTTTTAAGACTTGTAAATATCATTATCTTACTTTGTGTTATGACTTTTTGATGCATTTCTTTTATTTAGTAGCAAAATACACATTGGTGGACCATTATAAATTTTTATTTCGGATAGTACAGGCCACAGGTAAAAAATATGCTCTAAGCGGAGTGGATTAATATAATATATTATATTATTCTACATGAAGAATGAAACAAGCTTGCAACTATGTTCTGAACTGGGAACATTGCTTCATGTACGTGTGCCCGGTCGATGGACCAATTTAGAAGTTGTCCGATTCTCAGGCCTAACGGATATGTACACAAAATTTCATTACAATCGGTCAAGCCATTTCGGAGGAGTATAAATGATTAACACCGTGACATGAGAATTGTATATATAAGAGGGGTGAACCACCCTTAACATTTAGGGGGATGAAAAATAGATTTTGCCCGTTTTCCAGACCTAACGGATATGTACACAAAATTTCACGAAAATCGGTGGAGCCATTTCGATGGAGTATAATTAGGGGTGAACCACCCTTAACATTTAGGGGATGAAAAATAGATGTTGTCCGATTCTCAGGCCTAACGGATATGTACACAAAATTTCATTACAATCGGTCGAGCCATTTCGGAGGAGTATAAATGACTAACACCGTGACATGAGAATTTTATACCACCCTTAACATTTAGGGGATGAAAAATAGATGTTGTCCGATTCTCAGGCCTAACGGATATGTACACAAAATTTCATTACAATCGGTCGAGCCATTTCGGAGGAGTATAAATGACTAACACCGTGACATGAGAATTTTATATATAAGAGGGGTGAACCACCCTTAACATTTAGGGGGATGAAAAATAGATTTTGCCCGTTTTCCAGACCTAACGGATATGTACACAAAATTTCACGAAAATCGGTGGAGCCATTTCGGTGGAGTATAATTAGGGGTGAACCACCCTTAACATTTAGGGGATGAAAAATAGATGTCCGATTCTCAGGCCTAACGGATATGTACACAAAATTTCATTACAATCGGTCGAGCCATTTCGGAGGAGTATAAATGACTAACACCGTGACATGAGAATTTTATATATAAGAGGGGTGAACCACCCTTAACATTTAGGGGGATGAAAAATAGATTTTGCCCGTTTTCCAGACCTAACGGATATGTACACAAAATTTCACGAAAATCGGTGGAGCCATTTCGGTGGAGTATAATTAGGGGTGAACCACCCTTAACATTTAGGGGATGAAAAATAGATGTTGTCCGATTCTCAGGCCTAACGGATATGTACACAAAATTTCATTACAATCGGTCGAGCCATTTCGGAGGAGTATAAATGACTAACACCGTGACATGAGAATTTTATATATAAGATATATATATATATATATGTTCAAATATGAATAACAAGAATTTATTGATTTGCTCTACACATGAAGCTTGCTCCCCTTTCTATTGCCAACCTCGTGTGGTTCTGATCTGGTCACGTTTCGGCAGAGTTTCCTATTGGTTCAATCAATGTTACCAACTGCCTCCCAACAACCTCATGCCAACTTCAGCTGCCGACAACTGACCATCGATAATTCTCTGCTGCATCTGACCCGATTTTCTACCAACCTTGGCGGCTTATATACTCTTGGTCATTTGTGTGACGCTTTAGTAGTTTACAAGGCAAGCAATTACCTAATTTTTAGTACTCTGTCATAATGACTGTTTATTGCTCTGGTGTCTGTCGAGTGGACTTAGAATATTTATCTGTTACAACCTAACAGAACCATCATGATACTTACCCAGCTCCATCATACAATATAACACAAAAGCAGATCCTCTTTATATAATGTCCAAAAATTGATTTCTTAGGTCTTGTAGCTTATGTTTGTATCCAGTTGTGACACAGAATAAGGTTTATATTGGAGAATGGCGGCCATTATGCAGAGTGGGAAAATGGGGTTTTAAATTCTATGAAAAAAATAACAAAGATCCCTTATTTAAATTTTTTCATAGAATTAATAGTTTACTAGATATCACTGGTGTCCACGATAAAATTGTGCCTCTGTATATAGTCATAAAATTGTAAATTCTTTGAAAAAAGGCCTGCAATTTGTTCTTCTGTTACGATTAATATTTGTAAAAACAGAAATTTTATTACTTTCACAATACTTTCCTTATTTTCTAACTGAAAAATTAAAATTGAAAATAAAAATGAAGAGATAGGAGAAGTTTGTATTGATGATAGAAAAATGTCATTTACAAACATGTTTTTTTAAAATTTTTATTTGTATGTTAAAGTGTATGTGTACATGAAAACAAAAAAAGGGGAAAAAAAAATCAATCAATAACTGATTATATGTTAAGTTCTTATGTTTAATAATTATTAAATTTCAGGTTGATCTTGTGAAATACACGCCTGGTCCTTTAACAGAATCTTTGTTAAAGTTAAATCCAGAAATGAGTCAACTTGCGATTGAATGTTTTGAGTGTGCAATGCGTTACATGGGTGATCTACCAACAACTCCTGATCTGACAGAAGTTAAATGTGTTTATACAATTCTTATGGTGAGTCCTAGTTAAGTTTTTAGCGAAATCAGTCAAATTTATAATATTTACTTTGTTTTGTAGATGTATCCAATTTGAGGTGTCCCTGTAAAAATATGTGAAGTTCTCTACAGCTCAGACATGTGGACTGATTTGTTATGTGGGCATATTTTGGTGATATCTTAGAACTTTTTTCAGTCTTTTCTGTGCCTCATAATTTGGTGGTAGGTTATATAAGGGTAAACATAAAATTACAATTTTCTCAAAATCAGCTCTAATGAGCCAAATGTAACCTCTAAGGGCGCAAACAAAATTTGTTAGTCGCGGGAAAAAAAAGTTGATTCAGGAGTTATTGATTAAAACCAATAATCAGTTATGGGCTGTTATAAAAGGAAGAATTTCTCGAAACAAATTTTACCAATTTTGTTCAAATTTTAGTGAACTGTGAAGATTAATGACCCTAACTAAGTACAAAATTACATGTTAAAAACATATTACAGTTCAGGAATAACTGGCAAAAAACAAATTTATACCGTCATTATTTAAAGCTTGATTTTAATCAAATATGATTTGCCTTGAGGACATGTTAATAGAAATCTAAGCAAGTTTAGGGTCATATAAATATTTTATCAAGGATTTGTTTTCACATTTTGACTGACAACTACTTAATATTTTGGTAATGAAAATTGTGTTTGATTTTAATTTGTTTATGGGGTTAGGACAGTGATAAAGTTTGTGTAATTTTTTGACATTATTTATTTTACATTTAAATTAGTTGTTACTATTTGCAAATTCTTTTACATTGGTTTGCTTCGGTGAAATCGTAATCAGACCATTTTTTTGTATCTATTGTTCAATTAAAATCAATTATAAACATTGCACACAAACCAACATTTACATAAAAATATTGGTCACTAAGGCGAAGAACAATATAAATAAATTTATATTTATACTGTATTAAAAGCCTTTTATATTCGTTATTGTAATTGGGCTAAAATAAATCAAAATTATAAATCAGGCGAGGAAGGCATGATGATTTCGTTATTCCACTTTCAAAAAAATTAGCAATCAATATAAATATGATCATTTTAAAATGTTGAAGAGGGAATTTGTTGTTGTTGTTGCTTTATTGTAATGATGATTTAAAGTTTTATTTGTGGAATAAAAATGTCTTATAAATAAAGAACTATCTAATTCATTTTCTTTTAAAGCATTGCCACAAACATGAAGCTTTAAGAGACGAAGTTTATTGCCAACTTATGAAACAAACAACGAGCAATAAGAGTGAAAGTTGTCAACGAGGTTGGCGATTACTTAGCATAGTTGCAGCCTATTTCACTTGCTCTGATACGCTCAGACCTTTCCTTTTGAAATATCTGGAGACTGCTGCATATGATAAGCGTAGAGCTTTCCATGGTAAGTAAAATTTTCAGACTGACAACAATGTAATAATACAGTGTGTCCAAAGTCACAGTTAAGTTTTGAATAAATATATTTTTAAAACATGAGTAAAATAAAAGAAGAACTCAAAAAGTTATTGTTAATTTGAGTTTTAAGTGTCCTGTAGGTAGCTCTGCAAATGTCCAAATGATATTCTAGCTGTTACTACAATTGATCTAGTTAATTCCTCTGCTTCTTGAATTCATTGTCTCAAATATTCAATATTCAGAAACTTTCCACTGTAGACATTTTGGTTAACATAGTCCCGTAAATAAAAATCCTTGAGTAAGGATAGGGTGACGAACAATATTGGTATAATGAGTAATTATACCCCATCTTGCTTAAAAATCAAGTTTCATGCTAAATTTGAAAAAAGAGCATACACCTTCAGTATGTCAAAGTAGATACTTCTACTTACAGTTTTGTGGTCACCGCCCGCTTTTTGGCAGCAGACCTTGTAAAAAATCTGAAGTATCCTCTGGCTAGAGACTGCATCCATGGTGGGCGAAATCTGTCATGATGGCTAAAGGATGCGGTCTCAGGTGATAATTAAATTACACACAATGCAAGTTTTGTGTTAAATGATTTAGTTTTATTAATACGAATAATTATTTTAGTTTAATATTTAGTTAAATCTATATAGTTCAAAACTTTTCCTGCCAAAAAAGACGACGGTTAATTTAGAATCACATTTGCCGAAAGTGAACTGAACTCGTTCACTTGCGGAGCAGACTACTCGCAAATGGCTTTTGAAGCGAACTCTCTAACCAAGCCATTCCTCATCCATCTTCTTCTCCCCCCTTCTTAGTGATCTCGCGCTAACTCAACAAAATCCATCTACTATTTGTTGTATGCTCTTTATTATAGAAAATTATAATTTAGGATCCCTTTTCATTAATCATCAATTATTAATTATTATATTATAAATGGTGGGCTCCTTGGCTGGACTACGTAACCCCCTTCATACAAGGCCATGTGACACTATGCCCAAAACAATAACCCCCCCCCCCCCAAATAAAAAATCCAAACTATTCAATATTTTAAAGAACACATTGAGCCGAGGTAAGTTGTTCCCAAAAATACCCACAAAATCCCGAGAAAAAAAATATGAAAAAAGACAAAAAAATTTATTTTATGATCGAATACAGTAATCAACCTGCAACTCGTGGAAAACAATAAAGCTTTCTCGTACTCATGAGATTTGAAAACATGTTTATTTAAAGTATAAGTCAATACTGTAAATTGTTTAAGTTAAAACAAAATAAGTGTCCACACTGATTTTTTTGAAGTGTGGACACTTATTTTATATATATATATATATATATATATATATATATATATATATATATAATATATATAATATATATATACTATATAGTATAAATATAGTAGAAATATATATATATACTCGGCCAGCGTAGTATGAGCATAGACTCACTGGCTTCTCGAGTGCTCTTTTTATGAAAAATCGTTGGTCTAAATCGTCTCATACAACATTACTAAGTATTACTCTTTGTAATTTTGACTGTCTCTTTGTAATCCTCAATGTATACCTCGAGCTCCTGTGTGTGTTACATTTTGCTCTATCAACTGTCTAAGCAACACTTTTGCTTTCAAAATTTCATGATCGTTAGAACCCTCTAAATCAGAGGTGTCAAACTCAATTTTGCAGAGGGCCATATATTAAATTTAGAATGTGTAGGCGGGCCAGATTCAAATTAAAAAAATGTACTGAATTATTATAACATTTTATTTATTTAATTTTATAATATAATATACGGTTGTTAAAAATCATATCAAAGTTATAAAAGAGGGTAATTATTTTGAGCTCGAGGATCCAGATACCTGACTTCTCTTGTTTTTGACAAGCTCATTGATGTCAGGTATCATATTCGTTGTAATTATTTTAAGAATTGATTGGAGATGTTCATTCGTAAGTTTTGTGTGATGTTTGTTCTTATTTATTTTCATGATGGAAAACATCTGCTCACATGAATAGGTGCTACCACACATGCACAGAATGCGTGCTGCATGCTTTTTTAATTCCGGGTAGTTTTCCAAACTCTTGAATATTGTGTATAAAATGTAAGAGCATTAACCTCTTTAAATTTGTCTTTCAAAATACTGTCCGATTGAAGATCTATCAACTCCATTTGCAAATGAACTGGTGCCTGTGAAGCTTCAAAATCGAATGGATTGTTGAAAATTGGGAATTCCATTTCATTCATTTTGTGGAAGTCTTCAAAACGATTGTTGAATTCTGTGATCAGATTTTGCAGATGTTAAGAATATTGATCCAATTTTTTTTTGGTTCACTGTACCAAATGATTTTAAATGAGGGAAATGATCCAAAGTTTGATTTTTTACCTGATTTTCCCACAGCCTCAACTTTGTTTCAAAGTCTTGATACATGATACATTTGAGTGACAATCAGATTTTTACCCTGTAACTTTACATTCAGATCAGTCAAGTGTTTATTCATATCTACCACAAAGACACAATCAACCCACCAGTCATTGTCATAATCAATTGGGTTGCCTTTTTCTACCATGAAAGCTTGAATAGGGTCACGTAATGCAAAAAATCTTTCTATAACTACTCCTCGACTGAGCCAATGAACTTCGGTGAAATAAGGGACATCAGAAAAAATTTCGTCCAAAACTTGTAAAAACTGCCTGAACTGTCGGTGATTTAGTCCTCTGCACCTTATAAAATTTACTATTTTAATTATAGGTTGCATGATATGGTCCATTTTAAAATGTTTGGATACCAATGATTCCTGATGAATTATACAGTGAAATCCCACAAAATTCTCTGATGTTTTCTGTTTTAATTTAGTTACAACGCCCGAATGTTTGCCAGCCATGGCAGGAGCGCCATCTGTAGTTGTGCTGCTAAGTATATGCCAGTCGAGTTCATATTCTGCTATCAAATGCTCAATTGCAGAATAATATCATTTGCTGTTGTACTACCTATCAATGGAACACACTTTAATAGTTCTTCAGTTATTTCAAAGTTACTGTTAATACCTCGTATAAAAACAGCAAGTTGAGCTGTATCAACAGTATCGGTGCTCTCGTCAACAGCCAGTGAAAAATTTGTGAATTCCCTTATTTTCTCCTTCAGTTGAAGAACCAAATTTTGAGATAAATCATTTATTCTTGAAGCAACAGTGTTTCTTGACAGCGAAATATTTTGAATTATTGACTTTTGAAATGGAAATGAAACATCGGCAACTTTCAACATACAGTCTTTAATAAAAGGTTTTGATCTCTTTGCGATTTCTAATGCAATACTAAAACTTGAATGTAAACTTAACTTAAAACTTGAACTTAAATGCAATTTCAGTGCATCTTTGCTGTCAGTATTAGCTTTAGTAATTATCGATTGTTGACCTTGAAGTTTAGATTTTAAAGATGACAATGTGTCCATTCTTATTTTTTCAGTGCAACAACCAAATTTAATTTATGATTCGTATCATAGTGTCTCTTCAAGTTAAACTCCTTACAAACAGCAACTGTTTGAATGCAAATCAAACACAGTGGTTTACCTTTCCATTCTATGAAAAAATATGCAATTTCCCATTTAGACTGAAAAACTCTGCACTCACTATCAACTTTACATTTTTGTGACATTATGCCAAAATCGTAACAATTATGGAACTCGCCACAACAATTATGAATATTGCACGCACACGACACAAACAAATGCCAATGCTTTCACAATCACTACTTCGCAGTACAACTAAAATCCTTCTCCGAACGTATTGCTTTGATTACTCGACTCAACTGACTCACGTCACGCCGACGCACTCCTTTTATGGCATTGATTTCGGGTTTTCATAATAATCATAAAATTTTTCTCAAGTGACATCTGTTCCTTCAAAATAATCTTTTACTTTTCAAATGATATGCTACAGGGATGGTGAGATTCACACAAAACGTCTGACCCATTTATAATTTGAAAAAGACATCCGCTATCATGTCACAAAGGATTTATGAAAATAAATGTCTACCCCATTTAAGACTTTCATATTTGTCGGTTATAGGCTGATACGAATATTTCTCAATAAACAAAAACCTCGTATATCACAATCATAATGTCCTATTTTATTCTACTCAGTCGTTACTCTGTAATATGCAATACTTTTTTTTTTTAATCTTTAAACCGTACACCTTTCTTTTCTTTCCTATTGAGTCCTAACAGTTTTTAACCGGCTCTGTTAATGTTGTTGTATTTATGTTATCACAACTTACCATTATTAACTAATTGCAGGGGCCGTTCACAGTCTTGAAATATGTAATGCTGTTACTTATTTAATTTATCAGAGTTTATCATTATTAAGTAAATGCAGAGGCTCTTTACAGTCTTGAAATATGGAATGTTTTAGGTTATTTATTTTATTAATGTTTACCCATTATTAACTAAACACAGGGGCCTTTTTCAAAATTTACCATTGTTAACTATATGCTGAGGCCATTTACAGTCTTGAAATATGTAATGTTGTTGTTTATTTATTTTATCAAAGTTTACCATTTTTAAATAATCGCAGGGTCCATTTGCAGTAATGAAATTTGGAATGTTCTCGTTTATTTAATTTTATCAATGTTTACCATTACTAATTTTAGTATTGTTTATTTTGTTGAAATTTTTATGTTGCCGTTTAGTTTGTAGTTTGATTTGATAGCTTTATGTTGAGGACAATATTATAATGATTTTTGTTGAAGCCGTAAAGACTGCAATGATTTTTCAACTTAAAACTAGCAATAGAATTACAAAACTGAATTTTTCAAGCCACAAATTACACTGAAGTTTCTTTAGTATAGTTATGTTTATTTTATTAGATAAAAATGGACCATGTGATTAAATAACTCAACTATTGTTAACCGAAATAATGTTTTTAAAATGTGGTATCATTTGATCATATATCCTAAATTTTGAGTTACCCCCTCCCCCAATCCATGAGGATTCAAAAACCCAAAATTATTATTTATTGACTTCTTATCTGAGAAGATTTTCGAATAACAAAGTTGAGGTCATAATGTGCAACTTGGTTTTTAGCTATCACATTAATGGCTGCCATTTTATTTACAGTGATCAAAAAAAGGTCTTTGTTTCATTTTTCTCATTGCATTGAGCATTTTATGACCTGTGCCACATTTAGACAAATTATACCTCTAGGCAATCTTGAAGTAATAGAGTAAACTATGTTTACCAATCTCGACTGACTTTCAAAAAGTTTTGTTATAACATTATGGGATAACATGATCTTGTTTTACAGTTTAAAATTTATTTAATACTTTTTGTATTTTTTTAAATCATTTAAAAATAAATCTGAATAAAAAGTTTATTAACCATTTACAATAGGTTATGATTGTTCTAATTATTTGAAATAATCAAAAAATAAAATTACACTAAATGGTAATGGGGAGACAATGATGAAAAATAATTTATTTCTACAGCACAAGTTTATTTACAACTGAAAATTGTTTCTACAAAAGCAACGAAATTGTTATACCCAATGCAAACATTTTGGTAGGTAAACAAATATGAATAATGTATTTATCGGTTTATTAATGCATTTGAGTTAACAGCTAGACATGTTTATTCTCAGGTACTGCCAGTGTGTGTTTACAAAACCTGCGTAAAACCTTACGTTATGGTGGACGTAAAAATGTACCAAGTGTTGAAGAAGTGACCGCAGTTAGCGCAGGAAGAAACTCTAAACGTCAACTATACCGACTTCCAGGAGGCAGTGAAACTGTTATCAATACCAAATCCACAACAGTAAGATTTTATTATTTATTGAAAGTAATCTGTCTATAGTTACTTATTATATACAGTTTTTATACAAATCTTATATAGTTATTTAATAGAAAATAGTTTGAAATTAAAATAAATACATTTTGGATAGGTTTCGAAATCCTTGTAAAAAGGAAAAAAAAATATCCTTGAAATTACCAGATAGATTTTTTTTAATTTTCAGGCAACTTTTGGTGTTTTTATAAGAATATTCTAATATATGTGCAATAATTTTTTTAATTTGTTGTATGTAGTTTTACTTAGTATTTTGTGATTTAGATATCTTAACACTCAAATAAAAAATGAACTTCAATATAAAATATTAAAATTTATTTTATTTTACTGAATATTTATTTCATACATTTAGTACTAAAACTTTTTAAGAGCCCTCGGAAAAGATGCTGAAATGTCCTCCATTTTGTAACAAACACAAATCTATTATATGACACATGCTTGCAGACATTGGCTTGGATGCCCCATACAGCATTAGTTGTTTTTTTGTACATAAATTGCAGTGTTATAAGGGTTAATGTGTTACAATAATTAACGTATGTAGGATTAATGCGAAACAACGTCATCTTAAGAAAGAAAAAATCTGGTAGAGGCAGATCCAGCAAACATGGTGGGCATAGATTTTTGAGATTAATCGCTCGATGAAGAACTCTCAAAGCATCGTCTTCATGTTTACCATACCTCCATATTTTTTCTACGATCTACACTAAACACATAGATCGCATTCACAGTTGATCTTTCCTATCTGAAGTCACATTGCTCTTCCCGAGTGATTTTCTCTAGTCTTCTTTTAATTTTGTTGCATTAGTAGTTTCTCATAGATGTTTTGGCATTGACACAGAAGTATAATCCCTCTATAGTTTTTACACTTTAAAACTTTCCATTGCAGAATTTTATGAGACTTTACTTTGTCTAATAATACTAAATAATTAAATTTTTTGTATTTCAGGTTGTTCAAGATGTGATACAAGAAATGTGTGCACTAATCAATGTCCATGAACCTTTAGAAATGGAAGAGTTCTCTCTGTATTGTATTGTCGAGGGTGATGCGTTCACGATGCCTCTGGCGAGAGAAGAATACATCCTCGATGTGACTACGGAATTGCACAAAAATCACCAGGTTAGTAACTAAAGTGATTACATTCTTGAATGGCTATGTGGATTTGTATTTATGTACTGTTCAGAAACATGATATAGTATGAGAATAACAGCAACATAATGGATTAGTATGATAATTATTTAAATGTTAATTATACCACTTTCTCCAAATCTATTTTTAAAAAACTAAGTATACAACCAATAATCACTTTGTTGGTTGTATGAAACAATTTAAAATATTTACAATTTTCAGTAAGTTGTTAAAAACCTCTAAGAAATGCTATACAACACACTCGTGTACCACAATACCTAAGTGACAGGTTCAAAGAAAGAAAATGTTTGTGCCTAACACACATTTCATTGGTTCACTAGCAGTGCAATAATCCTGGGTGTCTGTGGAAAAAAGTATAGATAGCATTCTTTCCAGATAAAAATGTTTGACTACAAAAATCTATTCTTGTTGTGAAGTCATAATTGCACTTTCGAAGATTGCTAGATTTAGATTTCATCATCAAGTGAATAATATAAAACACTATCTTCCACAATAAACAAGAAAGTTTGAAGATGATTACTTAGTATGATGTTACAACTTACCTTCGTCAATAGTCAGTTGTCATATAGTTTAAAAACCAACGGCCATATCGACTATTGAGCCATTATCAAGTTTATTATTGGAGAAACTTCTCCATTGTCATGGAACACTCGGCAAAACACTTTCACAAACATTTAAATCAAATTGTTCTAAAAAAACATACTTAATAAAAAGTGGTGGGCTCACCATCTCGCCCTGAACTATTTATCCCATTGGGAAAGGTAGTGGGTTTAAGTCTATTATATTTCTGTTTCTGTTATTATGTTATCTTATATAAAATAAATTATTACTTTGTTAATGAAATTTCATCTTGCTATAAATAAAGTTTGTATTTATAAAATTATATTTTATTTCATTGTTAAATATAAATGTAATACATTATCTTAAAAGTAAAAGTAATAAGTATAATAAAAGTAAATATTTGTGAAATACCCTGTATCATAAATATATTATCTAAACACTAAATTCTCATACAATGTATGATTCTTTTTTTGCAGATATTTTACTTAATTTTCTGCCGCTCTGTGTGGCATTTCCCTCTACGATTGGATTGTCAGCTCTACGTTCAAGTCCTTTTTAACCAAATTGCTCCTGATTATTTGGAAGGACTTCTTCTGGTTTTGCCTGGGGAACAGCTTAGTCAGGAAACTGTGGTAAATATTACAGAAAGTAAACAATCGTTTTAAGTTTTTTATAGATAGAGTTCTTGGAGTTCCTTTGTAAATAAAAGTTATTTTTATAAAATGTCTATTAAACAGATAACATAGCCTAAACTGATGATTAAAATTTTACTAATATTTGGAATCTGCCTAGATATAAAACTTAACAAGAGACTGTGATTCAAGATTTATCTTTATCTATGATGACCCTTTGTTATTAGTTGGTCAGCATGCAGTATACTACAATCTTGTTGATTGCTTTCTAACAAGGCTTTTGGATTGAAATTGGTGTTCAGAACGTTTCAAGGAAGCCAACAGTTATATCAATTAAACCTGGATCTCACTAAAAAATTTAAATAACATGCACCAAGAGCTTCTTGTGCTTGAAATCAGCTATTATGTTATTCTCAGAAATTACTGCACTGTTATGATATTAACAAATCTTATGCATAATCCCAGAGACAAAATTATAGCTGTACAAAATTTATGTTGACAAAACCTGGCTTATCAAAGTTTAAAACTGGACACTTTCCATCATACGTTTTACGGATGAGGCATGGTTTCCCTTATCCAGATATGAAAGTACTTGGTGACTGAAAACCTACATATAATCGATGAACATCCATCGTATTCTGACAAGATGTGTTTGGTGTGCCGATTTTCTCTTATTAAAACATTAACAGTGAAGTTTATGGACTGATCCTCATGGAATTTGTGGAACAACTAGATGATACTATGATTACGCAACACTACTTCCAGCATGATAGTACAACTTGCCACAAAACTGTTGCTTCAATGGCTCTCATAAACCATTATGTTATAGACCACATTATTTCAAAAGATCTGTGAATAATTGGTTTCCACATTTCTCGAGAATATTACTTTAGAATATTTTTTTAACACTTTAGCGGCCATGTCGCTAAAACCTACAGTTTTTTCAACTTTGAGAGTAGCGGAAAAATTTTACCAATACACCTGTCTGTCCTTAGGTTTGCATTATTGTTGAAAAGACAAAAACCCAATATCAACTGAAACCTGTTCCTCCTCATTACTTGAGGAACAACACAGTTCTTATACAACATTTTATTTTTTTTTACCAATAATCTGGTATGCAGAGCATTGCAACCAAACCCATCCATATTAGAAGGCCTATAAATTGTTTCATTTCTAGGGAATCAATGTTTTTCCAATAATTCAACCTACTTTTACCACTTACTCTTATACTAGGAAGTACCTGCCTAGCGTTACGATTAGTTTCTTCAGTCATCATATTTACAATATCATCAGTTAAGTATTGTTTGTAAAAATCAATTAATAATTGTAATTATTATTTTCAAGAAAGTTAATTTAGATTTAGACGTGAACGTAAACAGTTTTTGCTTACCCTCTAAAGGCTTCCAACCATCATTTAGAACAACATTCTGAACAGGCATTAATTTGTATAGGCGTAGATAGAGAAGTACTAGTCGTGTTACCAATTTTATCTTCAAAAAATTCATCAATGTCTATGTCTGACACAGCTGCATATTCACTTCCATCAATAGGGGCAAAATTGGGGTTGGCATTGGTATCTTCTATGTTGTCACTCGCTGAGTCTTCATCTGTGATTTTATCAGCATAACGCACCAGAGAAATCCATTTCCGATGTCAATTGAAGAAAACGGTCATACTCTGAATACTCCTACTTGATCATTCGTTATTATGTGTTATAATCAAACTTTAAACTATTTTTCTACTAAAACGCTTTTTAAACTATTATATTGTAATCTATTTACATTTTATTTACAAAAAGCTAGAACACTTTGAAAACACTAACACAGTACAGGAAGCAACTAGTGAGAACAAAGAACTTCAATAGTGACAGACAGGCAGCCGATAGAATAGAAAATTCGCGCCTAAAACACAGAGTTGCCAACTTCACTGAAACAAAATTATGTAAAAACAGCGTCAGGCTAATGTGCCTGAACAGCTTTATTTACAGTATCATTTTTCTTATTAAAAAACCATGTTGGTCTGATATGTCCGACACTGTTATAGCTATTTATTAGAGTTAAAAGCATCATTTTAGGGTATAAACATGATATTGCAATAAACATAATTTCCTTGTACATATAGGTAAAATTCGTTTGGCATGTTTTGGCACTTTATCAACAAAACGCCTGGTAGTTAAAGTGTTAAAAGACAGAGTATTTGCAGATCATTCAAGAACACTTCCACATCTTCCATATCATTTAAGAATTAACAATATTGACATCATTAGATTTAAAAGAATATTTAAAAACATGAAGCATCAAGTCAAGTTATGTTTTAATACAGGAAGAGGACATTTCCAACATAGATTTATTTAAGTTTTATTTAATTTCTGATGAAAAAAGCTAATTCATTTAATGAAAATGTTAAAAGGTTTTCCACTCTACGAAGGTAAATAAACAAATAAATAATACATATCATCATATCAGCCATAACAAGGACAATTATTGCCAGTTGTTTTGAATCTCTCAAAGTTTTTTAAAATATATTTTATAGAGTTGTATGTAATAGGCTATGGTGCTTTAATAAATCTTTAATGGTAAAGATCGCGATAGATATCCTGTATTTTTCAGTGTATATGACCAAATGAAGAAAGTTAATGCCATTTTTCATTTTGTCAATAGTCATGGAAATGGAAAATCTGATCAATATAAATAATAATAAAAAAACATTAAAAAAATTTTCTTTCTTTTTCTTGGTGTATTTTTATAATGAGAAAGAAAAATGTGTAGAAGATCAGTTACAAATTTTTGTGTAATTTGTTGAAAGTTTTAAACAAATTTCACGAGGTTTAAAACAAAATTTTAAAAATTGGGGTGTAAGACTACCACTAAGGGAATATTGTTTAATTGTATAAAGGTTTTATACAATTATGCGCACACTGTGGAGAACTTAAAGATTAAAATCAAACCCAATACCACAATTTAATAAAACAAACTTTATTTCCTAATGTACTACAACGAAAAAAATCAACTTGTTGATTTTGAGTTAGACTGTACGTTACCCCTGATTAATTTACCAAACGCACAAGTCTCAAATCCTGGAGTTTTATTATCCAGAATTCGTTCCCGTGAGATAGAGAATGAATCAATCAATCCACTGGAAGTTTTGGCTTCTTTTTTGTTGTCCGGCCTGGATTGATTAACTCCTTCAACAGTTTAAGTTTCCTTAAACTGTTGGTACCCCTTTATTTCAAACACTTCCAGTACTAAATTTACTTTTATTATTGCTCAGGGAAAGCACGATTTTAATTTTATTTTTTACTAATCCATAGGGAGCGTGTTCTGAAAAATACTTCTGTCACACAATATGTTTTATCTTGATTCCCTATCTAGTTTTCTAATTAAAACAAGTGGTGTGGATAACTAACATTAAAAAACACATGATTGTTAATTCTGACAAATATAAAATAATTTATTGAATCTGCTTTTTCAAAAATAAAAATCAATCTTTCAAAATTTTTAAACAAAATTAAATTATTTAAAACAAACAAAAAATTATAACATTTTATCAACGTAAATTACATAAAAAATAAAACATTTCATCTTACAATTTACTATTTCATGAATTATTTTAATTAGGTGGCAGATTGTCAAATTTAAATTCAGAGGAAAGTTATATTCTAAAAATCTATTATTTAACCAACTAAGATGATTAATGATCCATGGAGTTTAGCAGAGTTCTAGTGACGTGTTGATCTCGACTGACACTGGATGTAAGATTTTTCCACTTTTTACGAACTCGCTGAAAACCGGTTAATTTGCCATTTCACTTATCACTTCTTTTTCTAGGCGACTTTTCTTTTTTTTAAATTAATTTCGAAACATTTTAAACTTTTTTACAAATTTATCACCATAACTTCGGGCATAGTAACACCTTATACCTTTAAATAATTTTTAAGATGAGAGAGCACTCGGGCATAGTAACCCCGCAGTAATTGAAGAGAATTTTTTTTACGAGAGATCGGGCATAGTAACCCTGTAGTAATTACGAAGAACTTTTTTAAGAGAGAGTGACCAAGTCGCGTGCAGCTATATTTATAGCCAAAAACTACCATATTCTCGTACCAATTTATTTCCCTCACAGGGATAATACAATATTTCCTTTTTTCACCTTTTATACGTAGTTTTTTTATAAATTTCTTCTTCTATTGTTATGCTTGTTTATTTATGGTTGGTTTGCTATGGTCCAAGTTCTTAAATCCCATTATTTTAATTAATTTCTAGTAATTATCCTTTTCTATTTAAACGTAAAGTAGTTGGGTAGCCTTATCTCCGCAAAGTTCGACGTCACAAAGCTATGACTTTCAGCCTCTACATATTTCGACTTGCAACTGTACAATTCTCTATTGTTTTTCCTAAATTTTAATTTAATGGTTTTATTTATTACTTTTTAGTGTTTTAATCGCCAGCATCTTGTAGGTCTTGATCTGAGCTTTTGCGAAAAGTTCGCATGGTGATTATCGGCCCGCCCGTTCACCTGTAATCCATTACGCGATTTTTAGTGTGATTTACGATTTTGATTTCTCACACTTTTTACATTACAGTTCTGAAACTTCACTAAATTGTTCGTCTTGTGTAACAAATTTACTAGCCGCTGCGATGACTCTCTGTGACCTTCAGATCCTGGTTTTTTCACACTTCTTCATTTGGGGGGGTTATTTATATACTGATTATCATGAGACTTACATATCTTGTTACATACTTAACTCTAAACAGGTTTTCCAAATTTTAGATCTTTGTCTATATCCCTGACCCCAAAAAGGTGTTAAAACTATAACTTTTAAATTTTAATTAATTTTTATATTTTTTCTTTAATTACTTGTAAACCTTTGCTTTATCAATTATCTCTATACAACCCTTTATCAAAATTTACTTTTATTTCTGTTTTATTCAATTTTTAATCTTTATCATTTCACCTAACTTTTTAGTTATTACAATTTTCAAAATTTCTTTAAGAATATTTTATTCTTAGAATTCTTTTTTATTTTCAAAAATATCAAGATTTTTCATTTTTGACCAATTTTGAAAATTTTTAGATTCTTCATTCAAATTTATTGCAGCGTGTGCTAATTCCTATGAAATAACCGTAACTGATCTATATTGCGTACAACTTGTACTACAATTACACATCCTATAACATTATTATTTCATATTTTCAAAATTCATCAAATACAGATTTTTTATTCAAAATCTACCGACATACGATTTTACTGTCATAACGGGTAGGCGAAAGTTGACTTTAGACCGAGTCATAGGTCAGTTTCACCGACTCGCGGTGAACAGCAAAGTCGCTTACAATTTAGCCAAACCTTGTATTAGGATTAGATTTTGATTCTTTTCTCTTTCGACCAAAATATAATCCCATACAACGAATTTCCGTTGTAGTACATTTCAGTAAAACATAGTTTGTTTAATACTCAACCTCTGAGGATGGCAACTATGTTATTGAAATGTACATTAGGAAATAAAGTTTGTTTTATTAAATTGTGGTATTGGGTTTGATTTTAATAAATAAAGGTTTGTACGACTTAGGTTAATAATAAAAGTTAATTAATTATCTTATTTAGATACAAAAATTGCATTAGCATTGTTTCTTTTCAGTATGAAGTAGCGAAATTGGCAGCTCTCCTTCACAGAGCTGCAGATATGAATCATCCTCCTGCAATGAAGGAGACAAAATTCTTGCTACCAAAACCTGCACTCACACAACGGGAAATTAAACCAGCTCAATGGGTTCAACTGGTTCAATCAAACTGGGCATCTGTACAAGGTCTGCATAGCATACAAGCTAAGGCTCAACTTTTAGGTAAGTGTTTAATCATTGCACAAACTTATAAACTAAATTATCTCTAACTCCCCTCTTTTTCTTACCCTATAAAAGATATACACAGAGTGAGTTCGGTGGTTTATTAAGGATGTTGAAGAATATAACACCCATTCATTTGCATTGCTACTTGATATTCTCACCTTACACTACTTCCAACATAGTTTCCACTATTGTCATAGCAGAGAATCAGGTGTTTATCATAGAAAGATGCTGCTTGGCATGCCAACATGGATCTACCTAGCAGGAACCACATTTTTCTCCAAGAAGTCTTAGATTTAATCCCTCTCTTCTATCTTTCGTATCAGGTTGCTCGTGTTCCCTTCTGATCCTGATGTTATTAGAGCAAGGGTTAGCAACCTTTTTTAGTCCAGGGACCAAATTCTTTCTCTTCATGGCCGCAATAATTTAGTGTACTGATAGTAACCAGATCAAATAACAATACTCGTAATAAATCAGTTGTATAACTCATAAATTGTTATAATTAATTTGTGTACACTTTTATAACTTCATGTGACAACAGTCTGTGCTTGATGGAATTCCATATTAATGGAAATAACGACAATATTTAGGAAGGGTTGAGAAATGATAGTATTTATGACAGAAAGGGCAATGATCTTCATGTGGGATGGAGAAGGAGGTGGTCTATTTAAGAAAACAAAGGTTATACAATAGGTTTCAATAGGGGTGATTAGTTAGGATATAATTCTTCCTTTAGGTTGGAAGTATGGTTTTAAAAATAGATCTATTGATTTCCAAACATTCCAAGTTATTGAATTTTCTACTTTTTTTGTTTCATGTGGAGAAGTTTAACATTTGTACCAGGATCAAAATTATATATTGTGTCTAATAAATGATTTGCAAAAATTGAATTAGATTTGCCACACTTCCTACTGTGCAAATGTTCTATAATTCTATTCTTAAATGATCTACCAAATTGACCTATGTATTCACAATTGCAATCACTACAAGAAATCTTATATACGCCACTATTTTCTAAGCTATCTCTCCTATCTTTATTGTTAACAAGAACAATAAAAGGCAGGTTAATAACGATATTATCTATTAGATATTAAATTTCCAACTTATCAACTAATTTGACACTGTACATGTTATTTACTGCAATTTGTTTGATAGTATTAAATTCAATCTGTAAATCTGATAAGGGAATACTTATAAGTCTGTGAATCTTGCTATGGTGGCATTTTTATAGTTAACGGGGTGGTTAGAATATGCTGGAATAACATCTGAATATGTAGGTTTCCTAAAAATTTTGAAAGAGTGAACACTATTTACTATGTTCAAATTTAGATTAACACGTATACTGAAACATCGGTCAATTTGACCGATTGGGACTTTTGTGCTCTAATAGTGTCTAAACTGTGTGGCCTTGACGGCTGCCCCTCCCCGTACCTTCTTCTTGAGTCCACTTATAGCTTATTAGCTCCTCACTGTCTAGTTTGCCTGTCGGCAACACCCTGACCAGCTCTGTGTTCAAAATCGGTCGGTCAGTTTTACCGTGTGTTTCGGTTACCAGCTTGTGGCTGTCGGTCAACCATACCGTATGTTTCGGTTTACGGCCTATAGTGGTCTGTATTGTAGATTGCTGTTTTAGTCATAAACTTGAATTTTTCTAGTTATATAATGGCTAGTCCTAGTTCTAGTCAAGGTATGAGGCCTAGTGATCCGGATTTTTGTGATCAAATACGTAGGTTGATGGCTGATAGGGACAATGATGATGATAGTGAATATAGTGAAGTTGACGATTCGGATGCTGATCCTGACTTTGTAATATCTGACCATGAAGACCAAGTTATTCCAGAAACCAGTTCATCAGAAGATGAAGATGATACCAACCTTCTCAATCAAGTGAATGATGTAGAAAATATAATAAATACAGTCGCTGAAGGCATTGATCTTCCTGAATATTTCTTGGAGCGGATGAAAAAGAATGTTACCGGATCTCCAAACGCATGGAAAAGCAACCCACCTCCTAGAAATGTAAGAACTCCAGCAAGAAATTTAATTATGACTAGACTACCAACAATTAGAGCACCAGGAAGAGCCTTAGGCAACAGCCCTGATAAGCGTGAAGTTTGGGGGTTATTCTTTGATCAGGATATAATTTCAAGAATAGTTACATACACTAGCCAAAAGTTGGCCATGGTTAGGATGAATCTCTCTGCAAACACAAACAAAAGCAATTACCGGGACACCAATGTAGAAGAAGTAGATGCTCTGATTGGCTTGTTGTTACTTTCATCAATTCTAAGGTCAAATGATAAACAAATGGTATCCATGTTTACAAAAGATTAATACAGCCGCCCCATATTTCGTGCAACAATGTCTGTAAAGCGCTATGAAATCCTGATTGCAACTTTACGGTTCGATGACACACAGACCCGTGCTCAGAGAAAGTAGAACGATAAAGCTGCTGCTATTTCTGAAATGTTTTACAGAATTATTTCCAACAGTCAGGAAGCTTATAGCGCATCTGAGTTTGTCACGGTTGATGAGATGTTTGTTCCCTTTAGAGGGTGTTGTGCATTTCGAATGTCGGGTGTTGTGCATGTCGGTTTACCACAATTTAAAAATTCTATTTACAAACCGCATTCACATCTCAATTTTCATAAACAATATAAGCACACACTATTATTCGCGTGTGCGCTGTAATATCTGAAAATAGAGTCTTACCCATGAATAAACTAACTCACCAACTGCAGCACTATAAAGGTAATATTTTATAATGGAACTTACTTTCGTGTTTTCCTTCATCTTCTATATATTACTGCAATATAAATATAACTTGGAACAATATCTATGATTAGATATTACAGGTTAATCTCATCTGACCAGCCATATTTGACAGGTCCTAAAGTATATTAAATTATATTAGTACACTAAATTTACTTTAACATAACTTATTAAGAGTTACGTGGTCTAAAGAAGGACTGGTTAGAGATTGCACAACAGATTACGACCAATAGCCTAACCAACCAATACGCCATGGCTAAATCATACTAAATTAGAGAGTGTTAGGCTACAAACCCCTAAAGGGTCGTTTGACCATGTTCCCAAAACGAACTAGCAGCGTATTTTGGTAGGATTTGATTAACAAATGTCAAATAATTTTATTATTACTTATAAGCGAAAATACATGCTGTCTGTTCAAATTATAACTGCACTCTGGTTCTCCAGGGGCTCTCGCATTTCTATCTCCAGGGGTTTTCTGCTGCCCAATCATGATGGTGAGGGTAATTCTTTCAGTAGCGGCCGATGGTTAAGGGCAATGGGAGGGCTCTGTTTTATTTTATACACGTAAGGGAAGGCATGTTATCATTTACTTAACATTCACAATCACAAAGGGTTAAACTTAAAAACATAAACAAACAACTCGTGTGAGTGGCGAGACACTATTTAGAACAGTTGCGCCAACTTATTTTGCCCATCTAAAACAAGGTTTTTATTAATGCGGAACATCTAATTTATGGTGGCTTCACTGACTGATGTCTGCGCGCGCAGCTATGGACTCTGCCCTAGAAGCCCATTACACGCTGTGTAAATGACGTCACGGCACCCTCAGCTCTGTCTGCTGCTTGCCCCATACGAATAAATGCAATGAAACTGGGACGCTCTGGCCACCGTCCGAACTCCAGAATACATTCGTCAAATATTTTATATTGTAAAACTTCCGCTACAAATGATGGTGAAATCCATAGCGGCAATTCATAATTCATATATCTCCAAAGAATTAAATACATATAGGTATTTACATTATTAAAATAATATTATCATTGGGGGGGGGGCGGCGTCCGAGAGTCCTTATGAGTAAGCCGCTACTGAATTCTTTCTATATCGAATTGCCAATAAGTAATTCGCCGGTAATATCAATATCAAGGATAGACTACTTGACGCACCTTAAAGTAATTCAGAAAAGAAAAAGACAAACTAAGGTTTCCAATCCCAGGATGAGTTTCTTACATCACAAACTTGCTGTTTGAAGTTGTTTCAGCAGACATATCAGTGTATTTAGGGTTAAATAATCCTGCACTATTCTTTTAGCCCTACAACTACCTGTTGAAACAATTTTAAATGACAAGTACTTTTCAGGTGTTTCGCAATACTTTTTTAAATAAATAAAATATCATTTAATCAAACCATATATTGTAAATAACCTTTTTATTATATACATATATAAATAATAATAAATCAGTAGATTATACTAGAAATATAAAATCTATGTATATGAGATCCTAATACTTTTTTATAATGTGGTTAAATAAAAAAATGACAACATGAAGATTTCCTAGCTATATTGTCCTAAATTCTATCCAGATTTCAAAAATGTATAGCTTATAAGTATTAACAGTTTTTTTTTTTTTTTTTTTTTTTTTTTTTAGGAATGAATTTATAAATACTGAAAAAGTTCATTCACTCATAAAATTTCCAATGTGTGACATGGATATACTAAAATCTCTGTGAAACACATACTGTAATAACATAATCTTGTAATGTACAGTAATATATGAATATTATAAAAAATAACCAGAACATATAAAAATAAATTGGAATAATTTATTTTCAACCGTAACTAAAAATAAATTAGGTTTAGGTTATTTTTACGAATATTTTCATCACACTCAATAAAATACTAAGTACAACCGATAATCACTTTATAACATCATTAAAACACATTTCCAATCGATTTCAAAAAAACTTACAAGAATTTTTACTTACCTGTAACAGTTGTATACAACAAAACATATCAAGTTCAAAGATAGAAAATATTTGTCCTTAAAGAACCAAAGTTCTCATTTCATTGGTTTACTAATTTCTATGAAAAATGAAAGTATAGATAGTCATGTTTCCAATTAACTCGATTTCATTATAATGGAACAAATATTTGACTATGAAAATCCATTCTTCTTAATCAAGTTAAAATCGTTGCCACTACAGAAACACTTTAAAGCTATAATCTGTGTGTTTCAATATATTCATGCATAAATATGATACATTTTTTGTCTAGAATTACTCAGCAAGTGGCCGCTATTTGGATCTAGCTTTTTTGCCGTGAAACGTGGAGGTGACCAACAGATTCTTGCATTGAACAGAACTGGAGTTCACTTCTTACACCTTGTGACACATGTAAGTGGAACACTTTCAGTCTGGCCTCCTATTAGTATCCTTAGCCTACAAATTTGCTCAGTTTCTGTGGTTTAGAGAGGAATAATTTTAGCATAATTTTTTTTTTTTATATGTATATATATAAAAGATTGTATGTATTTTTTAAAGATCTAACTGTGAACTTTCTAAATAATAATGAAGGGTAGATTTGTGTTACTAACCAACTGAGTTGTTACATTTTGAAAATGCATTGTGTTGGAAAAACCTGTAGATGTAGAAATAAAGAGTGAATGTATTTATTTATTATAACTCTTTTTCACAGTTATAAATATAAATAACATTAAAAATTGGAAATAAAAAATTACAAATACATATACGAGTACAGTAGAACCTCTCTTAACCAGTCTAGTCGGGACTGACACCCGGGCCGGTTGCCCGTTTGGCCGGTTAATCTGAGGTTCCTGTGAAACATCGGTTTTCGTTCAAAGAACGCTTATTTAATTAGGTAGCGCTAAGAATTATGCAATTAAGATGTTATTGCAACTCATTTTATTGTACATAAATGTATCGTATATATTATGTTATGTATATTATACATCAAACATGAAAATATTAAACATTAACACCTTAAGTTTTTATGTCGGTTTAAGCCGACGCTACAAATATCGATAAAAAGGGCCGCTGTCGGCTAAAGCCGACGCTCTTAACTTGCCCTATTCTATTTCGTTCTCTGTCGTAATATTACGTTGTAGTTGCTAGTATTGCCGCTAGATAGTGTTGGCATGCTCTCTAGAGCATAACTTATAAAACTACCGCTTTATTTTTGTTCTTTTTGGATCCGCCGTGAACATCATATTTACAAGGAGTCGCGATACCAGTGCAGCGAATGTGATGTTGGGCTGTGTGCTGCCCCATGTTTTAAAATATATCACACCCAAAAAAATTACTAAACATTAGTAAGAAACTGTAAACAATCTTTATTGTGTGTACTTTTATTTTTAACAATGGTTTTATTACATTTTACTTTTTTTTAATTCTTAGGTGAACACACCCCTAATGTATTTTAATGTATTTGCAGAAAATTTTTAAATTATATTAAACATGATATTTATACTTTTGATGTTGCTTACATTTTCTTTTAATGCCTATTTTTTAACTTCCAAGTTAACAAACATTAAAATAATCAAATAAAAAAAATAGGCATTTTTGGGTAGATTTAGGCAAAAAATATAAAACACTTAAGGGGCTACAAAGCTTTTTTACAGATCCCCCTCTGTCAAGTCTTTTGACACATTAAACCGTGGCTCAAACGAAACCAACACACGCTTCCGTTTTCGTAACTCGCTTATTTTTATTTACTGTATATACTGTACGTATATCATAACCCGTCAAAGACAAGAAGAAAACTGAAAAGAAATGTTATATTTTCCATAATTGATTCGTGGAAAAAAAAAGTGGCCCATCAATGTTTTTGTCTGTGTATGTCTGCTATACCGACGGGTGCCAATGCCGCGGTCTTTTTATGCCGCCGACAATGGGATACCGCTATCGACAAAGTCGTTTGACTCGCCGCTGCTTTGGTGCCGCTGTGTTTTTACGCCGCCGACAATGGGATAACGCTATCCACAAAGTTGTTTGACTCGCCGCTGCTTTGGTGCCGCCGACAATGGGATACCTATCGTCAAAGTCGTTTGACTCGTCGCCGCTTTGGTGTTTCAATTACAATTATTTTCGGAAACTCTCATCCAACCAGTACACTACGATATAGGCCGGTTAATCCGAGGACCGGTTAATCCGAGGCCGGTTAACAGAGGTTCTACTGTATGTAACAAAACATAGTTAAAATTTTTAATTAAAATTGTTATAAAAAGTTATTAAAATATGCACATCAGTTGTTCAGAATGATTACTACACATGTTGTGATAGCCTAATAATGATTTTATGCCTATACAAATTTTCTATAAAATTAAATAGCACGGCTGGTATAGCTATGGTCGGTCTTCATTCGCTCAGAATGTGAGCATATTATGTGAATTATTATATTTAATTGATATAGTATACTACCTTCACTACTCTACTATTAGATTTGGGTTTAGTAGAAGTGACATGCACAATTTGTATTGAACATTCCGACAATACATCTGTAATTAATCAACTTTTGTTTATAACTCTCAGGAAACATTATCACATGTACCATATTCTGAAGTCATATCGACTCGTAAAGTACGAGCAGAATCAGGGACGATGTATCTGGAATTGAAATGTGGAAATCTTTTCCAACAGCGTGTGGCGAGGTTACAGACAGATCAAGCTCATGAGATAGCTAGGCTTATTCGTCAATATATGAGCCTTCACAGACGTAAGTAAATTGTTTTGTTTTAACATTTGCTACCAGTGAAATATGATTATGTCTATTCCATGGTTTTACGCACCAATGTGATCATCATCATCATTCTTTATAATATTTATATAAAACAAGGTTAGGTTGTGTAACATTATGAGCTGTTTATCATGAACTGTACACATAGTTTTATACTTTTGCTTTTGTTGGTTCTTCCTGCTGTTCCACAACCTATTCAGGTTAGACAAAATGGAGGTATTTTTCAAAAATGTGTTTAAACAAGTTTTTTGACTTAAAATGTATTTGAAGTCTCCAAAAACATTATAAGTATCCATCCACCCAGTTTTTTGGGCAACAATTTAAAAAAAGTGATAACCTTTTTTCCCCCCATTTTCTAATTAATTAGTTTCTAACACATTTATACTACAAAATCAAAAGTAAAACTTGTTTGTTACAGAGTTATCCAAAAAAAGGTGGCAATTTACACAATTTATAAGTTAAAAGTTTTGATTTTTTTGTGTATTGGTTAGCATGAAAAATGTGTTTACCAAATTTCGACTTGAAAGCTTAATAATTTTTAAAAGTTATAATTACTTTTTTAAAAACAAAAAATGCCCAACAGACAGATACCAAAGTTTTCAGACATATGTTTATAGGAGCTTCTTTCTTTATTTTTATGTCATAAAACACTTCTTAAGGTAGGATACATATTTTTAAAATGTTTTGTATTTACAAGACAATAAAATATGAAGATTTGGGAGGTTTACACAAAACTAATTAAGTTATTAATGTAGCTACTGTTAGGAACGGCCCTCAAAATTGCCTAGGTTCTTAGTTTTAATCAAAAATCAGTGGTTCAGTATATTAATTAATTATATTATCGTTTATGAGACTTGTGTCTATTTCCTTGATAGTTTAACACAATACTTTAAATACAATACAAAAATAAGAATTCAACACAATACTTTAAATACAATACAAAAATAAGAACTCAATTAAATAAACAACATCCAAACTAAGTATTCATTTCACAAAGCCCAAAAGTATTCCAACTATTGTTATCCTTAAATAAATGAGATTACAAATTTTATTGGTGACTTTATATATATAAAAATGCTTGCTTACTTTTTGTAGAGTAGATTTCCTGGACTAATTTCCTGCACCACGGCTAGCGACACAGCCGTGTATCTTCCAAAGCTCCAAAAAGACCCCCTCCAAATCATGCTGACCGCTTATATATCTTTTGTCCTCTCTGGTGCCCTACTTCCGTTGCAAGTCAAGCATTTCAACATTTTTTTAAATTGTTTCACAATAGTTGGTTCATTCTGAGCTTTGTTAATATTAGTTCTTCCTAACATTAACCTATTCCTAACACTACCTAATTCTTTTATCAATAGCTGTGTTATTATTATGTTTCAGAACGACTTAATTTGGAGCACTGATATAGAGTGGCAGAAAACTTTACAGTTGAAACAACGTTTTAAGCCACTAAAATAACAAAATTATCAGAGGCATGTTTCAAAAAATTAAGGTGCTAATTGAAATGTTATGGAGGAGGAATAATCATCACTCTGGTCAAATCAAATAATCTGAATGTTATAGTTTAAGTTTTTAAAAAAATGTAAGGACTGTCATTTGTTGTATAGCAATATTACTTAATATCTATTATTAAGAAAAGCAGGAATTTGAGAAAACATAACCTTACTTTTATTTTATCTCAGCTGTTTTTCGGTTTCTTAAAGCCATGAAACATCAAGGTCAGTCAAAAAATGAAGGTCTAAATTTTGTGTGATTACTAAGTTTACCCTTTACTTTGTACATTGGCTAACTGTAAAAACCTAAAAATATTTTTTAAACATCGTACTTCAATGACATATGACAGGCTATATCAGAGTTAAATCTTGTTCTAGGATATCAGGATCAGTGTACATCTAAAAGATATATTTACCTTTGATAATGTGTACAATTTACATGAATATAGTCGTAATTTTCATTTTATTTCTAAAATAAAATACAAATCAAATAGATTTCAAACAAAATGTTTCCAGGCAATACCGGCAATGACTACATAAATACTATAAGACACGACATAGGATAGGGAAATAGTCTACGCTTTACGGGTGCTGTTCGTCACAAGTTTGACACACAGCTATCAGAAAGCGCTAGCAGCAGGTGCTTGACTGTACGCATCCCACTTGGTTGAAACTGTACAACTGTTGACCTCTCTCTCACAAACCTTCTCACTTACTTCCGTCAGCATAGTCAGTGTTGTCAGTTCGTGCGCTGAGATAAGCGATTCTTAACCTTCCCTCGCATCTCTGGTCCCATATGTGGCATCAGTGCGTTTTCTCTTACCCGCCTGAAACATTGTTTGACCGTAGAGCCACCTAGCGCCAGTCACATCAACTTCAGATTCTCTAGCAGAGCGACAGCTCCACACCCTAGCGGGTATTGGACAACTCAAGAATAAGCGTAGAATATTTAACATGGCCATGTCGTGTCTTATAGTATTTATGTAGTCATTGATATCGGTAATAAAAGTTAAGGCCTGTCATGTAAAATTAATAATCAAATTTCTTTTGCATAAAAAAATTTCAAAAATTAAAATAGTTTATATAAATAAAACAAAACAAATCAAATGTATTTGTAACAATAGTTTTATACTGAACAACGATGATACTTTGTAAGATTATGTTAAATTTATATATTTCTATAGTTTATAGTTTATGTTGTAGTGGTTATTTTTTTATTCCATTTAAATTATCGTATGTATAAGTTAAGAAATGACAACAGTAGAACATTGGTATTAGTCAAGTTTAAAGATTTCCTTAATTATATTTAAATTGGATTTCTGGGCTGTAGGCTACATTGTCTTTACGATGTTAACCCATTGGCCTAGCCTTTTTCGGAAACTTTGTTTGACCCTAAACTAGCAATTAAAATGGCTGATTTTGTACATTATTAGAAAAATATAAATAACTTTTGATTCGTAATTGTGATTTTAGTTCTGTTTTCACCATTTTATTCTAAATTAAATTCTCTCTATAACAAATATAAGTTACCCACAATAACGATTTTCTACATTTTTTATTTACGAAACACAGCACAACGTAAGTATTCACTAAAACAGTAAACAAAACAAATGTTTATAACCTAATCAGAACACAGAAGTCATCTGTTTATTTGATACAATGCTTACAAGTGTTGCCAACATCAAGTAATCTAAATATTTTAAGTATAATAACGATATCGTATTATAAACTGAATAAATCTAGCTTATATCACACGCGTCGTAAGTTTTCACTGGGACTGCACGTGAACACAGCTCATAAAAAAGTGCAATTTAATTACGTTTTAATCGTAATTTTCATAATAAAATGCAAAGAAACCATTCTCATTGGATGCTGCTGTCATCTAACACATTTATTCGAAACTACGTCAAACCAGTCAAACCTATGCCTATAAAAGAACGTTGTTTTCCGGGACACGGAGAAGTTCCGTATGTCTATTAGTGGGCCGCTCGGGGGCTATACGGAACAGTTCCGTATGTCTAGGCCAATGGGTTAATTGAGTTTATTTTTAGGAGTCTGATATGCTCGTCATGTTTCAGTATTTGTAGTGAGCGTGTCAGACTTCTCAAGAAAACTTTGAGGAAGTTCATTGAAATTAGGTTGAAATATCAGCAATTAACATAGAAAGAAGTTGATGGGTTCCACCATGGTACTTAACCAGCCCCCAACATAAAATGTATAAAAGCAGATCATCTAAATGTTATCCACAAAGTTGGTTCCTTGGGCTTTGGAGGAAATATTAAATTGTATTAGTATTATCCAGTAGTTTAAAACAGTTATTACAGAGGTTTACTGAACTCCGTAATTGTGAATGTCACACTTTCTTGATGTCGGCTAGGGCCTGATATATAAATATTAAACAGTCACCACTTGCTTCGCTCGTGTCAGTGTCTTGGTTCTGGAAGCTATACTTATGTGAAGTAGTTTCCATTTGCTATGCCTATCTCAGTGACTCAGCCCTGCCGGGTATTGTAACTAATGAATATAACATTTTCCCGTGAAATTAGGGGTTGAAATTACATTTTTGTCATCATAGACAGGTGGAGTTGGTATCATTACATGCAGAATTTAAATCTGTAAATTTTAATTTAATTTAGTCAGTGTAAGTTGATTTACACAAGATAAACTGTTTAAAATTACCGCTGTTTTGACATTTTTAACAAGATTTTTTTTTCAATTTCAATAGTATTTTATATGAATACCCTATACCTCTCTTAATTTTAGTTTCCGCGGTATCACGTTTACATACAGATGACAGATGGATGGCACTTTTTCAGTTTCCTGATGTCATATATAATCCATATAACAGCTATAATAGACATAATATAATCTGTTCTCCCCAGTAATAATTCTTAGCTAAATCTTTAAAGCAGACTACATCCATTATGTTACATTTTTTAATGATAACAAATTACGTTCTTGATGTACATAAACAAAAATAAATAACAAATATATAAGGAACGTAAATGTATATTTAATTATTGTTTTAATTAATATGAATTTTTTTAAATTGTTTATGAAATACAGTTTTGGAAATGTGTATATATATATCTAAACAATACTATTCTTAATCATTTTAGTTATGTATTTCTACTTACTGTCATTTTGTTGTATTAATTAAAATGAAAATTATATTGTAAAACTGTGGTTTTATATCAACCTGACACAATAAAAGCAGGGGGGGGGAGAGAATCACTTAATCCTTTCCCACCTCATTTGCAAGCACTGATTTTCCCTATCTGCTTGCATTTAATTTTAGGCAAATATCAACACACATAGCATACATTGCTTGTAATTGGATTCCATGACAACAAAGTATTAATTAAGATGTTATTTTAGTTCAAGAGCATTTATGGCATTATGAAATCTATATAAAAATAATTATAATTTTAGTAAATTTTTTTTTTATATAGTATGATGCATAAAAAAAAAAATTTCAAGTTTTTCAGCAAATTTAGGGAAAAACATTTTTTTATGGAGGTTATATATTTCTAAAGCTACTGAAACTAATTATTTCTTAAATTTGGTTAATGTTTTAGTTAAAAATATATAATGATAACTAGAGCCCGGATGTTTGGCAAAATGCCTTAATTTTGCCTATTTGCCTTTTTAACGTTTTTAAGCTCATTTAGCCTATTTTAATTATAAAAGCCTATCTTTGCCTTTTGCAAGAAAATTTAATATTGTTTGTACAATAAACGTGTCCAGAGTGGAACGGGAATAAGTCGGAAACTTGGTCTTGGTTTATGAAACCAAATTCTTTGACAGACGTATATTTCTTAGGAATTAGGAGTGTTTATACTTTGAACCAGGATGCTTCACATCCGGTGTACATCCGTTAGACGCTAGCCTTTTCCTGTTTTGGAGTTGCTGTTCACAACTATGTAACCGGGAAAAGGAAAAGAGAGAGAGAGAGAGAGAGAGAGAATGAACTGTTTCTAATTTCTAGGAAAAATGTTCAGGCATGTAAGTTTTGTTTGTTTAGCCTACTCCCACCAATAACTTAACTGTGCGTGTGTGCTGCCTCTCTTATTCAGTACTGTACAGCTAGATGTGATACATGCCAGTATCTCGTCAGTCGTTAGCTATTATTGTCGACTATTTTATTTATAGTGCAAGTTGCTTGTTTAATTTTTATGTTGACCACTTATATTTTATAATCTTTGTAAGAAAAGAAATATAATTAGTTCTTGTCGGGTTTTAAAACATAAATTCATTCTAGAATGCCTAAATTCAGTAAACCGTTAAATAGTAAACTCAACAGTTATGTTAACGAATTTGGTGCCAATGTGTTTTCAACAGATGGAAAGGTCTTATTGTGTAAAGTTTGTGAAAAGACAGTTAATCATGAAAAGAAGTATTTTATAAATCAACATGTGTCCACAGCAAAACACGTATCTGCAATTGCTTCCAGAAGTGGTCAGAAGAAAATAGCGCTAATTTCAACAACCATCGCTACAACTAGCAGGCAATCACAGTTTTCATTAGACTTGTGCAAGGCACTACTGGATGCTGGAATCCCTTTCTGGAAGTTAGAAAACCCGTCCTTCAAAAATTTTTTAGAAAAATATACTGGTGAAGTTGTTCCAAGTGAATCTACTTTGCGGAAAAACTACCTGTCTGTAGTGTATGAAAATACAGTTCAACACATTCGTAATGAAGTAGAAGGGAAACAAATCTGGATCTCCATAGATGAAACGACTGATGTGAAAGGTAGATATATAGCCAACGTAATTATTGGAACTTTGGAACATATGCAGGATGCAGTACCTAAAATATTCTTGCTGTCTTCAGATGAATTGGAAAAAGCTAACAGTACGACCATCGCCCAGTTATTTACAAATTCTTTGACTTTTCTCTGGCCTGATGGTATAAAATACAATGATGTCCTTCTCTTCTTATCTGATGCCGCACCATACATGAAAAAAGCTGGTAAAACTCTGGAAATTCTGTTTCCTGGTATGATTCATTTAACATGTTTAGCGCATGGTTTTCACAGAATTTCTGAAGAGATCCGCAGTTTATTCCCTGATGTAGATAAGCTGATATCCAACATGAAGAAAATTTTTCTTAAAGCACCGTCTCGAACCTAGATCTTCAAGACTATTGCTCCTAAGCTCACTTTGCTCCACAACCCATTTTGACGAGATGGGGAACATGGATTTCTGCTGCTCTATATTATTCTGAAAACTTTGATAAGTTAAGTGAGATAGTTGCTGTACTTTCTGAAGATGACGCCGCTTCAATTCGTGTAGTAAAGAACTTACTAAACAGTGAGAGCATTCGAAATAATTTGTCTTTCATACAAGTTCATTATGCTATGTTGCCGAAAATTATAACAAAGCTTGAGAAAAGGGGGGAGACCCTTGTGGCATCCATGCAGATAGTTGAAGATATGGTGCATCAGTTAGAAGCTGTTCCAGGTGAAGTGGGAAGTGCCATTAGTGAGAAATGCAAGCGTGTGATGTCGTCAAACTCCGGATTATTAAAAATAAAACAAATCTGTGACGTAATTAAAGGTGACACCACAGTTGTGATGAACATAAGTCCATCTACAGTAGCCAGCTTTAAATATGCACCGGTTACATCAGTTGATGTAGAACGGTCTTTTTCAATAATGAAAACAGTTCTTTCTGACAGAAGACAAAGCCTAAAAACAGACAATTTAAAGAAATACCTTGTGGTAATGTGTAACCAGAACCAGTAAAATGTAAGTTATCTTAATTATTTGTTTATTAATTGCTAAAATATATTATGCCTTTTTTTGAATTTACAGTGCCTTTTTTGTATTTCCTTCTGCCTTTTTTGCCTGCCTATTTTAAGTGTTATTAATGCCTAAACATCCTGGCTCTAATGATAACCCTAAAATAGAAATAATTTAAAAAATAAAAAATTTAATACCAAACCACTTTTTTAGCCTTTTCAAACACCATTCCACCACATCGATCACAATTTATGTTATTAGGCTTGACTTCCTAATTTAAACAGTTCACTAGATTATACACATCTTAAAATACACATTACATAAAAATAAGTATGTTTCAAAAGTAAATAATTACAATAATAACAGTTTTTCTGAAGATAATACACACGCTAAAGTCGATCGCGTTTGCAACTGTGCAGTAAACATACACAGCGGACAGCTGACAATGTCGACATAACTTCAGCTGTACAAAACCAAAATGAAACTAAAAACTATCAGAAACGAAATGTTCAGATAGTTCAAACTCTTCCTGTTCGATAGCAGCACAATCCACACAAATCAGATAACAGTAAAACATCTTTGGATCAATAATGTTCTACACATTACAGAAACCCGAACTAGGTTAGGTGTTCGACCGCTTCCAATAAATAGCGGACCCGAACCAGGTTCAGTGTTCGAGTGGAAAGGGTTAATGAGAGGGTTTTGACTTTCCTTTCATTACAGTGATGGAATATTTAACACTCAGTTAATATAGTCTGTCTCATATAAAAATGGCCCCCACTTACTACTTAATAAAAAAAGTACACATTTAAAAATAAATGGTGCAAAAACATTGCACAAACTTCCCCACTCACACAATAAAAATAAACCAAAACTATTCGTTGCCAAAAACATCAGTTTGATAGTTGGCAATAAAAAAGTGAAAATGAACCCTGGACACCCTCTTTAAAAAAAGAAAAAATATTTAAATAAAGGCCTAAACTTGCTTCACTAACACAGTCCAATATATTTTATAGGCTTTCTTGAGAATGTCGGAAACACCAATTCTCGAAACTTAATTGGACATGTTAATTTGGAAAACTTTACTAAATTAAAAGTAAATAAATTCAGAAGACTGGACATGAGTCTCGGCACAGATCGCAGGCTTTCTATGTGAGTTTTAGCCATAGCTGATGAACACCATCATCAAAGTTATCGTGCAACGAAGATAAGATTGCACTTGTAACTCAAAGTCTGACTGTATATTCATCTGCACGCGCAACTGGAATCTCAACCTCCTTAAACATTTTTTAAACCTGGTGCTTGCGCCGATTTAGGTGGGTAAGGATAAATGATATCAAACGTTTTTAAGGTTTACTCATTGCAGGTAACACTAGGCCAAAAGATTTCAACTACCCTACTACAAAACCTAAACACAGCCAGGACTTATGAGTAAGATAATTATATAATTTCGCAGGTGCCACTTCCTTCTGCACTCACCAGTCTTTTACTTCCACAGCATAAATAAATGGAAAATGAAATAGTTAAAAATATTGGATAGAGGCTGGGAAAAAAACCAGGAGAATTAGAAAACAATGTGGGTATACCACCCCTGAAAAATGTAAGTGAATAAATTAATAATTTATTAAAAATCAATAGGGGGGAGGAAAACTGAAGTACAGTTATGATTAATGGCAAACTATAGATTTTTTTGATTTTATATATATATATAAGGAAGGTGTCTAGGAAAATACAATGGAATCAAGAAAAAAGGAAGATAATGGAAGCTGAAAAGGGGATATAAAGTGTGTGACGTATGCTATTAATACTGCTGGCTAAATGTAAAGCTGGATGGTATTCATAATTGGTTTTGGACTCATGATTGTGAGAATAACTAAGCCATAAAGTTGAATAAATTATAAAATTGATAACTACCAACTATCCAGATTGTCTGTTCACTGATTTCTCCAGTCCAAACTCACACCCTCACGTAGACACTGGTGGCTGAGCACTAAATTGAGGTTGGAGGTTGAGGTGTGGTAAGGTATAAATAAATATTGAGCTGGACTTGTGAGATAATATTATTAGATAAAAATAAAAACTCAAACACAAGATCTCACAAAAATTACGTTTATTTAATCAAATGTGTTTCAAGGACAAAGTCTCCATCCTCAGTGATACATGTGTACAGAAAAAGGTAGTTTAATGTGAAGAAAAGTAGAATTATAAAAGTTTTGTCAATTTCATTAAAAAATGAAACATCCAAAGCATAAGGGAAGTGAGATGGCGCTAGCTAACAGGATTCAACATATCAAAAAGAGAACAATAGCTCGGTTGATCACGTGACATTTCATGTCCAGACTGGATAAAATAATCTGATTCTACTTGTTACAAAAATTATTCACATGCAATCTCCTATGTTAAATTTTAAATTGTTTAAATTTTGAATATAAAAGCATATTATGATAAAGAATAACTGGTTAGCATAAGAAATACAAGAAAATGTTTATTAACCCGAATAGTTTTATAGTTATTGCAAAAAACATGCATAGACAAAAAACTATAATTTTGTCTAGATAATAAGTTAAAATTTTTATAATTGAAATAGGTTAAGGATATGTGACATAATATAATGATACCAAAATAATTACATATATAATTCATTTTGGGGGGGGGTTTGACCATCGAAAAATTGACAAAGTTCAACATTGAATAGCTTATTAGAAAATGAAAATAAAAGAAAAACGTAAAGAATTCCTTCATTTCTAAGGCAGAGGCTACAAAAACCAAAAAGAAGAATTAAGAAATTCCGAACCGATCAAAAGTTGGTCAAAGAAAAAATCATGAAAAACGAAAAAGGGTACATCTTAGAAAGTTATCATCCTACAACTTTAAATCAAGGTTGTATGGAATCCAGAAGTCAAGAGGAAATAAATGACATTTACAGATTTCCAGAATTCCTGTTAGAACCAGAGATATGGGAATTTTCAAGAAAGTGTACAAATTAAATTCCAGAAAGTCGGACATTACAGGAATCAACCTGCAGAAACCCCTACCACACAATAGGGGAGAAGTCAAGTGTTTGGGTTTTGCAAAAGCAGTGCTGGCAACCCATGTACAAATAAACTAAATAATAATTAGTTAATCAACAACTAATTAAAGTAAAACAAACATTAAAATAACTAAAAGAGTTATAATAAAAACTAACTAAAGTGAAATCTTGAAGAAATAAACCAAATTAATCAACTTTAAACGTCATAAATCAAAGGCAATGTTCATAGAAATTGGTACCATGGTACAGGGAAAAATTTTGGAGGTCCATTTCAACAGAACTTTTCTTCAGTCTTGATCCAGTTCGTAGAAGGAGAACAACTCTTTATCAAGCTCCTGGTAGGAGAACAACTCGAACTCTCTATCCAGCTCCTAGAAGGAGAGTCATCTACAATCATCTTTATGTGATCAGCACTATACCGATTGTTTTATTGGAAGCGACCTGGCATTTCAAATGGTATAGCAAGATACAACAAACAGCCACACTGATTCAAACTTGGACTTCATCTTTAAACTTTTCGACTACAAGATCTTCAATCTGTAATCATTCAACTTTTAACAACAGCACAACCGATTTCAACGTAACTGAGGACTACTAGCTGACATCAACTAGATTTCAACCTTCAGCAGAAAAACTGTAAACAGTCTTGCATAACAGGAGTCGAAAACAGCTATAAATATGTTTACAAGGTACAAGTTACGATTTTGAATAAATATTCACTTTGAAATAAAAAATAAATTTTAAATCATTCTGGGGAAAATTATCAAATTTAAATTCTGTTTTATTTTATATATGTACTTTTTAAAGTCAATGTGTTTTTATTTTTAAAGTAAGTTTGATTTTAATATTTAGTAAAGATATATTCATTTTAATAATAATTAGAGAAATAATAGTCATTGATATTTATGTTGAATTCTTGTAAGATGTTTTAAAGCTAAGAAAAGTTATGATTAAATCAAGTTAAGAAATTTTATGATTTAAAACCTTGATTAATATAAAGAATTAAAAAAGGAATTTTAAATTAAAATATAAATTTTATTTCTGGATAACAGTTTATTGTGTGGATTTTAAACTAAAACCTATGTTGTTTTCAGCTTAAAATTAAGTGTGTTTTTTAAAATAATTTGTGCTCTCATAAATTTCACAATTTTAAATAGATTCTGCAAAATAACTCTTTCAAATGACACTCCCTGAGAGTGAGTTTTAAAGTTAAAGCAATAAAAGAAAAAAAACTAGTTTTGATTAAACAATATTTTTAAGTAATTCCTAACATCTAAGAATAAATACTAAAGACAGTATTTTATTCTTGAGGCATTGTGGTGTTTGGCAGAATAAGGACATTAATAAATAATTTATCAAGCAGTTCCCCAAAAGTGGGACTTGAATAAAATTAAGGGTTTATTGGAATTGCATAGCATTAAGTTCAATTTCTCATTTACAACCTTCTGTTGTGAATAATGTCAAAGAAATAAAGGGTTAAAACAAACATCACACTGTTTCAGTACGTGGACGATTAATGACGGATAGTTCAATTAAAACACGTATTAGGCAATTCAACATTTCGCCCACTTAGAATCGTCCTATCGCAATAAAAAAATATTGTTGGAAAGCTAATGTTCCGTAGATACATAATCATGCAAAACAAATACCACAAAATGGTATAAATAATATTCCAAAAATTGCTGAAGTTTGAGTATTTTTTATACGTAATGTCAAAGATTTGCGCAGACAACTTGTAATCAAAACTAACGTCATGTTTGTCTAATATTCCCAATTTGAAATTTCTGTCAAACAGATTTAACATAACACTGTTCGATAGATCGCATGTTTCTGTTTCGATCTGAGGTTTCCAAATGTTTCTATGTGTTATGGTTTTTATTTTAGAACTCGGAGCGGTCGGGCAAGGATTAATTAATTGGGGTGGTGATGCTCGACCAACCGTACTAAGCTCTCATCCGCCATGAATCTTTGAGGCTGCTATAATGTACACGGCAAATACATCATATAATATGTTGTTTTATTGTTTATGGTGGAGGTTTAAAATTAATATATATCTAGTAATTTATAGTTTATAGGTAGGGATTTTATGTCTTTACTTTTTTAATTTGTAAGTAGTTAATTACCTTTATGTACGGAAGTTGATGAGAGATGTTTTCCGTGTCATTATTTTCCTCTAACATATACCTTTCCAATGATATATCACAAGATAGGAATTGATTTCGTAAAAACAAAATTTCCATCCTTTATTTCTGAATTAAAGGGGCAGCGTCAGGTGTATCAGGACTTATTATAGATTCCGTACAATTAAATCGCATTCTAAAAATATTATTATTACCTATTATTTCCAAGAATAAATTAAAATATTAATTTTTAAAAAAATTTGTGTGTGAGGGTATACAATAATAACTAATATAATAATAATAATCTCTCTACTCGTATATACGAAATCTTTCTGACTGACTGATTGACATATCAACAAACTGTACATACTTGAAAAAAAGGTCCTAGAACCATGAAAATTGGATTATATATAAGGTGTTTCTGTAATGCGCGGAGATAAATTATAAGGTGGTTATTCAAAATATAGAAAAAAGTTCCTATAAACATATATCCAAAAATCAATACCTACTATTTTATTTTTACTAAATAATTTATATCTTTAGAACGGTTTGAGTTGAAATGTTTCACGGTACTCATCAAAGTAAAGACATAGTTTGAAAGAAAAAAATAATCAACTTATTACAAGAATTCAATTTGTTTCAAAATGGCGGTCATTTAAAAGTTTTGAAAATGACTCAAAATAGTAAATTTTTATGCAACACGTCAAGAGTAAATTTATGTAGCCCATTTAGCACAACGGCAATACAACCTGTGATGGAGGCTACAGTACCAATCAAATATCAGCCCCGACATCACACTTACATTCCAAAACACATACTTCTGCTGATTAATCATCACAATAGGTTAAGAAGGGTACTCCAACGGCGTAAACAGATGTGTTCCACATACAACAATAAATCGTCTCAAGAGACAAATTAGACAAGAGATACTAAATTTTAGAGCCAACGGCTTCCAGACCGAATTGTCAAAGCTGAACATTACTGATACATCAGTTTGGCCCTTAGCTAAATACTTTACATGGGAACGTTTGTGCTATCCACCCTTAATTGAACCTAAGGGACAAGTTGGTGACCCAAATGACAAGGCGAATCTCTTTGCTGATAATCTCTAGCTTGCGTTTCAACCAAACTCTCACCCCTCGGATCCTGTTTTCACTGACTTAGTGGAAACAAACACACTCCAATTCGCCCACTCTCCACATCAACAACCCATACATAAAACTTCGCTTACAGAAATACAGTGGGTGATTTCACACACAAAGGATTTGCCTTGCTCTTCGTGTGATTACATAATGTTCTTCTTCACCATATCTTCTCGTAATGTCCATGGAAAGAGCCACAAGCTTGGTACATGGAAAACTATTCCTGAATCCTTGTCCTATACAATAGACGTACTAACAGGAAGGAAGGTGGTTTTTAGTGAGTAAGAACCTCACATTATTGGGAAGATCGGTTGTCTCCCTTTGTCTTTTGAAGATTTTCCACCTCTTCCAGGAAATGTTTAAAAAAATAATTCATATTCCTGGTCAGTGGTCACCAAACTAATAAATCATTTTTATTATTTTAAGAAAATGCAATTTTTGTTTTTTAAAGTAAAAACGTACTAAACATTTAATTGCGAATAATTATTATAACTTGTGTAAATAGTAAATTATCAGCCATTGTACCTTGTAGCTAAATTTAATGTGCATTACTATATTATTGGAAGAACAGGGCAGGCCAGTACAATAACGTTTTACGATTTTAAATAATTTTAACTAATTTAAAATATAAAATTTGAGTATTACACTTCTTCATTTATTATGAAGCTAGAAAAGTAATTTAGAATGCATGGATATTATTGTTAAATGTTATCTACAAACAGTTCACAGCAAGACTTGTATTTTTCCTGTTTTGTGATATTTACCCTATATTGGTGGGTGGCCCAGACTCCCCTCCCATATCCGGCACTAATGTTCACTATATAGCCTAATATAAAATGCGTTTTCTTAACTCTTGATTCCACTGTTGTGAAGTTTAGAACAAAGATGACTTCTAGCTATTCACGTAGAATTCAGTAACACTTCCTAAAGACGGGTTCACAATACAACTACACATACACTGGTAAAACACATTAAAGTATCTTAATTCAAACAAAAATACGAGTAAAAGTGGGAGTTTGCGGTGTTGTGATTAGTGGGACGATTCAACAGTCATCGGAACTGCATAAAGGCGAGTATATAAAACCAAATTGGTGATTGGTTGGATTGAGGCACATCTCGTGGCGTTCTATAGTTTATTTAAATATTCTGGTTAATTTTAGGAAACGTAACAAGGATCTTTACGAATTATGAACTTAATTTCACGAGTGGCCACACAATCAAGAACGCCCTCTAAAAATACACTTCACTTACCCAAAGCAGTCGGATTCCCACTTACAAACTAAATGAGATCAAGTCTGGTTGGCTAGACAGACACCAAGATTATTTGACAGATTTATTTACCATTTTTTACAAACCTATAATAATTTTACATCAATCCACTTCGAAACATATATCAATTTTGTTTTAATTTCTTTTTAAATTATATCAAATTTGTACTAAATTTTACCTAAATTTATATCGAAATATATCTATATATAATTTTTTTTTTTTTTTCAATTTTTAACTGGCCAAAATTACATATGACTATATTATTTATGCATAACAAAATCAAAATTATTAACTTTTATAAAACATTTAACATATATTAATTATTTTGTTCTATTTTATTTTTTTTTAATTTCAAAATAATCCTTTGGGACACGCAATAAAAAAATAAATATAATTAAACATTTTTAAACCATGGCTCGCTTAAGCTTACAAATTACAAATTTGTTAAATATAAACATGCAGCAAGTCTTTCAAGTTCAAATTTTGTACGAAACTTATCGTCATCTGGACAGTTATCTTTTAGATGTGACATATCAGGAACAGCTGATGTTCCAGCAGTAACTTTTGTCAATCTTTTAGATGTGACATATCAGGAACAGCTGATGTTTAAGCAGTAACTTTTGTCCAACTTGGACCAGCTGATATATTAGTTTTAGGTTTCTCAAGTTTTCTGGGTTCATCCCGTGAGGTAAATTTAGAGAGCAAAATTAACTCAGATTTAGCACATTATTTACGAAAATTACCAAAATAATTTCCTATCAAATGGTATAACTGTCAAAACTATTGAACAAAACATCTTTCCAAATACTTGTACTAAGCTCCCATTAACTAACAAACATAAAATTGTATAATAAAGTATAGATGTTAAACATATTTATATTTACTACAACAGTGTTCAGTAGCGTTTTAAAATCCACTCTGATTTTTATTTATTAGCCAAAATTTATAACCAAATTATTTTTTTGAATAAATTTCTTGGATATTCGAATTTAAAAAAGTGTTTTAATTAAATGTACTTACTAGTTGTGATGCAATAAAAATGAGACATATCCATTCATTTTATTTTTACAATTCAAAAATTATTTGTAAATGAAGTTTAATTTATAAACTGTATCAACTTTATAAGTTGTAATTATATTTCTGTAAATATTGTTACTGTAAATAAAAACAAAACAAAAATATATATATAATATTATTATATTAAAATTGTAACATGAGTGTCATAAAAGTAACCACGAGACTGGGAATTCACCAAGTAAAGGAGTGAACCTGTAGCCCACAAGACGGGTGTACATCATCTGCACGATATGCGGAGAGCCATGTAGAAGAGCTGCGTGTTCTGTGCGGTGAGCTCCAGGGGGCTCTCAGGTATAATATGCATAATCTGCACGGTTCAAGGTGTAAGTTTAAAAGAAGTAACGAGCAAACCATATTTAATAGAACAGAAACATTGACAAATACTCGAACACACTATCGCGGCCATGCCCGCGTAAAATAAACAGTTGGATTTCATTTTTACCACATGTTTGTTTCTACAGCAACAGTAAATTTTATGAAAGGTTTTATTCTGAGGAGTTAGGTTAAGTTAGGGTTTGGTATGTGCACTGAATACACGTGTGTATTCAGTGGTATGTGTGGGAGGGCGGCTGTTTGCGAATTGTTGTCATCAGGCTGAGGCTACCTGGACGGGACACCGCGCAAATGATGAACGACCCACAAGACCTAATTCCTAGTGCGGCACTGTCTCAAACACTAGGTTGTAAATCATGTCTTATCTACCTAAAAGTGGCTGGAGTATTTTAAGTATTGACATTTATATTTGTCCGTGTCCCGCTAAAGTCGTGTTGAAGGTTTGAAGTAGGAAATTTACAACGTTTACCAAAATTCATCATCTGCCATTTGACCTGACGTTTTGTAATAAAGTAATTTGAGAATCGTACCTTATTCGTTCTTCGAATTTTTAATGAGTAAGGTGTTTTAATTTAGTATTGCGTAAAACAAGACTATTGGCACTAACCAAATTGATAAAAGGGAAAGCTAAGGGGTATAAAACCTGCTTTGGAAGTTGCAAAATTGACCTACGGTAGCCATAAAATAAATAAACCTAACACTTTATATTAAATATTTAAAAACAATTCGTCGATAGACTCACGAATGAACGGTTTTTGTGGCATAAGCGTTGATAATTTTTTTTTTTTTAATCTAACATTTAGTTTATCAGCCACAAAATGCAAAAACCTTTAGTCCAATCCGGTAAATTTTTCAATCTACAAATTTCTAATGTGTGGCGATGGACGAAAGGTTGATCAAATAACCACAAGAATTTACACATATATTTCTCTACTGTTTTTCTATTTCATACTTACGCAATTTCACAATTCTAGCCGATAAGTAGCGTACTTGCCGACCATCCATTTAACAGGTTTGATGTCGCTAACTTGAAGTTTGGATGCATTTCTTACAGTGGGAATGTGTATACTAATTTCGTTTCTGTAGTAATGGGTTCAAAAAATAATCGTGCATCACTTTTTTTCACTTTTTGTGTATAGTGGCACCCCTGTTTGACATAACGTTATAAAAATCAATAGGATTCGTTCCATTTACTGAGGAAATGTATACACCAAATTTCATTTTCGTAGCTTAAATCGTTCACAAAATATTCCGAATGTAATTAGTTGTGGTAATTACTTACATTATTACTAGTTCCGCTACTACTACACACATAAAAATACTTGGGATATTACTATTCTACTGTAAACCAAGTGTGCAAAATTTCAGCTTCATCAGTTAAGCCGTTTGGGAGTTAAGGTGTTCATAGACTCACGGACGCACCGCCATCTTGAAAAAATGGTCTAAATTAATTCAGTGGACCTCAAAACGTACATATCCGTTAAAATCTCCTATTCAAATATTTTCATGATACCATAACATTCCTTCTATATTAGTCAGAATGTAAAAATTGTGGTTTTATTAATTCAATGATTTTTTGCTTCATTTCACTATATCTATTTGTTTTGTAACGTTATAAAGCAAACCCAATAGTATCAGTGCATCTGTGTTTGTCTGCAACAATGAATGTGCAAGCATTATGCCAAACCGATAGATATATTTTTATTAAACTCTGTATATATTGCATACTGTAATTAACTAGGTGAATAATATTCTTCTTTATGAAAAACCAATGCATAATTGCGACCTACATATTTTCTAAAAATAGTAACACCTATTTTCGGTTTAAACATTCGCTTTTATTCTAGGCCAGGTTAAACTAAGCTCAATAGTTCAGGAACTACAGCCGTCATATATTGAAAACTGCTGATTTTTTGCAAACTACGTTATTTGTTATTTGCATTTTATTTATATAAATATAAATAAAGGCTTTCTTTGTAATTTATTTTTACTGATTTCACTATATCGATCTGATTAATATTTGTGACATTTTAATGCAAAACCAAAAGCTTTCACATTTCTTGTTGTGGTAATTAAAATTAACAGGGTTTGAAAATTTATATTATTTGTTTAAAAAGAAAATGAAGTTAAAGTTTAATTTAGTTAATAATTGCACAGCAGTTTAGGGCGCCAGATGTTAAACATCAATTTAGAAAAAATGAAGTTAATTATTTAAATCTTAGGGTGTAGTTCTTTTAAAAGTGTACTTACAGTGATTTTGGTTTCTAGAAATGAAAACACTTGTAGCTGAAATTTAACAAACATTTATTAAACATGAAATTATTTAAATTATACATATATATTCATTATATATCCTAGCTAAATTTATTATTATTGCCTTTGAAGTAGGTCTATTTTTTAAATCATGAATTTATCTTTAAGTTGCAACTATTAAATGGTTTATTAAATCAAACAGATTATAATTATCTGTGTTTTAGTATTAAATTTACTTTATCAGAATTCTTATTTCTCAAAAAACATAAATGACTCATTAAAATATTAAAACTTTTTAAGAACAAAAAACATTAGACATGAAAATTTTACATAGATACATGAGATTTTATTTTCAGCGTTTTATAATGCTGGTTACCATCTTTGTTGAAGCTTTCCCTCCATGAAGAACACTTGATGTCTGTCTGTCCACGTCGCATTATCGCACATTTCAAGTCTGTGAAGTACACTCAGCTTATATCCACATTTAGAATGTTTATCAATTTTATAGTTCATCAAACGTTTCGCGATTGTTCATCTTCCTACCGTATTTGAACATGATACAAATAATCATTTATTGTCTTTGCGTGTGACACGTTGTTCATTGAACACTTTGTCCGGTTTTAACAAAACCAATACTGTTCGTCACACAAAGTTAATACATCCCACTATTCAAATTTAAGTTAAAACTGTTCTCTTAATACACTTTAACATATTTCAGTTACATTTTGTAAAAGTTACTTTATATTGAAATATGTCTGATCACTGCGAGCTCTGAACTAAGAGTCTCTAAATACATCTTTCACCTTCAACCGCTGAACCATGACTGTATTAAAACACGAACATCGTCTCCAAGCTCTAAACTCTGACCGTATGTCATGCCACGAGATATCTTACTTCCGAAAGTGTTCTTTCCGGTCACCGTTCCAAAAGTTCAACACACACCCCGTAATTCACTCAAATTTACATACACTATTTATTAAACAATTTATTCTAAAATTTAACATAATTATTTATTTTGTTGTTCTGAAAATCTATTTTTCTCTTATAAATGAATTTACCGAATCCAAAATGTTATTTAAACAGCTATACCCCCTTATGCTTTACCGCGTCTTTCAAACCTACTAACAAACTTTAATTTTTGACATTATCACATTGTCTGTCTGCCTATCTGTAACTCTGTGTAAGCATCACTCTGAAATGGCCGGATATATTTAAAAAAAAACTTTTTATATATTCTACGTTGTAACCGACTTGGTGAATAAATTATTTGTCGTAATGATAATAGCAGCTTATATATTTTGTTTAAATGGTAATATTTATTGCTAAAATGAGAAATATAAAGTAGGCTACCAAATAAAAGATAAAAACTAGTACAATAAAATCATATAAGTTATTATCCTTCCTCCATATAATTTAAAAAGGAACCTTGATCGCCGTCATATAAAAGCTCAATTTTTTCAAGTGAGCATGCATATTTAAATACCTCAATTTTAATATAATGGCATATATGGTTTATTTATACTGACAACTATCGAACTGGTAAATTAATGAAATGTATGAAGTAAATTAAATTAGAAGGGTGGGGGAGAGTACTAAGCACACACACAGCACGGATTAAAATATAAATTTTAATTAATGTATTTTACAAATATTGATATACCGGTACCGGTACATATAAAAAACATGTTGGGTTTTTCGCGGATATAGGCTATCCGTTTTGAAGTCCTATGAACCAAAAAAGTAATTGTGGGAATTATGTCAGTGTGTCGTCTCTCTGTTGTATGTAAAGTACGATAGACCCAAACTAGTAGACCGATTTTTATCAAATTTGGTATGTGGTAATGTTTTCACACAACTCTTTATTTTTAATTTAAATAACTCAAATATTGAGGTTCACTCAAAATTTTAACACAAATAGAACTTCGAAAAAATGAGAATGAGATTAAGTAGAGAGTCGTATCTTGAATGGTCATTACAAATAAACAAATCTTTTTATCCACTTGATATTGTGGACAGTAGTTCATAATGACAATACGAAGATTCTCTGAAAATTTCATAACAATAGATGATTTGGTTTGTAATTTATGACATAACACCATTGTAAATGAATATACAGATTAACTTTTGAATAGAACATCGACTTTTTAAATGAAATTTTACACTAATAACGATAGAAAAGTGAAAATTTGATCACTTAAATAGAACTTTGAGAAAATGAGAACGAGATTAAGTAGAAAGTCGTACCTTGAATGGTCATAACAAATAAACAAATCATTTTATCCACTTGTTATTGTAGATAATGACAATACGAAGATTCTCTGATAATTTCATAACGATAGATAATTTGGTTCGTAATTTATGACATAACACCATTGTAAAGGAAAATACAGGTTAACTTTTGAATAGAACATGTCTTTTTAAATGAAATTATACAATAATAACGATAGAACCGTGAAAATCTTAACACTTAAATAGAACTTTGAGAAAATGAGAATGAGAATAAGTAGAAAGTCGTATCTTGAATGGTCATAACAAATAAACAAATCTTTTTATCCACTTGATATTGTGGGCAGTAGTTCATATTGACAATACGAAGATGCTCTGAAAATTTCAAAACGAAAAAGATTTGGTTCGTAATTTTTGGTATAACACCATTGTAAATGAAAATACAGGTTAACTTTTGAATAGAACATCGACTTTTTAAATGAAATTTTACACTAATAACGATAGAAACGTGAAAATTTGATCACTTAAATAGAATAATATTACAATATATATATATATACTAGCTAAATACCTGCGCTTCGCTACGGAGTTGTACATTTCAAACGGAATTCCAGCTAAAGCAGTCTACTGGTGGGAGTTTTTATTACATTGCATGGCTCTTAGTGTTACCCGAGAAACACCACGGGGAGGTGGCCATACGTTGCTTCTCATGTCAAGTCCGGGTTGGGATGTTTTCATTTTAAGGGCAGGTCCCCTTGCCTACTGCCAAACAGAATCGAGTTAGGGAGTTTTCATTTTAATGGCAGGCCCCCTTGTCTACTGCCAGTCAGAATCGAGTTGGAGAGTTTTCATTATAATGGCAGGCCCCCTTGCCTACTGCCAGTCAGAATCGAGTTGGAGAGTTTCCATTTTAATGGCAGGCCCCCTTGCCTACTTCTAGTCACAGTCAAGTATAGTAGTTTCCATTTTAATAGCAGACACTGAAATTAGGTTGACCAAGGTTTTTTTTCAAGCTAGGTTGTTTTATAAAACTTCCTTTTAAACTTCATTTTTCGTTCGCTCTTCTGGCTGCAGAATCACCAGGCTGTCAGGAGAACTTACACGTGAACAGGCAAAATACAGTTGGCCGTGGGAGAAACAGTCATTCCTTAAATCCACTCCTGCCACTTTCAAAGACTGTCCTTGCGCTTTGTTTATTGTCATGGCAAAACATACCTTAATAGGAAACTGCAGCCGTTTAAATTGAAAGTGGTAGTCGGAAGGAATCAAGGGGATTCTAGGTAGAAAAACTGTTTCTCCCGCACCATAGCCTGTGAAAATGGTTGCTTCAATAACGTTTCTGTGTAAAGCTTTTACTTGTAGTCGCGTGCCTCTCAAGGATTTTCCTTGTTGTATCTTTTGACTGCTTCTCTGTTAACTTCTGGCTGATTTTCACTGTATTTTTAACAGCCTCTCTATGAACATCAGGATTTCTTTTAACATATTTCTTAACCGCCTCCCTATTAACGTCAGGATTTTTTTGGAGTACCTCTTAACTGCCTCCCTATTGACTTCAGGGTTTTTTTCTGTGTACTTCTTGACAGCTTCTTTACGTTTTGTCTTTTGATTCTGTCGTTTACCTTCGAGCGGCGTTTTTTCCTCCTTTTTTTATCATTTGCTGGAGAAACAGTTGAACTGTTGTCTGGGGAAAAGTTAAGCTCAGGAAGGAAGGCAGGGTCATCAACTGTTTGAGATGGCTCAACAGGAATGATCGAGTCAACTAAAGTACAGGGAGGGAGGTCAACAACAGTTGAAGGAGGAGAAGGAACGCTTATAGGAGTGAGAGGCTCGAAGTTTGCACTCGTCATTGGGCCAGTACATTTTAGGCGAAATATGGGCCTTTCCTCTAAGTACTTATCAGGCTGCAAAATCACGTTGCCATTTCTATAAACCACCACATGGTAAGGATATATCTCAATGGCAACGTGAATTTCGCAGGGCGTGGCGTAAGTGGTACGGAGGGACATATGAGCATAGTATTCGGTAGCAGTTCTGTAGACATTACCACACGGCATCAAGCTGTACATCTGAAACCGTTGCCAGTTGTTACAAACGTGCTGTACGACACTGGCCTGCACCTGAGGCGCACGCAAGACAATGTCGTACAGGAGGTAGCTAAATGAGTAGAAAAAGCATGAACCGTCTGACTCCACATGAACAACTCTGTGAGGCACCATAACATTGCCAACCTGAATGAGCTCCATATTATTGTACCGATAAGAAAAAGGAAAGGAAGGTGTTGCAAATTATTGAAAACAAATCTAAAAATAACTGAGTTAACACTGAAATGTATAAAAATGGACGACAAACAAAGTTGAACTTAATTCTCAGTTAAAGAAAAGAAAACCTAAAACTGAACGACAATAACAATTTGAAGGTAAGTGGGGTTTACAAAAGAAATCAATAAGTTAACAGAACGTTTCACAACCTGTAAAAACTTTTCATACAAATAAACTGAAAACAAAACTTTATCTTTTAAAAATTAAATAAAAGTTGAAGAATGAAGGATAAACAAACAACAGTGGTAGTGAAAAAATAAAATGAGGTTTAGGAAGCTGTTGAAATGATGAAACTTGGACAAAATGTCTGTTGGAAAATGCTGCAGGTGACTGAAGTACAAATGAAACAGAAGTAAAATTCTTCTTGTTAAATAATGAACCTCCTGAATTAGAAAAACTGAAAAAAACTATTGGAGATACGGTGAAGAAATGCAAAGAACAGACAAAAGGAAATAAGATATGGTAATGATGAAAACCGATGTTCTGATATTGACAAAATGCAAGCAAGAGAAATCAGGACAACGTAAATGTACAGTAGTCCAACACGAACTAACTGGACTGAGCTGAACTGTGCGCTATTGGCCGCTTATCAGCTAATTATCCACTACGCCTCCCTCCCTCCAGCGCCACTCCTCACTCTCCTTCACTACTAATGTTTAAAGCCATGCTTTGACCCGTCTAAGTCTAGCTAACCATTCATATTTAAACATTTTGAGTTTGAGATTGTTTAGGCCTAAACAGAAGCGCCTTAAAAAAGCACCAATAATCGAGTAAACCGATCAGTAGGAAGTCTTTGGAACAAAGGAGAATAGAATTGCCATCCGCCATCTTGTTTCTTACACCCATTTTAAAATTCAATGTTGTGGCCCTCATTTTCCTTAAATCGTCCGCTTTTATAGAAGTTCCATACGTGGTGAGCTTTAAATATTTTTTCACAAAATCTATTGAATATTGTATTGCTGTATACGGTAGTAAAAATTTGTTTGACTCATTTTATTAGTTTAGGTACTGTACATAGTTTGATTATTTCACTATTTAAATTTGCATTTTCCTATTTATTTATTCAGCTCTGTAGTGTAAATGATTAATAAATAATGACTGTTATTTAATTCAATAGTTTGTGTTTTATTGTGCATTTTTGTGAGATTAAAACCATTATTCTTGTTGTGTAAAAAGTATACAGTGTACTGTATAATACTGTACAGTAGGCCCTTATGAAACAATTACAATATTTATTTCACTTTTAATATTGACCATATACAGTATGAATATTTGCTTTATTACACAGCAGATTAACTGCTAACTGTGACTTCTCAGTGAGAAAAAGTAACAATATAAATACAGTACATCTACTACACATCTCTCCTAATAGCGGGCACTTCTCAATAGCGGACATTTTACGCGGTCCGAGCAGTGTCCATTATTTGGAAGTTTCACTGTATATATATTTATATATAATATATAATATTTTATAATATATATATTTTAAGCATATATAAATAGATACTTCACAACTTTAGTTAGCGATAAACGGCAATGAGTTATCTACAGATGTAGTTAAATTTGTCTTCTTTCTTGAGAAATTATGAGTTTTTGTATGTTTAAGGTGTACAAAAAAATCAAAACATCATTTTTTTATGTGATAAAGCAAGCTATATTTTGTACATAAAACAAGCTACTGGGATTTGTCAGAGGGTTGATGCAACCACAGATTTCGTTCAGTAACATATTATCTTCTATAATGATAAATAATGTATTGTTCCATTAAATTCTCTAATCATTCATATGGTTGTGTTAATGTTTATGATAATACACACTGCACCTTTTCTATAAAAAATCATAAAACTAGAAAAGTATCAGCAAACGTTACATTTTACATTACACTAATTCAAAAGTTTTAGTTCTCTTCAGCCTTCTCACTGTATTGGTGTTGTCAAGCAGTTAAATAGCTTCTACGTTGACATGCTGGTGCAATCTAGATTCATGCTTTGCAGCAAACCTTTTAATTTCACTCACGACATCAGGGATCCTTAGGTCTCGATGTAGATCACTATTAATGATGTACCATGGAGCACTTACCATGTTCCGTAGCACTCTATTCTGAAAGGTTTGAATACATATGATCTTCGTTTCATTCGCACAACCCCACAGTTGTATTCCATAAAACCAAATTGGTTTCAGAATTTGGTTATATATCATAATTTTGTTATATATTGACAATTGAGAATTTTGTCCCAAGAGCCAATACAGTTGTCTATATTTGAGACCCAAGTTCTGTCCTTTTTCTTCTGACGTGCTCCTTCCACCGTAACTTTGAATCTAGTGTCATCCCCAAATTTTTGGCAGTGTCTACATATGGTACTACAACTCCATTTAAGGTAACTGGAAGACTATTCTCTATTATTTTGTTTGTGAAATTGATATGGGCAGATTTCAGTTCATTTAGCTTGATTTTCCATCTCCTAGTCCATTGCTGTATCTGGTCACTAGCATCTTGAAGCATAATGGTAGCTTAACCTACGGTCAAATCAATCGCCATTATGGCTGTCATCAGCGAAAGTTGCAACAGTAACATTCTCTGGCTGCTGCAGGTCACATGTAAACAACAAGTAGAGGATGGGCCCCAAAACACTCCCTTGAGGCACACCTGCCCTCACTTCTCTTAGCTCAGAATTGTCATCTTCCTGTTTGACTCTAAATAATCATTCCGATATATAGGATTTTAACATGTCAACATATTGTTAAGGTAGCATTTTATTAAATTTATATATCAAACCTTAGTGCCAGACCTTATCAAAGGCCTGGGCCACGTTGAGGAAGATTGTCGAGCAGATTAGCTTTACCTCTAGTGCTGTTTCTATTGTGTCCATTACTCTATGCACTTGGTCTATTGTGGAATGCCTCTGTCTGAACCCGAATTGATGATTTGGTATCAGATTTGTCCTCTCTATTACTCGGTTCAGTCTTTTCAGCAGAAGTTTTTCAAAAAGCTTTGATATAGTTGGCAACAATGATATGGGCCGATATGATTTGGCCTCAATTTGCAGTTTGCCTGGTTTTCTTAGCATAATAACTTCTGCCACCTTCCAGTCACTAGGAACATGCTTTAGCCTAAGTGCCGCATTACATAAGTATGTAAGCATAACAATACCTTTCTTAGATAATTGCTTTAGAATCTCACCTGTAATGAGATCAAAGCCAGGTGCCTTTCGGGGGTTCAAGTTTATCTTGATCTCCTTAGCTACCTCTTTTGGGGTGACCAGTATAAAGAAAAATGAACATTATTTAATTTGCAATATTCACATTCAGTGGTGTTTCGTATAAAGTTTGCTGTATACAACTTAAAGTTAAAGAGTGTCGTTTTATTTAAAAAATTCAAAATGAATTTTTACTTCAAAACGTACAAATTACAAAACTGTCTACGTTGTTTTCCATTGATTGATCAGGCACTGTTAAGTAAGTGAACAAGTGCCATTTATTAATCGGAATATTACTTCTTTCTTCGGAATAGTCTTAAACAAATGTAAAAGAAATTCTTCACAGAGTACGGTACTGGAATATTATTGAACTTTTGGTTTGAGTTTTAGATCTTCATTTTTCACCAAAATGTTATCGCAATGGTTTGGACTATTTTGAGTTATTCTAGTTATTACGAATATTGTTCATTATATATTTTAACTGATTACTTCTGAACTTACATTTTTTATGAGCATCCAATTTATTTTACTTGGATTGTTTCGTAATCTAAACAAAGTGCTGACTTTTGTACTTTTTTACCTACTTTGTTTGAACTATTTTATTACAAAAACAAGACAAAGTAAACATTCGGAATCCTTTTAACCTAATTTCCCCCAAGCACTATATTTATCTACCCGTGGGATTGAAAAGACATAAGTTACTGTTAATACGATTTTCTTACAATAAAGTATCTTACTGTAAGGAACATAACCAAGGTTCAATCAAGTGTTGCTAGCAACCAATATTATATGATTATATTATTTGAGATAAAAACAGTTGTACAGTAGAACCTTGATATAACGAATGTCAGGGGGATTTGTAAAAATTCGTTATATCAAGGAATTTGCTAAATCAAGGTTCGTAATATCGAGGTTATGCCAGCCAATATTTCGTTATATAGAGGTTCAGAAAGTACTCAGTTGTAATAGAGTCTCAGTTGTAAACCTCTATATAACGAAATCTGCCAAAACTAACCTTGATATAACATTCATTATACAGTACTGTATGTACTATACGTTGTAGTAAACCTACTGTGCATACTTGGGTTTGAAATAAATCAATTTACAGTACATATTTAACAACCAAACAATGTATTTTTACATTTTATTTAAAATATAATACAGTATTGTTTTAAAAGTGAGTGTAAATAAAAATGAATGTAAATCAAAGTGGAAAAATAAAAAAATAACCGTTCTGTACATTACACTTCTGCGTTTTTGTTCTGATTGTCCTTGTTAAAAAAATCAAGAATTGTGGTTTGTTTACCTGTTATCTGAACAATATCCAAAGTGCAGTCTAGTTCGTTAATGGAATTGACAACACTCTCACTTAAATAGCCCTTTTTCCCAAACACATCTTTCAAAACTTTGAGGGCCGCACGGGCGTCTTTGACCGTCGGGTCAGGTTTAACACTTTCACTATCTTCCTCTTCACCACCTTCCTCTTCATCTTCGTTAGGGGCCGAAGTTGGAACCACAGAAGAAATGATGTCATCGTCAGTGAGTTCTCCACATACAGCTATGTCATCGTCAAATATAACAAACTCGTTAAAATCTATGTCTTGTACGTCGAGCGTCTCGATAACGTTTTCCCAATTCACTGGATCCTCAGCGACATCTGAGGGCGACTGATTTGAGCTATCGTCTTCATCTTCATTTGGAACTTTGAACCCAGCCTTTTCGAAACAATTTGAAATTGTTCTTGGCGTTACTTTATTCCATGCTTTAGATGACATCCACATTGCATCCAATACATTTATCTTGGTTGGAGTTTTCTGCTCGACGTCGCCCAATTATTGTCTCACTACTTCTTTCCTGTAATTGGCTTTAAATGCTCTGATGATACCCTGGTCGAGTGGTTGCAGTTTTGAAGTTGTGTTCGGAGGAAAAAACTTAACCTTTACATTGTCCAGCTTTGAAAGGTCACCGTGTGCAGTACAGTTATCTATGAAGATGAGAATTTTCTTCTTTTTCTTTTTCAAATCATTATCCATATTCTTAAGCCATGCACTGAACACATCACAATTCATCCACGCTTTGGTGTTGGCAATATAATCGGTAGGGAAATTATTTACATTTTTAAAACATCTTGGCTTCTTTGCTTTGCCTATGACCAGGGGTTTCAGTTTGTGAGTTCCTGTGCTGTTTGCACAGAGCAAAACAGTAACACGATCTTTGCTGCCTTTTCCTCCGTGACATTTATCACCCTTAAACGATATGGTTTAATCCGGTAAACATTTGTAAAAGAGACCGGTTTCATCGGCATTGTACACGTCATCCGGTGGGTATCCCTTGACCAACTCCATAATTTTGTCCTTCCATTCCGTACAAACACTTAAATCAACACTTTCACTTTCTCCACAAACTTTCCGAAAAATTAGTTCATGCCGTTTTTTAAAGTTTTGCAGCCATCCATTACTTGCCCGGAAATTGTCATGTCCCAACTGTGCTGCATACTGCAGCGCCTTCTCCTGCAGAATAGGCCCCCCCTATAGGCACATTTTTGTCTCTACACTGTTTTAGCCATTTCAAAATGCAGTCTTCAACGTTTTTCAACTCACACGCTTTGAACCGTTTAACTTTTGAAGAAAGTTTGCTTTCGTCTTCAATTTTGTCTTTATTTTTTTAAAATTGTAGACAACGTGCTGGGAGGAATGTTAAATTCTGACGCGATTTCCAATTTCTTCTTTGTTGGATTTTCTTTCACACATTTTAAAATCTTATGTTTTACTTTGAGTGTCACCGCACACCTCTTCTTTTTGTCCGTCATCCCTACACAACAGAACAACACTAACACGAGAAACAACAACACAGGTAATGCACACACCCTCTCAAGTAGGAAGATAAGAGTACACTGACCGGCAACACTGAAACCCCGCCCATAGACAAACAATAGAGGAGGGAGGGGCAGGCCGCCATTTTAGGCTCATGTCTGGACACGTAAAAATTCGTTATATTGAGGTTTTCATAGTATTTTCTTCATTGTATAGAGGTATAATAGAGGAGGGAGGGGCAGGCTGCCATTTTAGGCCCATGTCTGGACACGTAAAAATTCGTTATATTGAGGTTTTCATAGTATTTTCTTCGTTGTATAGAGGTATAATTTGCATTGAGTGTTATGGAAAGTTGAAAGGGGTTTTAAAAAATTCGTTATATCAAGGAATTCGTTGTATCGAGGTTCGTTATATCAAGGTTCCACTGTATATGTGTATTTACGATTTGACTCAAAAACTACTAATCTGAATTGGATAAAACATTTTAGAACAATTTGTTTCAAAATATGTTTTGAGGATGATAAAATTAGTCAAATCAGCTTCTACAATAAATTATTAAAGTATGTTTCAAATGGAAATTTTAAAGTTATGTTATTTTTTGGTGTAAAGATTGAACTACTTTTTTATCTTGATTTAAATTCTGTGTTACTAAAAAACTATGTCTGATAAACAAAAAATTATCTTTTATAGATTTCTACTAGGTCCAGTAAAATTATGAAATTAGCTCTGTCCAATAACATAAAATATACAGTTTTGCCATCTTTAAACATGAGCAGGAATCAACAAAAGGATCAACTTATAAAAAACCGACAGAAGAAATAAGAGGTAAATACTTAAATTTTAATACAATTTCTTAATATCATATATTAATTTATGTTTAAAAAGTTATTGCTAAAGGGAGTAAAGACAAATAATGTTTAATAGTTCAGTTATCTAAGGATTTTTTTTTTTTTTTTTTTAAATTTTATTTATTCATAACCAATTTATAAACAAAATCGACCAATGATTCATTCTTAAATACTAAATCACATTAGAGGATAATCATTATAATAATAACTTCCTTATTATTACTGAAGCAGTTCGTGAGGCTTAATCCTCTTGAGGCGGCGAACATTATCGGCCACTTCAAGCACTGCTCTCATTTCTAAATTCTCATGAGTGAGAAGACGCAAATTGTGACTTATTGCACATTTCTTGATTTCCTCCTCAACAAGTCTGATGTTCAAGTCGCGATGTAAATCACCATTTCTAATATACCATGGGGCATTGACTATTCCCCGTAATACCTTGTTCTGGAATTTTTGAATTATTTGGATATTAGACTGCTTTGTGCAGCCCCATAGTTGTATGCCATATGTCCATACTGGTTTCAATATTTGATTGTATATTAAGATTTTATTCTGCACTGTAAGCCCAGAGTTACGTCCAAGCAGCCAGTAAAGTTTTCTATATTTTATTCTAAGCTCTTTAACTTTTTTCTTTACATGGACTTTCCATTTGAGCTTAGTATCTAAGGTCATCCCCAAGTATTTGGCATTGTTGGAGTAAGGAACAGCTTGAGCATTGATAAACAATGGATGGGTGATAATCTTCCTATTCGTAAAGTTTATGTGCGTTGATTTTGCCTCATTTAGTTTAATTCGCCAGCACTTTGTCCAGGTACTTATCTTATCCATTGCACCCTGTAGTCTACTCGTGGCCTTCTCAATACAAGCATCAACAGCAAGGATAGCAGTGTCATCAGCAAATGTGGCAACAATTGAATCAACAACATCTGGAATATCACGCGTATACAACAAATAGAGCACAGGTCCAAGGACACTACCTTGCGGTACACCTGCTGTTATCCTCTTTAATTCTGAGTAGTCACAGCCATGACGAACTCGAAAGTACCTTCCTTTAATATACGATTGTAATAACTCAAAGTAGTGAGTAGGTAGGTCCCTGTTGTTTATATTCAAGGCCATCTAAGGATTGATAATTTATTTGTATTAATAGATATAGTTACCTTACTGGATATGTCTTATGTGTCATCATATAATATTCTTTTTCCATTGAAAGGTTTAAATTTCTCTCTAAAATGGATAGCATTATAATATTTAGGTGTTTTTGTTTTAGTGAAGAGAAAACTATTTACAAAAACAGTTGACATGGAAGAAGGCGGTGACTACCGATACGTTCTTTGCCTTTAAGCAAAAAGGAAAACAATTTAATTCTAGTACATGTTTATAGGTTTGCCATTCATTTTAATATAATATTTATAAAAGCACTCGCATTAAAAAATTGTAGTGGATTAAAAAAATTATGAAAGTCCAGTGTGGCTTTAAATTTAAATATTCAATATAATTAACTCATTTACTATACAAACTTTGTTGTATGGCACGATATATTGTAAAATAATTCCGCTGTATTTTTTCTACATTTTCAAAAACTTGAAATAAATAATACACAGAATGGCATACGATCTCTATGTAAGGCTTTAAAAAGTGGCACAAGTGGTGCATGACTTTACAAGACTAAATAATACCATCGCAAAGAAACCCATGATTTAGTCACAGGGTGACTTAAATGATGAGATTGCAGGTGGGTAGGTCATGGACCAAAAGGGACACTGTTTATAGACCTTTCAAATTGCATGCTTTATAAGTCAGAAGAATTGCTACTAGACCAATGATTCCCCAACCATAGGACTGGAGTAACCTTCGGTTATATAGCAAAATAGTCTTTCTTGTGTTTCGTCTGATGGGGCACTGGTTATAATATTTTATCAGGGCATGCCACTAAATGGGCAAGTTCATGTGACGTTAACTAAAAAATATCAAAAATTTTAACATTATGAGAACTAAAAAAAAATACTGAAATAAACAATATTTTACTATTGAAAACAATATTGTTTTATCATAATTATATGAGCCATTCTAGTTTAATAAAATAAGAATTGTTATATATAGAATATGTATAAGTTTTACATAATCTGCAGTTCTCTCTCAATAGAGTCTATCTCTGATCTTGTCAAATCCATAATTTGTCTTACTGGAAATTTATAATGTTGGTACCTCACTATATAGAATATAAAACAAAATAAAATAATTTCATATATCTTTTTTCTGCAATAACTTTAATTCTATATCTTGAGATATAACCAAATAGGCAATATTCATTGCACATGTCTATACATATATATGTAGATTGATTTATTATTTTCACAAACATTTGTTTTTAATATAGTCTACCAGAAAAGTAAACAGTAAAAAAAGCTAAAACTTTTCACACATTATAATTAACTTATAATTAAATATAAATAACACAGTAAAATTTTTAACACTCTGTATATAAAACAATGCCATATATAATTATTCCTAATCACGATGCATCTAAAGAGAATTTTCCAATGTACTTGGTATAGTTTATCGCATGCTATGGTATATTTAAATTTAATTTTATAATGAGGGCATTTTTGTTCTTCTTTATCTATACTCTCATAAGATATTAAATGATTTCCTTTTTAAACTTTGTACTCTTAAAATAACTTTTACAAACAGGAATTGAATTTGTACATACTGTATTTATAAAAATGTTTTAAAAAATAATAATTAAAAATATATCTATTATTTTACACGAATTTATAAATAATAATTTGCAGGAGTAAAGAATAAATAATTTTTTAAAACACAAATTTGCAGGAGAGTAAATAACGAAGCTTACATGTCTCAGCCAACAAAATATGAATTAGAAATAGAAAATTTATATGTTGATAAAATTACTGTGCATATGAAAATAAACAGGACTAGGTGGACAAGACAACAACGCCAGCTTGTATTCCAACACTTTGGAAAAGAGATAGCTGCTGGTAGGTGTCCACCAAGGAGCTATGTAGATATGTTTCATAAAATATATAATCACCTATTATAATGAAACTTAAACCAAGTTTATGCCAATGTACATAATATTGCAATGAAAAAATAGAAACTTAAAACCCCAGAACAAAAATACCTGCATAATAGATCCTCAAAACAAAATAGTGTATAAGATTGTATTTTTATGTTTACTGTTTAATATTTAACTCTTGTATCACATGTAATTTATAATAATAGAAATTTCATAGTAGTTTATTTATTGTAAATTTTATTGTTTTTGTGTGTTTTTTTTCTAAATCGACAGTATAGGTTTTATTTAAATGTGTATATGCTTTTAAAATTTTTGTAAAAGAATGTTATTTTAGATAATTTTATTTGTCTAAATGTATAAATAATTTTTAACTCGACGTATTATTCTAGTTGTAAATGACACCTTATTTTAATTCTGTTATTTTGAACTGTTGTGAAAAGTAGAGCATTACATATTAACTTAATAATTAAAATCACTACTATTATTTTATCTAATGTTATTTTTGTGTAATTCTTAACTCGACTTATTATTCTTGTTGTAAATGACACAATGTTTTAATACTGTATTTTGAACAGTTCTTGTGAGAAGTGGCCTATTACCTATTAAATTAATAATAAAAATCACTATTATTATTTGCCTAATCTTTATGTATGTATAATTTTAAACACTATGTGTATATTTGTTTCACTAAATGTATGTTTGTTGTGAAATGTGTTTTTTTAATAAACTATGATTTTTCAATAAAACTACATGTCCTTTCTGTAGATTGATAATTAAATATTAATAAATATTAAATTATACGATTTTGAAAACAGACAGCTTATTTAAGTATTAAGTAATAATTTTGATGCTTAGATACTCATAATTATGTAATACTTTTTATAAATTGGTGTATAATAAAACTGATGAAATTTTTAATGGAATTCTACTCGGCTTTTTTATTTTTAATCTTATCCTAATTTGATTATTGCTATAGAACTTATTATTCATTTCCTGTAAAAAAGAGCTTAGTAAAACAATATTTAAACCATTTGTTATCAGTATAAAATATGAGAAACATGTGTAACAGTTTATTAAATTATTTGTAAAAATACTAAATATGATAATTTCATGTAGCATTTACATGTAGAAGTTAAAGTCGGATGCAAAGTGAATATCCTCAAAGTAGTTTTTTTGTCAAACAGAAGAGATTCAAGTACCTTACCAACAATTGGTATTGTAAAAACAATCCTGTAGTTTGATTTACTTCCTTTCAGTTTATAACAAAAATACATATTACCAATTTGTTGTTGCTATTCGGAATATTGATTATAATTTATAATTAATAAAACTTAGCTTCTTCAATTTTTTTTCTGATCTTACAACAACAGATATTCTGCCATTCTCATATTGCTCATTATGTATTCCTGTGTCAATAAACACTTACAGTACATTAGATTACATACCACTTTATTCTGATGCAATTGCACATAAATAATTAAAATAAAATTGCAAAGCAGTTTATTATACAGTTATGTCATTGGTAACCGAAATGCTTGGGCAGATAATGATACATTTCTGTATGTACTCCACCATTTTCTTATCGATTCTAAGTCTCTAAGTATTTTAAATTTCATCAATCAAGTGAAGCAAGAAATACTGTTTGTATTTCATTTTTTAAATTTCCATAACATATTTTTACAAAACCTGAATAAAATATTTTGTTTCATTTATTATTCTTAAACATGTCCACCCTACTGTTCGGGGGATTTCAATAAACATTTTACATCTTGGTGTAACCATGTGTAGGTGGAACATATTTTTACAATGTATTTGGAAATTTTAAATGTTAAGTTGAAATATATTCTCGCTGTGTAGCTATCACTTTCACATATGGGCGTGATTTTATTTATTTATTTTTTAACTGAAGCAAATATGAGACCCTACCATGGTGCGGTCTTGTTTTAATTTTACACAATATTACATTTATTTAACTACGGTTTTAATAAAATGTAACTTACATATTACAGAGAGTAAAGCAAATTATTTTAAAAGACTTCTTTAAATTTTCCAGGGTTCTGGTAAGGAAATTAAAGTAATGATGCACCTTCGAAAAATAGGAAATATTTCTCATTAGACATTTAGAACATGAGAATCATAAAATAAAACTAAACAACTGTCTTAAATTTATTAATTAATTAATGTTTATATAATTCTTTCTTCTAAATATAGTCAGCGATAAAGTAATTATTTATTATAATTATATACAACATTTTTGGATTGTCAACGCTTATTATTTTGTAACTTCAAATGAAATTTAGAAGGCAATTTTTTTAACTTTATATAGGTGGATAAAATACAAGAGCATAACTAAATAAACTACTCAACGACAAAGGCACAACTAAGTTACTTTTTGGTCTATAAACTTGCTCGTTTCATACACTGTACAAACAAACACTACATTAAGTACAAATATTTTGAAATTTGTTAAGGATTTCAAAACATACTGTTTTGTCTTTTATTTTCAGTCACAGTATGTAGATGTTATAAAACACACACACATACACATACACTGTAATTTTGTGGTTTTTTTTTTATGAGAGCTACTAGAAAATTGGGAATTATTAAAAAACTGAAAATAATTTCTGAGGTACGACCTAAATATCTCAACATGCTAAATTTTATAAGAAACCAGACCTATTTTATAAGCGTTTGAACTATGGAGCACTGCACAGATGATACACGAAGGAAATCATTCCAAAAACTTATTTTTTGGACTTCAAATCTGATATATAAAACAGAAAAAATTCAAAATTATAGAAAAGTGTTAAAATGATTGCTACATTATAGTTTGGAAGTTCTATTGATGAAATAAGTTGATTTAAAATTATCTTTAAAGTAAATGGCGAACATTAAATCTGTATAAATAATCTCATAACAATTTCTTCCCTCTTTATTAGTTTAATCCAATAAGTTCTCTTTTGTAATACCGTGACTCAAGGTATAACATAATAATAATAGAATTAATTTTACATTAATTACTGGTTTGAATTGGTAAGTTGTCTAATATTGATATAGCTTTGAGAGACATTCTTATAATCAGAGGTTACAGGATATGTGATTAAGTTTTGAACAAGAAAATATTTTATCCATTTATTGACTTTCTACTTTTCTACAACATTACACATATTATTGAACATAACACATTTTATACTGTTTCATAATATTTCACAGACAGTTCATAGTATTTGATCATTTCTTTAAGCATATCATAGTTTTTAATCATTTAAAATTAAAAGAGTTCTTTCAAAATGTTAGCTTTTCTTTTATTTAATTCTGTTATTCAAAATATTTATAATATCAATTCATTTAGAATAGCAAAATATTCATTTTTCAATATATCAAGATATTTAACAAAGTTTTACCTTTAACTTACTAAACAAGAGAGAATTGCCACGGATACGTCTGTACTCTGCAAGAGCGAAGTCAGGTCCGACTTGTACCCAGCTTAATGATGAAGTGTCCTTTCTGGGACTCAACAGAGTAGTTTAATAGGGAAGAGGGGCAATGCCTCGATTACAATTATATTTCCTTATATGGTATCAATCTAAATGTGTGATACATATTAATCTACTGTTGCTATGGGCATGGATTTTTATTAAGAAATGCGTAATTTAGCAGAAATTGGTCTCATGATTTTTTAATATAAAGGTCAAACTAATTCATTGTATAATTTAAACAAATATTCTAAAATATTTTGAAATCAAAAACAGAATAACATTCACTACATTTACATGTTTTCCCCAGGATGTACCCTCATGTGTCATGTGCACTTATAGTGGACCTAATTGAGAAAGAAAATAACCATATACAGTAAATTTGTAGGAGGGATGAATTAATTGAGAAATAGAATAATTATTAATGCACATTTATAGATTGTTGTTTTTCAACCACTTTCATGTCTCTTCTCAGATTGCTCAACTGAAAAAAAAAGAATAGTTATAATCTGAACATTTAACCTTTGGCAAGTCACCAAAGTTTTGCCTGACTTCCCTGTATAGCCACGTTATCTTAAAATACAACATTTTCTAAACCCCTAAAGCTAATTTTTAAATGAAATTTAGTATATGACAAGGAATGAAAAAGATTTTGTTTAACAGTTTTAACATATTTAATCTTTTACTGTTTAAAAAAAGACAATTCAAATGTGAAAGTGAAGGCTATGAAACATTGCTATATACTGTATGTAAATATATATTTGTATAAGAAAAATATAAAATAACAAAAAGTAAAATGATTCTATTATATCAGTCTGCTCACTTAACCCTACAACCACACTACGACCCGAACTCGGGTCGTGTCACCACACATGGTTTAGTTCATCGACTCTAAAACACATATTTTGCAATTTAAACACGCATTTTGCAAAACACGTAAAATTAAAGATTTGAACCGAGCGGTTTTTAGTAAAAGCGACACCATTTTTTCTCATATGATCACAAATCTATTTTTCTGTCAAATAGGTCGAACAAAACACAGTTCTGTAGGTCACATCTTTATCTTTCTATCCGTGGTTTACAAATTTTTCTGTGTGTCATAGATCGCATGATATTTCTACTTGACCATAGTAGAAACCTAACGGAACGAAATTCACTTGGCATTCGGAGCAGTTTACTAAATAAGATAATCGATATTTTGTAACCGATCTTTACAGTATATTGTAGAGGAGATTTCATTCTACAAATTGGTATTACTTGATATAAGGTACGGTTACTCTCTGTTTCTTGTTTTCAAGTCGGAACATAGGCATTTTTAGGCAAGTGTGTGACATAAATTGACACGGAAAGGCGTGGCGCTAGGTTTTGGGATTACATATTTCTGTTTGTGTATACAAATTGTATATAAATTGTGTATACAAGTTACAATATATATATTTTTATTTCTAAAGTTTATTTTTTTGAGTGAAGTTCTAGTTTTTGAATGGTTTATATTTGGGATAACCTAGAGGTATGTTGTAACCTAGGCCTAAAAGCAAATTTTCTTATATTTATGTAGTGTTTTATTTGATTATACAAGTGTATATGCGTGTTATTCTTTGTAAAGTTTATTGTTTTAGTGAAATCTAGTGATTTTGTCTTAGGCCTAGCTTTAGATTGTTACTGGTTAGACTAAATTATGAAGGTTACACACCTAACCTCACTTTGTCGATTACTACTTTTTAGATGAAACAATTATTTCTATTTTGAAAATTTTAGAACTTGATTTTTGTTTTACCAATTGTTATTCACATTTATACTAAAAAACGTTTGTAATACTTTTAAAAAAAAAAAGTAAAACAAAATTTTCTATGCTCAATTGGACTTTGAAGTGAAATTTAGCCTTTGATTTTGTGTGTTTTTTTTGTTCTTTGACATACTGTCTCCAAAATTATTTTTAAAACTTTTTTTTTCAATACACTACTAATTTCTATGAACCTTTCTGAATATAACGATATATAGAAGTTGGTTTTCCATAAATATTACAATTATTAGTGATCTTTTGAAAATAAATTCAACAAATTCCCTTTTGGCGTAAAGCAATTTCTGTGTTTTTGAAAATGTAACACTTTTTTTTTTCACCTAAATATATTCACAAATATATTACAACTCTAGTAATAGTTGAAGAAATTCCAAAATTTTATGTACTACAACGGAAATTCGTTGTATGGGGTTATATTTTGGTCAAAAAAGAAAAATATCAAAAAATAATCCCAATGCAAGGTTTGGATGTTTTGTAGAACTTTTTACTGATTATAGCCGGTCGGTGAGATTGAACTATGAAATGGTCCAAGGTCAACTCTTGCCGGCTTGTTCTAACAGTAAAATCCTAGGTCGGCGGATTTTGAATTGAAAAATCATTTTTTATGAATTTTGAAAATGTGAAATAATAATGTATAAGGATATGTAGTTGTAATACAAGTTGTATGCAATACATATCTAGTACTGTTATTTCATATTAACTAACAGACGTTACGGCATATTTAAATGAAGAATTTAAAAATTTTCAAAATTAATAAAAAATAAAAAACCTTGTTATTTCTGGAAATAAAATGTAATTTTAAGAAATAAATATTCTTGTTAAAATTTGGAAAAAATTGATATTTAAAAAGTTAGCAGAAAAGCATAAATATAAAAGTTAATAAAAGTAAATAAAAATAAATTTTGAGAAAAGAATTATATAGAGTCAATTAAATAAATAAAGTTATATCATAATTAATAATTAAAAATTTAAATTTGATTAAAACAAAAGAGTTATAGTTTTCACGTTATAGTATGAAAAAGAAAAAAGATAAGAAGTGGAAATTTTGCAAAAATGATTAAAAACCTAATACCTAAGAGTTGTGTAAATTTCAGGAAAATCAGTCAATAAATAAACCCCAAACCCAAAGGTGTGAAAAAACGCGCTGGATTACATCAATACGGGAAGTCGCAGAGTTATGTTATCACGGCTAGTGCGTTGAAATCACGGAATAAACAAAGTGACAAAGTTTGAAAACAAAAACTTTAAAGGTGTGAGAAGTAAAAACTGTAAATTACGCAAATTCTTACGTAAGCGATTAAAGGCGAATGAGTAGTCCGACAAATGTCATTCGAAGTGCGGGAAATTGCCGCGGTCGAGAGCTACAAGATACCGGTTACGTAAAAATGAAAAAACTGTTAGGAAAAGTGTTATAGACAATTAAAAGAAAACAATGAAGATTTTTACATCGGCCAGTTACAAGTTGCAGAGTTTAAATGTTCAAGGATAAGTGACGTAGTCGTAGGCGGAGCCAGAATACCAACTTACAGGAAAAATAGATTAAAGGATTAATAGAGCAAAGTAATTAAAAAAGGACAATTAAAAAACGGTAAACGTAATAAATAAAGTAATAATAAATAACTGAATCACCTACACCAAAAATAATCAAGAAAATTGCATTGAAAGACACTATAAATGGAACTATCGTATCGGTCCAGAGAGGGAGAAAAATTGGTATCGATATACAATAGTTTTAGGCTATAAAAAGAGCCGCACGAATCTCATTGAGGTCTCTTGAAATAAATTTGTGGAACAAGTGCTAGGGGTGACTATGCCAGTTTGCCGACTCAAAATTCTCAGTAAAGAAGTTTAAGTGTTACTATGCCAAAGTATTAAAAAGTGTCATCGAGAGTGATAGGAGGTGATAGTTTCGAACCAACCAGCCAGCCTTCTAAACTCCATGGAAAAGAAATGAGACAACTGTAATCGCTAAATACAACCAACCAGACACCAGAGGACCATCAGCATCCCAGGACTCAGGATCTTCAACACGGCGGTCAAGGTCTGAGAAAAATCCAAATTTCCTTTTTAAAGGGCAAAATTGGCCCGATTTTAGAGTATCACTGATTTTCCTGAGATAAATTTTTTTTTTATATAATTAAATAAATGTGTTAAAATAGATAATGTTAAACTCATGTGTGGATAAAAATCTTTATCGATAAATTAAATAATTTGAATTCAGATATAAATAGAAATCTTTATATAGAGCAATTTTAATAAAGTTATGAGTGATTGCCTTCTGCTCGAAAAAAGAAATATTTTAGTTGTTATCAGTTAATTTTCATTACAGAAATTGTTTTTGAGTTTTATTTGTTGACTTGTGTCAAGATTATTATTTCCAGTTGTTTTTGTTTCAAGTAATTAAAAGAATTAATTTTTTTATATATTCTCTAAAACTGTGTTTTATTTAGAATTGGTCACACAATTATATGCTATATTTTCAGGTTTGTTATAATAAAAAAGGGTAAAATATATTGTATCAAAGAGGTATTCCTAAGGACACGCACCTACGAGATTAAAATTAGAAAATAAAGTAAATTCGTGTTCTCCCTGAGAAATAGGGTAATCTTAAATACAGTTACTGGAAGTCATAAATAAAAAGGGGGGTACCGGTAATTTGGGGCAACTCAAATTATCGAAGAAGTTATTCAATCCAGGCCAGCAAGATAGTAAGCCAAAAACTTCCAGTGGATTGAATAATTTATTCTTTTTGTCACGCGAGAACGAATCCTGTAGGCAAAAAATCTCAGGATTCGAGACTATTACGTATTAATAAAGATAGGGGGCGTAATTAGTCTGACTCTAAAAAAGGTAGAGTTTTTTCGTTGTAGTACATTACTATTTATGTGAAATTCTTCCCTCCGTTACTTTCCAATTTTTTGCTATTTGACATAATAACTCCAAATGTTTTACATCTAACATTTTTTTCACTACACAAACTAAATTCTATGCACCTTTATGAATATAATGATATATAGAAGTTGTGTATAAAATATATATTACTATTTTTTATAAATTTTTGAAAAAAAAAATGATCGAATTCCCTTTTTTTCGTAAAATAATTTTTTAAATTTTGAAAATGTAACAAATTTATTTATTTTTGTTTTTTTTAAATATATTCACAAATGTTACACAAAATTTTTGTATATCTTAGAAAAAGGTGGTATGCTATTGATTTCGGATGATACAGGTTTTTCTGAAAAATGTTAACTTCATTTTTTGACATCTAACATACTTACTCCAAAACCGTTTAAAAAAAATAAATTATTACATAGATGAACTCTATGCAGCTTTCTGAGAAAAATGATGTCTTATAAGTTAAGTTTTGTATAAAAATAATATTTTTTATGAATATTTTAAGAAAACAAAACCTTTATGCTATGTTGGTCGCTATGTTGGATAGGGTGAACTTGGAGATCTCTAGTTTTCGTCATTATTTATTTTTTTAAAAGACCGTTAAAATGAGGTAACACTCAATAGGGGTTCCTATTTAAAATTCTCGACTTACCTCCAAACTACCCCATTTTGGGGGTAAGGGTTGAAAATGTTGATACTTCAAAAACTCCTCCTTTGGTTATCTAAACTTTCCCCAAAGCAAATCTGTCTATTTCCATTAATAAAAAAAATAATAGGGGGGTGGACTTTTAGGACACTTGGTATATATATATCACGAAAAAAAGGACTTTGTTAGGCTTATTTTCGAAAATTCACCAAAAATAGTAATATTTATGGAAAACACAACTTCTATATATCACTATATTCAGAAAGGTGCATAGAATTTAGCTGTGTAGTGAAAAAGAAAATGTTAGATGTAAAAAAATTAGAGTTATTATGTAAAATAGCAAAAAATCGGAAAGTAACGCAGGCAAGAATTTCACAGAAATGGTAATGTACTACAACGGAAATTCGTTGTATGGGGTTATATTTTGGTCAAAAAAGAAAAATATCAAAAAATAATCCCAATGCAAGGTTTGGATGTTTTGTAGAACTTTTTACTGCTTATAGCCGGTCGGTGAGATTGAACTATGAAATGGTCCAAGGTCAACTCTTGCCGGCTTGTTCTAACAGTAAAATCCTATGTCGGCGGATTTTGAATTGAAAAATCATTTTTTATGAATTTTGAAAATATGAAATAATAATGTATAAGGATATGTAGTTGTAATACAAGTTGTATGCAATACATATCTAGTACTGTTATTTCATATTAACTAACAGACGTTACGGCATATTTAAATGAAGAATTTAAAAATTTTCAAAATTAATAAAAAATAAAAAACCTTGGTATTTCTGAAAATAAAATGTAATTTTAAGATAAAAGTATTCTTGCTAAAATTTGGAAAAAATTGATATTTAAAAAGTTAGCAGAAAAGGTTAAGTATAAAAGCTAATAAAAGTAAATAAAAATAAATTTTGAGAAAAGGATTGTATAGAAGCAATTAAATAAATAAAGTTATATCATAATTAATGATTAAAAATTTAAATTTGATTAAAACAAAAGTTATGGTTTTCACGCTATAGTATGAAAACGAAAAAAGATAAGAAGTGGAAATTTTGCAAAAAGAAGTTAAAACCTAATATCTAAGAGTTGTGTGAATTTCAGGAAAATCAGTCAATAAATAAACCCCAAACCCAAAAGTGTGAAAATACGCACGGGATTACATCACTACTAGAAGTCGCAGAGTTATGTTATCACGGCTAGTGCAATTAAATCACGAAATAAACAAAGTGACAAAGTTTGAAAACAAAAACTTTAAAGGTGTAAGAATTAAAAACTGTAAATTACGCAAATTCTTACGTAAGCGATTAAAGGTGAATGAATAGTCCGACAAATGTCATTCGAAGTGCGGGAAATTGCCGCGGTCGAGAGCTACAGGACACCGGTTACGTAAAAACGCAAAAACTGTTAGGAAAAGTGTTATAGACAATTAAAAGGAAAACAATGAAGATTTTTACATCGGCCAGTTACAAGTTGCAGGGTTTAAATGTTCAAGGATAAGTGACGTAGTCGTAGGCGGAGCCAGAATACCAACTTACAGCAAAAATAGATTAAAGGATTAATTAGAGCAAAACGATTAAAAAGGACAATTAAAAACGGTAAACGTAATAAATAAAGTCATAATAAATAACTGAATCACCTACACCAAAAATAATCAAGAAATTGCATGGAAATACACCATAAATGGAACTATCGTATCGGTCCAGTGAGGGAAAAAAAATTGGTATCGATATACGATAGTTTTTGGCTATAAAAAGAGCTGCACGAATCTCATAGAGGTCTCTCTTAAAAAATCGTTGGAACAAGTGCTAGGGGTGACTATGCCCGACAGCTCTCTCGTAAAAAATTTGCAGAACAGGTGCTAGGGGTGACTATGCCCGAACGTCTCTTTTAAAAAATAGTTTGAACAAGTGCCAGGGGTGGCTATGCCAGTTTGCCGACTCAAAATTCTCAGTAAAGAAGCTTAAGTGTTACTATGCCAAAATATTAAGAAGTGTCATCGAGAGTGATAGGAGGTGATAGATTCGAACAACCAGCCAGCCTTCTAAACTCCATGGAAAAGATATAAGACAACTTTAATCGCTAAATACAACCAACCAGACACCAGAGGACCATCAGCATCCCAGGACTCAGGATCTTCAACACGGCGGACAAGGTCTGAGAAAATCCAAATTTCCTTTTTTAAAGGGCAAAATTGGCCCGATTTTAGAGTATCACTGATTTTCCTGAGATAAATTTTTTTTGTGTGTAATTAAATAAATGTATTAAAATAGATAATGTCAAACTCATGTGTGGATAAAAATCTTTTTCGATAAATAAATTTGATAAATTAAATAATTTAAATTCAGAGATAAATAGAAATCTTTATATAGATCAATTTTAAGAAAGTTATGAGTGATTGCCTTCTGCTCAAAAGAAAAAATATTTTAGTTGTTATCAATTAATTTTATTAGAGAAATTGTTTTGAGTTTATTTTGTTGACTTGTGTCAAGCTTATTATTTCCAGTTGTTTTTGTTTCAATTAATTAAAAGAATTAATTTTTTTTTATATATTCTCTAAAACTGTGTTTTATTTAGAATTGGTCACACAATTATATGCTATATTTTCAGGTTTGTTATTATAAAAAAGGGTAAAATATATTGTATCAAAAAGGTATTCCTAAGGACACACACCTGCGAGATTAAAATTCGAAAATAAAGTAAATTCGTGTTCTCCCTGAGAAATAGGGTAATCTTAAATACAGTTACTGGAAGTCGTAAATAAAAAGGGGGGTACCGGTAATTTGGGGCAACTCAAATTATCGAAGAAGTTATTCAATCCAGGCCAGCAAGATAGTAAGCCAAAAACTTCCAGTGGATTGGATAATTTATTCTTTTTGTCACGCGAGAACGAATCCTGTAGGCAAAAAATCTCAGGATTCGAGACTATTACGTATTAATAAAGATAGGGGGCGTAATTAGTCTGACTCTAAAAAAGGGAGAGTTTTTTCGTTGTAGTACATCATACAAATTTTTATTTTATTTTTTTAATTTCTTCCAGTATTACTATAGATTTGTAATATATTTGTGGATAAAAAGTTGCTAAAAAGAAAAATCAATTTATAAAATTTTCATTAGACATGTTTCATTTTTACGTAAAAAGTGAATATTTGCTAACTATTTTCAAAAATTCACCAAAATTATAATTATTATTCAAAACCCAAGTTATTATTACGTATGTTCTCACAAAGATACATAGATTTTATGTATGTAATGAAAAAAATTTTAGATGGAAACATTTTGGAGTTATTATGTACGGAATCAACAAAATTACCCTGAAACCGAGGCAAAATTCCACAGAAATAGGTATATAAACCAATAAAAAAAATTTTATAGATAAGCCTACATAAATTTATAAACATTTTGCATGCATTTTGGTAAAAACATAATTAATTTATAAAATTTTCATTAGACAAAATTATTTTTATATGTAAACACAAGGAAATTTGGAAAAAAGAAGACCAGATTATAACATAACCTCTATCTCTAGCCTCAATATTTGATGTCTGACAATAACATTTACTCAAAACAATAAATTCTACAAACAATAATACAGATATTGTAATTTGTATACACAATTTATAATAAATAAATAAAACAAACCTTCTGAATAACAGAAATATAATCCCAAGTCACATACGAACTACGCCTTTCACATGTCATTTTAATACACAAACATCGCTAACTTGCAAGTAAGAAACAATTTTTTTTTCGTAACAGTAAAACTTTTAATTTAAGTCATTTTTGATTAACAGTGTTTGACTCTGACAACATAATAATAAAGCACTCCTATGTATTTCTTCTATGAAGTGTTGTTTTGATTGATTTGCATTATGCGGACTATTCAGGTAACTCAAAAGGTTTCAGTCTTTTGAGTCTTCTTATGATACCCTCTTGATGAAGTAGTCTTGCAGCTTCGATGTTAGGATGTTGATGGAGTCTCTCCTGATGTTTTTGAGCACACTTCTTTATTTAGGTTGCGACTGTGTCTATCCCGAGATCTCTATGAAGGTCACTCTTGCGAGTATACCAGGGGGGCATTTACAATCCCTCTGAGAACATTATTTTGAAATCGTTGAACAATCTGTTGATTGCTGGTTTTGGTTTTGGTGTTTTGGTGTTGATTGCAGTTTTTGGTTCAAAGCTGAATGCCATATGTCCAGACCGGCTTGAGCACAAGTTTATTATGAATGGACAACTGAGAGTTTCTCCCAATTAGCCAGTACATTTTTCTGTATTTTAATTAAAATACAATAAGAAACAATAACCGATAAGAAACTCTAGGACATAGCAAGTACTACCAACAGATAGAATGAAATCTTCTCTACAACATACTGTAAAGATCGGTTACAAAATATCAAATTGAATAATCAATTACCTTATTTAGTAAACTGCACCGAATGAAAAATGAGATTCGTTCAGTTTGGTTACTACTCGGTAAAATAGATATATCTTGCGATCTATGACAGATAGAAAAATTTATAAAGCACAGATCAAAAGAGAAAGATGTGATCTACAGAACAGTGTTTTGGTCGACCTGTTTGACAGAGAAATAGATATGTGAACATCTGAGAAAAAAATGGCAACATTTCTACTTACAACCGCACAGTTCAAATCTTTGATTTTACGCATAAAAATATGCAAAGTTTACCAATTTTTAAATATTATTTATAATGTTTTGTGGTGTATATATATTGCAATATATATATATATTGCATGATTATGCATCTACGGAACATTAGCTTTCCAACGGTATTTTATTTATTGCAAAAGGATGATTCTAAGTGGGCGAAATGTTGAATTGCAAAATACGTCTTTTTGGGTCGTTAGACTAAACCATGCGTCACCAAACGACCCGAGTCTGGGTCATTCCGCGGCCGGAGGGTTAAGTGTACTTGATTTAGAAGCAGAATAATCACTGTTTGAACATTTATGTTTTTTCTCCAGTATGCTTTCTCATGTGCACTTTAAGAGGACTTAATTGAGAAGCAGAATAATCACAGTTTGGACATTTATACGGTTTTTCTCCAGTATGCTTTGTCATGTGCACTTTAAGTGTACCTGATTGAGAGGCAGAAAAATCACAATTTGCACATTTATATGGTTTTTCTCCAGTGTGCAGTCTCATATGTACTCTAAGTCGACCTGATGTAGAAGCAGAATAATCACAGTTTGGACATTTATATGATTTTTCTCCAGTGTGCACTCTCATGTGCACTTTAAGTGATGATGATGTAGAAGCAGAATAATCACAGTTTGGACACTTATGTGGTTTTTCGCCAGTATGCTTTGTCATGTGCACTTTAAGTAGATTTAATTGAGAGGCAGAATAATCACAGTTTGGACATTTATACGGTTTTTCTCCAGTATGCTTTGTCATATGTATTTTAAGTGTATCTGATCTAGAAGCAGAATAATCACAGTCTGGACATTTATGTGGTTTTTCTCCAGTATGCTTTGTCATGTGCATTTTAAGTTGACCTGATGTAGAAGCAGAAAAATCACAATTTCCACATTTATATGGTTTTTCGCCAGTATGCTTTGTCATGTGCATTTTAAGTTGACCTGATGTAGAAGCAGAAAAATCACAATTTCCACATTTATATGGTTTTTCGCCAGTGTGCACTCTCATGTGCACTCTAAGTCGATCTGATTTAGAAGCAGAATAATCACAGTTTGGACATTTATGTGGTTTCTCTCCAGTGTGCACTCTCATGTGCATTTTAATTTGACCTGATGTAGAAGCAGAATAATCACAGTTTGGACATTTATGTGGTTTTTCTCCAGTGTGCACTCTCATGTGCACTTTAAGTTGACCTGATGTAGAAGCAGAATAATCACAGTTTGGACATTTATGTGGTTTTTCTCCAGTGTGCACTCTCATGTGCACTTTAAGTGATGATGATGTAGAAGCAGAATAATCACAGTTTGGACACTTATGTGGTTTTTCGCCAGTATGCTTTGTCATGTGCACTTTAAGTAGATTTAATTGAGAGGCAGAATAATCACAGTTTGGACATTTATACGGTTTTTCTCCAGTATGCTTTGTCATATGTATTTTAAGTGTATCTGATCTAGAAGCAGAATAATCACAGTCTGGACATTTATGTGGTTTTTCTCCAGTATGCTTTGTCATGTGCATTTTAAGTTGACCTGATGTAGAAGCAGAAAAATCACAATTTCCACATTTATATGGTTTTTCGCCAGTGTGCACTCTCATGTGCACTCTAAGTTGATCTGATTTAGAAGCAGAATAATCACAGTTTGGACATTTATGTGGTTTCTCTCCAGTGTGCACTCTCATGTGCATTTTAATTTGACCTGATGTAGAAGCAGAATAATCACAGTTTGGACATTTATGTGGTTTTTCTCCAGTGTGCACTCTCATGTGCACTTTAAGTTGACCTGATGTAGAAGCAGAATAATCACAGTTTGGACATTTATGTGGTTTTTCTCCAGTGTGCACTCTCATGTGCACTTTAAGTGATGATGATGTAGAAGCAGAATAATCACAGTTTGGACACTTATGTGGTTTTTCGCCAGTATGCTTTGTCATGTGCACTTTAAGTAGATTTAATTGAGAGGCAGAATAATCACAGTTTGGACATTTATACGGTTTTTCTCCAGTATGCTTTGTCATATGTATTTTAAGTGTATCTGATGTAGAAGTAGAATAATTACATTTGAACAAGTCTTTGCTTATATGTAACGTTGATTTTCTAAATGTTGTGCCAATCAACTGCATATCTAAAACAAATTGAAACAGGAATTGACCAAAATTGAATTCACATTATTATTATTTATTCAGTCACTGAAAAACTTGATAGTTTATGTATATTATTAACATCTAAAGAACTAAATCCCTAAATAATGTAAGTGTTGACTATATTAAATTATAAACTTCATTGTTTCCCTCTAATTAAACATAATATACAGTAAATAAAATAAAGTACAGAAATGATAGGAAAGGCGAGACCAACAGTATTAACTTTTCAATCCTTTCTCATGGAAGTTGAATGTAGCCTTTGACTTTTTCTTCGACTCGAATACAATCAACAGATATTTCTCATATCTATAATCTTCCAACATAATAAACATTATTATTAAAGGTTTAGATATTGGGCCTTTGTAAAGCAATTTCAACCTGTATCACAGCTGTAAATTGTAATGTCTCCTTCGGCTGACAGGCAAAGAGATGATGACTATTTGTCTCCTACGATTGGCTTGCTTTATTGAATTGCAATGTAATAAGTAATACTTTGTAAATACATTACAATTTTGTAGTTTTGTAGAAAAACTACAGATATGTTTTAACACACACAGATGACTTTATAAAAATTACATAATTATAGTTGTACTAGGACAAAAACAAAATATTTACAAAGAATTTTCTTTACAAACTGAACTTCAGAATAAAAATATTTCATGCCGGTTAAATTCTACTTCTTGGGTCATCATTAATATTTATAGGTTCCAGTAGTATTACATATGATGTACTACAGAGCTCACTATTGGGAGTGGTTACCAATAGCCTGTGTAAATTTTCATTCAAAGGTTTGGTTATGCCTTCCAATAACAATACACCACTGTTTTTGAGCCTGGAAGAAAAATTTGAACATCAAAGTTATTGAATTTATAAATAATTTTATGGGTTAGAGTTTAATAGGGCACATAAGCCTATTGGTTAGATTTTGTATGGACAGGAGGCAGGCTTACCTTGGAAAGTATTGGTCCTAGGTATTACTTAATAGTATACAAGAAAACACACAACAAAAACACTAAAGTTCTGATATATTTCGTAAACACTGTTCACTTTCTCAATCAGTAGAGAGTATAAAAAGAAGACAGAATTGATTTTAATTGATAAAAGACCAAGCTTCACACTAGTAAATTATGGAACCAATGTCTAAAGATCATTTGATAGTAAAGTCTATATAAATTTTCATTTTTTTTTTTTTTTTATCTCAATTCTAAATGAAGTGAAAAAATCTGATGAATTAAAATTGCCAAACAACAGGATCTCTGACAACAGATTGAACGTTGATTTTAAATTAACTTATTACACAAAACTAAACACTGATAATGTGACTCTAACCATTGATTTTACATCACATCAGATAAGCTATGGTAACTTCAAGAATAGCGTGGTGTATTGGATCTTCAACTCCCCCCAAGCTAGCGCTTTCTCTACTAAACTACAACCGTTCAGTTCACATATTGAGGCCTCATATTATAATAACCTATAGGACTTCTTCTCTTAGATATAAATTAAACGATGCAACTTACTCTGTGAAGCACTCGGACAGATATCTATTGTAGAAATGTGTCCCTCCTCTGTAGAGTGAGGCTCGACTTTCTGCAATATAAGAAGAAATTATTATAATTACCTAGGATTAGCTACAATAATTAAAATGCCTGTTAACTTCAATTTATCAATGACAATAATTGTACAATCTGTCTTAAATAGAAACACAAACATCTAAGCATATGTGTATACAATCAAACATAACAGGTTCAATTTATTACAGTATAGAGAAAGTTATGTCATGGATCAACGTCAAGGTTTTGAGGATATATCCGAATTTTTAAATTCGTTATAAAAAAGAATGATGTCTGCTTGTGATGAAATAAATTACACTGGGATTAGAGAGGAGTTCTAATATCTAATTAACAGCTAAATTATTATTGAAGTGTGCTAGTTTGATTGTACTAACATGTTGTAACACCCATAGGTCAGTTCGTTCACCGAACCAATCATTTACAGCTATAGTCTTAATATAACCCTAACAGTTAATACAGCCAGCCTATTGATGATCTAATATAAATATTTTCACCAACACATTTACACAGAATAGTCCAAACTTAAAACAAATGAACACGAGGTCTCCTGAAATACATAGTTAATGTTTTCTCGTTAAAAACTAGTTCCAGGAAAGCGTACGAACAATGGAAATAACTATGGGATATGTACATAGCAAGTAGAGGGGTGTACTTTGAAGGAGATGAACATTTGTAAAGTTGAAAGTATAATAATAAAGATTTTATGATGAAATTTCTGCTTTTTTTTAACAAACCTCGTATTTAACTTCAACATAAACATGTTATGATAATTATAACAGTATAATAAATGTACAAACATAAAAAAAGACAAAATATAAATTATTACCACTCTAATTACAAGTCAAAGTTTAAAAATATAAAAGTGTCACTGATGTAATCAAATTAAAGATGCTGTTTATGTTAAATAATAATATACTTATAACCTAACGTCAATTTGATATGTCAGCTGTTTTACAATACTAACTGTATTTATTACTATAAATAAGGTCATGAGGACAAGCTAGTGGCTTCCTTACCTCTTTCACTGCAATGTTGCCATATTCTCAATATTGGTGTAGGGATGATCCATGACATTTTCTAATTTTATGAACATTAACTATTTATTCAAAAAAATAATTTTGAATTGTAAAATGTTTTCTTTATATTGGTTTTTATTTTAACAAGAATGAAATTTTGTATGCATTACTTTATGTTCTGTCATTTAATTGTTATAAATAATTATAACAACATAAATCACTTATTAAGTTTGGGTGCGGTTAACAAACAGTTGCCATCATAAACCTGGCAACGCCTTGATGAATCAATGAGAGACTATATTCATGATTTAGGTTATAGAATGGAATGAATTTCAAAAGTGAAAAAAGATAAAGACTAAATACAAACTTACAGTTTCTATAGAAGGAATTAAAGCCAAGGGATCTGCTTCGTGTCCTAGAGGCTCAGTCCTGGAAACATTACAATCACTGATAAATATACTACGATTATTATAAAGATATTGTTAGGAATTAAATATTAAGATTAGATTAAATAGTTAAGTACCTATCATTCTAAGTCCCAGAACAGTTATAAACAATAGTTGTGACAATATGTAAAAAGTTATGAAACAGCTTAGCTGGCGTCTATTTAACAATGTAAGCATGGGACATTCTCCAACCAATAAAAATAAATAAATTAAGATATTAAGTAAAATTGGTCAGATGATTAATTAATTAAGAAATAGAAAATAAGTATTAGGCTATTAAAAATCAAAAAAATTGTTAAAATTTTGAACAAAACATATTTTAGAAGAAAAAAAAGATAAATTAAACAATTTAAATTAAGCGCATGCTGTATTGAAGGGGCACGATACCTTCTCAACACAAGGAGGCGCGGGTTGTGTCAGGAACTGATGCTCTCTCGAACGAAATTAAACAAAAAGGCGAACACTCATTGGTCAATGACAGAAAATGGTGGAATTGCAGGTAAGAACTCTGGGTTGTGAAGCTGGCTTGGCGTGACTAAGCTTTCACTCTATGTACACTTGACCGAAAGACTGGACATTGTTTTGTTCAGAAGTAACATGGTGTGTTTTAAGAAGAAAGACGTTCGGTAAAGTGAGGACTTTGTTCATAAAAGATGTGTTGCAAGTAGAAATTCATATTAGACATGATTAGTGAACAATATATGAAGGTTGTATTACGAGTTGTATTACTTAAAACTATCTGAGATATGGACGATTTGGTTTCAGACATTTTCTTTGTACTAAAACACTAAATATTACAATGATTTTACATAACGTTTGTAGGACTATAGAATTTAACATGTTTGTTTAGGATAAGTATAATCTATAAGATAATGATTTTTGTAAAACTTGTTGAAACTACGATTTCAGTAAAGAAAGATTTCTTTTAAAACCAAAAATGCTTGACTAAATTTTTAATTGAGTACATCCATCCATCCAACATTTCACATGAAGCCGACCTGGTAAGTACAGATTAGATTCAGAACCTTGATTTTTCTTAAATAAATATTACATAAAATAAAGAAATTGTATTAAAAAATAATGTGCATACACACTTAGTCAAATTAATAAGAACTTACATTAAGTAAGTGTTGCAAGATGGCGTCCATACAGAAGATGGTTGCCTATCTTTAAGAAGAAAGGTTTTGATATTCTTTCATATATTTGATTTTTAATATTTTGCAAACCTATTTAACGACGACAACCTACAAAATAACACCACAACTTACATAATGGCGCCCAAACGATTTGGCTCTAGTCTCAAAAAACCAGGACGGTGAATGTGTCACGTTGTGGTTGTATGTGCTCTAATTTCATAATTGATTGCTTTGTAGTTGAATAGTAACAATAATAGGGGAATATTTTTTTTTTTTTTACATGTTCATAATTGAGGAAATTAATAAAATCAGGTTTAGGTTTAAGTTTTTCCGAAAGGGAAGAAGTTGAATTAAATGGGTCCGAACAGGTTAGGTCGCCCAATGAGGAGGTAAATTCTGTATCCCTTAACCCTCGTACTGGCAAACATCCGAAATCGACCCACACTCTCGAACTAGTTGGGTATGTTTCACCTATAAAACACGTTTTTTGCAATTCAACATTTCGCCCACTTAGGATCGTCCTATCACAATAAAAAAATAGTGTTGGAAAGCTAATATTCCATAGATACATTATCATGCAAAAAAAACCACAAACGTTATAAATAATATTCCAAAAATTGCTGAAGTTCACGTATTTTTGATGCGTAACGTCAAATATTTTCGGTAAAAATTTGTAAACAAAACTAACGTCTAATATTCTTAATTTGACATTTCTGTCAAATAGATCGAACATAACACTGTTCCATAGATCGCATCTTTCTCATCCAATCATACATACTGCATACATCTTGTGCAATGTTGACATCAACAAAACCTAACTCATTCACAACAATTTTGGTAATTATTGCATGATTCTCCACTAAAACATTGACTTTATTACTAATTTCATTCCTAACGTCTGTCTGCATTTTCGGACCAGATGAATTTTCGGGCGCCATTTTGTAAGGGGAGTTAATGTGATTTGTGAGTTTTTATTAATTTTATTTGAAAATCTGTTCAAACTATTTTGTAAGTCTGCGTTCTTACAAGATTAATTATTAAACTATTTTGTTATTTTTACCTAGGGTAGGGTTAACATTCTGGTCGTACTTAGAAATTGCTTCTATACACGTGATAGTGGTTCATACACAATGAATCTAAGCAGTCATCTCTAATGAAATCTCCTTTTATTGATTTTAGTTTTAAACAACAAGACATCATTAATTAAAATTATATGAATTCCTTAATTCTATATTTCATCTGTAAAATATAACAAGTTACTTTAGACCCATGTAAGTTCAGAAATAAAGTTTTTGTATTTTAGTTCATTTTAACACTGATTCCTTAATGATTACATTTTATTGTTTTCTCACTTTACACTTACTCACTTTACATCTCTTCAGCCGCTATATCAATACGACTGTCCACCAAGGCTGTTCCTAAAAGACTGATGCAAGCAATGCTTCTTCTTGCTTGGAAAGACGCTCTCGCAAAGCCTCATGGGAAATATTGTACTTTTTCCGTTCTAAGGGTTTCGGCTTTCGAATTGCTTTTCGCTTAATCTGCATTTCTCTAGAGGGTTATTGTCCATTGCATTTACGCGCACCTTTTTTAATTCAAGCTTTTACTGTCAATATTTAATTGTTTATAAGTAATCATTAAGTTCATTTCATTGTTCGAATACATTTTACATTTTTATTATTTCTATCTTATTATTAATTGTTTAATTATATATTATTAATTATTCATTATTATTAAATCTTTAATTATATTTTATTAATTACTGGTTGGAGAGTGTCCCATGCTTACAACTTGGTCTTAAATGGGAATATCATTTAATTTAATTTTTTGCATATCATTTAGTTTCATTTTAAAATTTGCGTATTTCTTTTTACAAATGTTAATTTCTAACTTGGGCCTAAAAGGGAATTATGGTTAGTTTTATTTAATTAAATTTGTATATGGTCAATTTGTTATTTTAAAAGAGTCTATTGATTTCTTTATTTAATAAAACTTAATTTGAAGTGTTTTTTATCCATCAGTTTTCTAAAATTTTACCCCCTGAACCATTTAATGTTATTTCTGTGTCTGATCACTCTACTAAACACTTATGCCAACTCAGAAATCACCTTCCCTTGACCATCTTGAGTTTATTATCTATACCTACTAAATTCAGCATAGACCTTAGGGCAATGACTCCCTGTGACACTGTTTTTTTGAAGATATTCTTTGGTTCACCATAAACTAAGTCTATGGTACTGGTATATTTGACCCCCTCAAAGCGTTGTAAAATGTTATCATCTAAATTTTATAGATCACCAAATATTGAATCTAAATGATATAATTTTAATTAACCTAACCTGTCACTATTGTATTTATTATAAAATTTTGTTATTATGATTGTGTTGTTTATTTCAAAATTAATTTTTTTCTTGTTTAAATATATTTTAACTTTATATTTTTCCTTAAAAATTATGACCCAAATCTATGTTCAAATTTAATTCATTCACTTAAAACTTTATGATAAGTTACATAAAACATTAATTATTTTTGAAGTTTATTCTTGAATTTGACTTTTTTCCTAACCACTTCTTTCTTCCTTTGATTTAAGCTCAGTCTAAACACCTTTTGAGCTACTAATTTCTTTTTAAAATTCACTCATTCTACTCCCCTAATTTCTCTCAATGCTTCTGCAAACAATTCCCCATTATAACATTGTTACCATATTGTGTCATTAATTACACTCTCTTTTACATAGATACTCTGATTTACATGATCCTGCCTTTCAAATTCTTCATTAACCTTATTCCTAAAAACTTATTCATAACATTTTGCCCTATTACTGTGTTGTTTATTTACTTTAAAAACTAAATGTCCCTCCATATTACTGAACCTATTGTTTGCATAATTATTAACTTCAATTACATGGCCTTCCACCCACTATTTCCCTTTTGTTCTAATTTTTCCTCTACATAACCTAACCTATTGTTTACATCATTTTTAATTTCTACTACATTGTCTTTTACCAAAACATAAACTTTATTATTACAGTAGAACCTCTGTTAACCAGCCTCGGATTAACCGGTCCTCGGATTAACCGGCCTATATCGTAGTGTACTGGTTGGATGAGAGTTTCCGAAAATAAATTGTAATTGAAACACCAAAGCGGCGGCGATATCAAACGACTTTGTCGGTAGCGGTATCCCAATGTTGGCAGCGTAAAAACACCGAGGTACCAAAGTTTCGGCGATATCAAACGACTTTGTCGATAGCGGTATCCTATTGTCGGCGACGCAAAAACACCGCGGCACAAAAACAGCGGCGAGTCAAACGACTTTGTCGATATCGGTATCGCATTGTCGGCGGCACCAAAGCAGCGGCGAGTCAAACGACTTTGGCGATAGCGTATCCCATTGTCGGCGGCATAAAAACACCGCGGCATGGCACCCGTCGGTATAGCAGACATACACAGACAAAAACGTTTGATGGGCCGCTTTTTTTCCACGAATCAATTTAGTATAGCCTACATTATGGAAAATATAACATTTCTTTTTCTTGGAAGCTTGTGTTGGTTTCGTTTGAGACGCGGTTAAATGTGTCAAAAGACTTGACAGGGGGGAATCTGTAAAAAAGCTTTGTAGTGTTTAATTTTTTCATGTTTGATGTATAATATACATAACATAATATATACGATACATTTATGTACAATAAAATGAGTTGCAATAACATCTTTATTGCATAATTTTTAGTGTTACCTAATTAAATAAGCTTTCTTTGGACGAAAACCGATTTTTCACGGGAGCCTCGGATTAACCGGTCAAACGGGTAACCGGCCCGGGTGTCAGTCCCGACTAGACCGGTTAAGAGGGGTTCTACTGTAGTTTCTTCTCTAAATTCTGTTTTGTCTTTTTCAAATTTATTAATTAAAGTGTCAAATTTACTATTTAGATTTTCTAAAACTAGATTATTTTCTTCAGTCATTTGTTTAAACTTACTAATAAATTTTTCATTCATCACTTTAAAATTATTTTCAGATTTTTTATTCATTTCTAAATTATCTAATTTTATTTCTTCTTTCATTTGTTTAAAATTATGTTCAGATTTTTTATCCAAATCAATCAATAATGTTAAAATATCATTAAGGGATACAGACTTTACCTCCTCATTGGGCGACCTAACCTGTTCTGACCCATTTAATTCAACGTCTTCCTTTTCGGAAAAACTTAAGCCTAAACCTGATTAATTTAGCATTTCATTTTCTAAATCCGTTTTTTAATTTAATTGTTATTAAATTTCTCAATTATGAAAAACAAAAAAAAATAATATTTCCCTTATTTAACCATTCAGCTATCAATTATGAAGTTAGAGTACATCCAACCACCATGTGACACATTCACCGTTCTGGTTTTTTGAGATTAGAGCCAATTTGTTCGGGTGCTATTTTGTAAGTTGATGGTGTTATTTTATAAGTTGTCGTCATTAATAAGGTTTGCAAAATATCAACACTTAAATATGTAAGCTTTTATTAATTTGAGTGAGTCTGTATGTACGTTATTTTCTAATACAATTTCTTTATTTTATGTAATGTTTATTTGGGAAAAAAACAAGGTTCTGACTCTAATCTGTATATACCAGGTTGGCTACATGTGAAACATGGATGGACGGATGTACTCAGTGAAAATTTAGTCAAGCAATCGTATTTTTAACAAGTTTTACAAAAATTGTTATCTTTATAGATTATACTTATCCTAAACAAACATGTTAAATCCTATAAAGTCCTACAAACGTTATGCAAAATCAATGTAACATTTAGTGTTTTAGTACAAAGAAAATGTCTGAAACCAAAACATTTATATTTCAGATAGTTTTAAGTAATACAACTCGTTACCTTCATACATTGCTCACTTAACACGTCTAGCATGAATTTCTATGTGCAACACATCTTCTTTTAAAAACAAAGTCCTCACTTTACCGAATGTCTTTCTTCTTATAATGCACCATGTTAACTGTGAACAACGTCCAGTCTCTCGGTCCAGTGTACAAAGAGCGGCAAAGCCTAGTGACGCTTAGCCAGCTTCACAACCCAGAGTTCTTCTTCCAATTCCACCATTTTCTGTCACTGTCCAATGAGAGCTCGCCCCTCTGTCTAATTTAGTTCGAGAAGGTATCACACATATCAGCACAGTACGCGCTTAATTTGAATTGTTTAATTTTTGTTATTTATTTATCTTTAAAATATGTTTTGTCCAACTTTTAACAATTTTTGATTTTGAATAATACTTATTTTCTATGTGCAACACATCTTCTTAATTAATTAATTATCTGACCAATTATCCTTAATATTTTCATTTATTTATTTATATTATTTATTGGTTGGAGAATGTCCCATGCTTACAATGTAAATTTGAAAATTAATAATTACTATCAACAGAAAAACCAAAAACAGTAGTGTTAGACAAATTAAACACTACGAGTTTTTCATAAATAAAAAATTTAATTCAGTAATTATCCAAATTTCAATACTTGACTAAAATTAACAGCAATTACCGTCCTAAAGTTTATGAAAGAAAAAACTATTAATAAAACAAATACAGTTTAAAAGTGAAAAAAACATGAATAGAATAAGCAGTATAAATAAATATATGTTAAAATGTTGAAAGAAATTAGGATGCTTAATATAGGGATTCGTATGTCTTAAACGGAAAATTCTTGTCGGGAATTGAAAGCTGCACAAAAGCCTATGCAAAAATTTATAAAACTTTTTACATATTTATAAAATAGAGAAAATTATAAACAACTTTTAATAATGAGTAAATTTTAGAAATTTTAATAGTTAAAAACTTTGCTATTGCAGTTGAGATCTGACGCCAAGTGGTGTCTAGCACAGTTTAGTGTAGTAAATTATGGTTTTGAGAGATTTTTTATTTATAATTTATTGTAAATTATTTATTATGTTTTGTTGATATGTCTTGATACAGATTTATCTTCACAACTATATTCTATAACAATTATTGTTGTGTTTGAATAGTCTAAACAAATTTGCACGCATGTTTGTTGGTGATTTTTAGGTTAAAATTTTTGGACATGATTACAACTTTTCTCATAATAAATTACTTTACTCAAAAATGTATCATTGTAGAAAATTTATAAATTCATAGTTAAATTTTCACGTACATTTATCTAAACAATGTTATAATGTATTTTTGGTGAATTTGTCAAAATAATCCTAATTTTTTAGAAAGTTTTTTTTTTCATCATGAAAACTGATTTTTCAACATGTAAATTTTATAAATTCAACATTTATTCACAACTACATTATAAAACATTTGGTGCAACATGAACATAAAATTTTTTTAATTTGTTTTATGGTATAAATAGGCTTTTCTGTGGCATTGTCTATCATTTTTTGGACATTTTTGATTCATAACATAATAACTCCAAAACCTCTACATTTAAAACTTTTTCCATTACATAGATCAATTCTGCTCCCCTAAGAGAAATGATATATAATATTACGATTTTTATAAATTAAAGAAATTAGCAACATGGGCCGATTTTATAGTAGGCGGTTCTAGGCTTAATGATTTTTTTACACAAATCCGACATATCAGTTTGTTTTCAATGTTTACTGACAAAAACAAATAAAAGGTGGTATACATGACTCTTTCCTATATTATAAAAGAATGTCCATTATATTCCAGATAAATTATTTGGAGATAGAGTTAAACTTCTGATACAATATTGGTTATTCAGAATAAACAACACAAACTACATGAAAATTATTTGTGAAAAAGAAATTTTAAAAACACAAAAGATGATTTTAATTATAAGTTATTGTGTAAAATAAAAGGAGTTTGGACTCTAATGCCCAAGTAAAGTTACGTCTCTATCAAAAATTGGACAAATAGTATGTAAAAGTAAAAGAATAATTTATAGCAAAAGTTATAAATATTAGGGAAAACAGTACAACTGAAACAGAAAATATTCAAAAATTAAGTCAGAAATTATTTGAAACGTTGGCAACACTTTACATAATTTGTACTTAACCTACTTACCAAACATTATCTATTTCAGTTTTCACATTGATGAATTCCATCATCTTGCTTTGGTAAACTTCATTATTTGTATTCTCCTCACCGTCGTCTTCTTCCTTTATTTCATTATTTGATTCAGTCTCATCTTTGATCAAACATCTTTCTTCTTCTTCTTCTATCAACTGAAAACTAACTTCCTCTTGTTTTATTTCTAGATCTACATTTTCTTCTTTAATGTTATCCAAAAGATCTGAATGTTCCATGATGTAGTTCTGAAACAATAAGAGATTTAACAACAAATTATATTTGCAAAGTCCACATTATTATGTAATTTATCAAAAGCAGAGATTAAAACCCCATACCAACTGGAAGACGAAACGGAACGGTTGATAGAGAACATACAACAAGCAGCATGGGAAAGTACACCAGTTCTACAAACAAAAATAAACAGTGACGTATACTATCCTGTTGAAATAAAACAACTAGTAGATCTGAAACGGAAAGCCTGAAAAAATGGCAAATTAAAAATTAATCGTACTCCTGAAAACAAAACCAGACCATATAATTAATTAATTAAGAAAATAGAAAATAAGTATCATTCAAAATCGAAAATTGTAAATACTTTGGACAAAACAAATTTTAAAAAGAAAAAGATAAATAAATAAATAAAATTGAACAATTCAAATTAAACGCATGTTATACTAAGAAAAGCACGATGCCCTCTCAAACGGATTCTTTAGACAAAAAGGGTTGTGTTAAAAGAAGGAAAAGCGAACCCCTTTCAAACGAAATTAATGAATATAGTTACATCAGATATGAGAAAGGCGAACTCTTATTGGTCCATAACATGAAATGGTGGGAATTGAAGTAAAAACTTTGTTTCGTTAAGTTGCTTGGCGTCACTGGGAGAGTTCACTCGTAGACTTGTTCAGAGGCATCATGGGGCGTTGGGGGAAAGAGAAAGTATTCGGTAAAGTGAAAATTCGTTTATAATAGAAGATGTGTTTTATACAGAAAGGGTTAATTTGGACATGACATGTGAACAATCTCATGAAGGTAAAGAGTTGTATTATTTAAAAATAAGTGAGGAATAAACGATCTGAAACTAGACATTTTCTTTGTACTAATACTCTCAATATAAAAATAGATATGTGTAATATTTGTATGATTTAATAGAATTTAATAGGTTTGTCTAGAATAAGTAGAATCTATGGAAATTATATTTTTTGTTAAACTTGTTGAAAGTAAAAACTTAGTAAAGAATGGATTGGTAAGTACAGATTAGAGTTAGAACCTTGTTTTTCTTAAATAAATATCACATGAAATAAAGAAATTATATTATAAAAATAACGTACATACAGACTCAGTCAAATTAATTAAAATTTACATATTTAAGTGTTACAAAATGGCGTCCAAACAGAAAATGGATGCCTATCATTAAAAAGACAGTTTGATTTTTTTTATATATTTGATTTTTTAATATTTAACAAATCTACTTAATGATTACAACGTACACAGCTAGTAACCTTCTGCCTTTAGAAGGATAGTAGCAAGCCAACCCTATACAAATGTTAAGAGCAAATTGTCCATCAGGAGTTGTCAAAACATGGAAGAAATTATTGTTCTCAGTCCATTTTGATTAAGCTTTCAGATAGGCAATCGGTGAAGTGATTAAAAAGGAGTTGTTGCTACCACTTCAGTACGTTGGAGTTATAACTTCGTTTATTGTGATTAAAAGATGTAGCTACAACTACCCCATAGTTGTATCTTAAAATATCCGGACAAGGAGCTATAACTTCTCTTTTGGTGTGATTAAAGAGGAGATACAACTACTTTCCTATAGTTACAACTTCTGTAATTTGGAGTCTGAAGACGGGCACACTCCACTTTAGTCAGTTGCCACTTGACTTCACGATGGCGATGTTTCTACACATTCGCGAGAGAAGAAATTTGCAAGAAAGAAGAGTTTTGAAAAAGTGTAAGCAATTATTGCGTTTTGAATCGGAGAATATTGATTTACTAGCCTCTGAATTCCTTCCTCAGGGTGATGAAACTCGAGGGAAAACACTTTCTCCAAGGCAGCGCATGGAAATTTATTTGCGTTATGTCGCTGATCCCGGTTTTCAGAGTGGTGTTGCAGAAGACATTAGAGTAAAACGCTCAACAGTGTGTAAAAATATAAACTACGTGATGGTTTGCATTCTAAACAAAGCTGAACAATGGATTCACTTCCCAAACACAGTTCAAGAAATAAATAATGCAAAGGTTTGTGGCAAACACATTTCAATTTGCCAATTGTTGTGGGTGCATTGGACTGCACCCATGTTGAAATCAAAAAGCCTTCAATTTTCGGAAATGAATGTGTCAATGGTAAGGGTTACGCCAGTATTAATGTTCAGGCTACATGTGATGCAGAAGAAAGATTCACTAGTATTTCTGCGGAATGGCCAGGCTCTTTACATGACTCCAGAATATGGAGAAGGAGTGTAGTTCGAGATGTAATTTCTAGATATGATGGCGCAGCGTGTTTGCTTGGTGATTCCGGCTACGGAATATCCCCATGATTATCACACCTTTCAAACCACCCCAAAACGACATTCTGCGTTGATTCAATCGCATTCATACAAAGGAAAGAGTGCTGTGCTGCACAATATGCCAAACATCTCAAAGATCCATTGAACTTAGATGATGTAGATGAGGAACCTGATGACAACTTGGATGAAGAAGCATTTGTTGAAGAAGATATTGGCGGAGGGATGATCGAGAACAATGCAACGAAGCTACGTGGAGAACAAAAGCGGAATGATATGCTTAGTTTTATTTAAATCTAATTCATACATAGAAAAAGGAACTCGGACAGATTCATATTTGACTGAAACATACGAGTTCTATTAATTAATTTATTGTTGTCAATTGTTTATTGTTATTATTGTCTTAATATGTTGTAATAAAATTAATTTGTTATCATAAACCTCAATTCCTTCCCCCCTCCTTAAAAAAAACAAAAAATAAGTAGAGAAATTAAATAAAAAATAAATATTTACATGTTGCTACTATGCTCACTGCTTCTGCAAAGTATAGTAGCAAAGATCATTTTCATATCAGTTGTAAAGTTGCCCACTGTACAGGTGCCTTACATATTTTTTTGTTGAGGTACATACAATTACTGTACAGTGAGCAACTTTACAACTGATATGGAACCACGATCTTTGCTACTATACTTTGCAGAAGCAGTGAGCATAGTAGCAACATGTAAATATTTGTTTTTATTTTTTACTTAATTTCTTTATTTATTATTTTGGTGGGAGAGAGGAAGTATGGTTTAGGATAACAAATTAATTTTATTACAACATATTAAGACAATTAATTAATAGAACTTGTATGTTTCGGTCAAATATGAATCTATCTGAGTTCCTTTTTCTGTGCTTTCAGTTTTTTGTTTTTTCAATTCAATTTTCTCCCTTTCAATTTGGATCTATTGGAGCTGGAATTGTTGCAATAGAACAATTCTTTGCAGTTGAGGTGTTGAAAGGTCTTTGGTTTCATCTGGTTCGTAATTTAATATTTTTTTGACGGAAGGTCGCACATAAGTGTTATGTGAAGTGGATGAAGATGAGGGTATTGCAGACCTGTCATCACTGTCATTTGTCTTTACTGCTACTTCTGTGACTATCGTAGACTTTAAAACTAATGCTGTAAAACTTCCTGGTATTTTAGTAAAAACTGGATTTTCTGTGTCACCCAATATTGACAAAAATAACTTTTCCCACTCGTTCAATTTTATTTTTTTGTTTCCTGTTTCCTTTACGTCTGTCTTTTTCGTCAACTTAGTTTTCATGTTCTGCAACATGTTGTTCATTTGAGAGGCAGTAACAAGAGTTCCTGATATTGTTGAATATTCCGAACAAACACTTTCCCATGCCTTCTTCTTTTCAAAAATAATTTTGGATACGCGAGACTTGTCCAACAGTACTGTATTTTCGGATAGAAGTTTTATAAATAACTCTCTGTCCGTCACTTTCTTGTCAACATCGACTTCATCTTCAGACGAAGACATGATTCAAAAACCAGTAATGAAGGTACGTAGTAAAGCACACCGTGTAACTAAACTGACAGTTAATAATAGTATAGAGTCAAAAATCGTGGGAGCGAGAAAACTGTGTCTGTGTATGGAGGAGTGTCAGCAGCACGCCGGTCGGGACAAAGCTGCAACGGTGGTAGTGAGGATAGTGTATTAAATATAGACGACAAAATATAGAAATATTAAAATAAGACTCAAATCATTTATCACCAATCTTTCATAAAAAATAAAACTATGTTATATTACTTACATAACTCAAGGAGGTACTTTAGAGAAAAATAAAATAGAATATATAGCTAAAACTAGAAAAACTACTAGCAGCAGTTAGAAGTGCATCATCAATATTTCTTCTTCTTTTCCTCATAGCCTAAACTCTAAGGAAAGGATTGAAAGAAACATTATTGCCCTTTTAACAGTTTGTATTAAAAAAAATATACATATATTATATGCATTGTGAAATTCTTATTTTATAACTGTAATAAATTATGTATGTTAAGTTTTTATCATTAAAAAATTGTCTATCTACTAGTTAGTTTGAATTGGATTAGTAGGTGGTATATAGTATACTAGCATCTCCCGTTGCGGCTTTGCACGCGAATCATTCAAGTTGTAATCTATACGTTTATTAAATCGCATGTTTTGATAAAAAAGTTTAATATTACTTTAATCCGGCTAATTTTAATGTAGTGTGTAATATTTAAGAATACAGAATTTGTGAATTGAATGATAGAGTAATTTCAGAAAAAGAATATTTTTTTCTAAATCTGTTATTTTCATCATGTTTACTCATCAATAACTTAAAGTTACTAAAGTTGAAAAATATCAAAAGGCAAAGTAAACAACAACAAAAATTCGTAATTATTCTAGTTATAGGTAAATTATATTATACTATTTAAGAATTCATATTATAAAATACTAAAGAAAAATTTAATTATTTCACAATTCAAATAAAAAAATTGAACTAAAAATGTACTTATTTAGTATTTAGGACCTCTTTGTAAACTACATTTTTTGTTGTCTTCCCTTTAGGTGCTAAAATCACTAAATTATTAGAAGAACTGACCCTAGAAGCACCAACGTACAATTGACCATGAGAAAAACAGTCTTCTCTTAAATCAACTTCATTGTTGTCATCAAGTTCATTGTTCTTATGCAATCTTGTTTATTTTTGGGGGAAAGATGAAATGTAATTATGATCCTACTTATTAAAGAAACTGTTAATAATTTATATATTTAGACTAAATATGATTTTACATGATTCAATTAAAATTTAGAATGTTGAATAGGGTTAAATAAATTCTCTCAAAGGATAAAGAAAAATATCTTATATATATATATATATATATATATATATATATATATATATACAATTTCTATTCATATCGGCGAAGAAAGTCCCGCGATATTCTTCTCCAATCACAAACTTCTGTGGGCGTGTATTTTATAACTAACGTCTTGCTTCTAATGGTCGCCATCTTAATTCCAGATTTTCGTTCATATTTCGACAGATTATGTCTTTGTTATTAAATATTTATATGAACTCATGTGATGTTTTATATTTAGAAATATCTACTTCGTATTTCTGTATATCTCATTTTGTCTCTAGGTCTTCTGTATTTTTATAATCGGCGAAAGATCGGAGTTATATTTTGAATTCGGTTATTTTCCAAGTTGACCTTTCACGTCTAGATAAAAACAAATTATTTAAGTTTTCTTGTCTTTAACTGTGTGTTGTTATTTTTTATGGATTAATCAAATTCTTAGGCGCAATTTTAATATAGGTTTTGATTTGTTTTAGATTGACAATTTTCTGGATTAGTTATAATTGGGTCGGAAAATATTAGATTTAGAATTTGTTTTGATTCGAGTCTTATCTTTTTAAACTATTTATGCTAGAGACCGTAGGTACTTGGTGGTATTCCATTTTAAATAAAATTAAAACAACAATTTTTTTTTTAAGTTTAAGTCGAAACATGGAATTATTAATACATTAGAGCTAGTTAATAAAATTAAAGATGTAAAAATACCCCCTAACGCCAAAATTGTGTCTTTTGATGTGAAGAGTTTATTTACCAGCATTCCAGTCAAAGAATGTTTAGAAAAGGTGGAATTATTATTGTATAACTCTAAAGTTGATCCTGTTACCATTATAGAGTTAATGGATGTTATTGATGTATGTGTGAAACAAAATTATTTTCAATTTCAAGGAAAATTTTATGCACAAATAGAGGGTTTGGCTATGGGGTCACCTCTATCTCCATTATTAGCAGAGATATTTATGACCGCTTTTGAAGATAATCTGTTTAAAAGTAAAAACAAAAAAATTATTTATTGGTACAGATATGTAGATGATGTGATATGTTTGTTTGATGGTTCAGAACGCCAACTTCAATTGTTTTTTAATTATTTAAATTCTATTAATAAGGCGATACAATTTACTATGGATATAAGTCAGCAAAACATAATTAGTTATTTAGACCTTAATATCAAAATTGAAAATGGTAAACATACTTTTAGTATCTATAGAAAGCCTACTTTTACAGATAACGTGATTCACGCCAATTCTCAACATCCAGTTAACCATAAGCTAGCAGCTTTCCATAGTATGTTGCATCGTTTAATTAATATTCCCATGTCAAAGGAGGATTATTTTAAGGAATTAAATTGTATAAAAGAAATAGCTAATAATAATGGGTATGATTACAAGATAATTGATAAAATGTTAAAATACCAAAAATGAGTAAATGTGGGGTCTATCAATTATCTTGTAAAATTTGTAACGCTACTTATATAGGGCAAACTGGTAGAAATTTTAAAACTAGATTAAGTGAGCATGACAGGAGTTGGAGGTTAGGACATGAGGACTCTAGTTTTTCTAATCATTTAAAAACACACAATGTTTCAGATTTTCATGGTAATATAAATTTTGATATTTTACACATAGCCAATAAATCTAAAAAATTAAACCTTCTGGAAAATTTAGAAATTAATAGATTAGTTAAAAATAAAAATGTGTTAGTTTTAAATGAACAATTAGATTTAAGTAATTCCCCACTTTTGAAACCATTAACCAAGTCAAGTCATTGACCCTCCTCTCCACTCCCTTCCTCTACCTTTCTCATCTAGGTTATATGGGAAAACCCAGCTATTGTTATAATGTGTATATATTGTGTACTGAACCTTATTGTTTCATTCTTGTATAAGCCTTGACAATGCTTTAACTAGCGAAACCATGGTCGGCAAGTTTCTATTAAAACATTGTGGTTGATACTAAAAAAAAAAATTGTTGTTTTAATTTTATTTAAAATGGAATACCACCAAGTACCTACGGTCTCTAGCATAAATAGTTTAAAAGAAGCCAGTACAGCTCGTTTGACCGTTTTATTTAAAAGATTAAGGAAGAAGAAGGCTTTAGCTTCACAACATTTATGGTTCAATAGTGTTTGTTTAAAGAAAAATTTAGTGCCTAAATATATATGTGTTAAAATTAATACGTTATCGGAAGGAGGGAAAATAGCAGAAAAAACAGCTCAGAAAGCATGGATTAAACATGAAATAAAAAAATGGTATGGAATAAGGGATAATGTGAGTGAACATCTAAAAGTGATACACAGTGAACTAACTTTTAGGCTACATCAAGTGTTATTTGATACTCTTGACAGGTATTTATGTGATTACATCAATGAATTCATACATAATAGGTTTTTAACCCTCCAAGTGGCACGGCGACCTACAGTAGGTCGCCAACGTGCTCCGAAGTGATTTCACTAACTTTTAATCACGTATTTTGCCATTCAACGTTACGCCCACTTAAAATTATCCGATCGCAATAAATAAAATACCGTTGGAAAGCTAATGTTCCGTAGATGCATAATCATGCAAAAAAAATACCACAAAACGTTATAAATAATATTCCAAAAATTGGTGAAGTTCGCATATTTTTGATGCGTAAAATCGTAGATTTGAACTCTGCGCCTAATCGTTAGCGCGACGCCATTTTTCCCGATGTAATTCCAACTCCTATTTATCTGTCATTGAAGTCAACTAAAACACTGTTCTATAGATCATATGTTTCTCTTTCCAACCATAGATTACAAATTTTTCTGCGTCTCATAGATCCAGAGATATTCCTACTTGAACGTAGAACAAACTTGACGAGACGAAATTTGGTTGGCATTAGGTTTGCATTTCTCTTTGGTTTCTAATTATATATTTCTTATATTTCTTTGCACTAAGTTGTAGGGGAAATTCCATTCTATAAGTTGGTACCACTCGACATAGGGCAAAAACTTACTAAGAGGCTTGTTTATTATCTCGAAATGTAGCAAATCTGTGACGTAAATACTATAATATTAGGCGTAGCACATATTGGTTTTGGAATTAGATTTTTGTTATTTTGAAGGTTTGTGTATACAAATTGTATATAAATTGTGTATACAAGTTACAATATATGTGTTTTTATATCTAAAGCTTATGTTTTTGAGTGATAGTTTGGTTTTTGAACGTTCTTATTTGCGATAACCTAGGCCGGTAAACGTAAGTTTAGGCTATATGCAAATTGTCTTATATATAGTGTTTTATATGATTATAAAAGTGAATATGTGTGTTATTCTTTGTAAAGTATATATTTTCTTAGTTAAATCTATAAGTTTTGTCTTTGATCTATCTTCAAATTGGTACTAGTGAGTCTAAATTGTGGAGGTTACAAACCTAACCTCACTTGTAAAAGTTACCTTTTTAGGGAAAATCGGTATTTTTATTTAGAAAATGTAACATATTATTATTTTTTCCCCCTAAATATATTCACAAATATATGACAAATCTCAAGAAATGGTTGAAAAAAATCCTAAAAATCTATTAGTATGTTATTCATTACCATTTTTGTGAAATTTCTGCTTCGTTACTCTTCGATTTTTTGATATTTGACTAAAAAAATCCAAATGTGATACATGTAACATTTTTTTGCACTACACACCTACATTCTATGCACCTTTCTGAACATAATGAGATATAGAACTTTTGTATAAGATAAATAATACTATTTTTAGTGATTTTTTGAAAAGAAAATGATCATTTTACATTTTTTCGTAAACTATTTTTTGTTTTTTTGATAATATAACAAATTTTATTTTTTTTCCCCCTAAATATGTTCAAAAATATTACACAAAACTTTTGTATATCTTAGAAAAAGGTAGTAAGCTATTGATTTTGGAATATACAGGTTTTTCCTGAAAATTGGTAACTTCGTTTTTGACATGTAACATACTTACTCCAAAACCGTTTCAAAAAATTTTTTTTTTATTGCATAGATGGATTCTATGCATCTTTCTGAGAAAAATGATATCTTATAAGTTAGGTTTTGTATAGAAATAATATATTTAATTAATTTTTTAACAAACGAAGAATTTTCAAGACAATTAACATTGCCACTTGGAGGGTTAAAACAACAGGATAAATTAAATAGATTATCTCTACAACAATCACACAAGGTTAAAATCAAGGAACATAAAGAAACTTTTTACAATAGATTAGTTAACTTATCCGACGTACAATTTAACAATGATGAAATTAATTTATTATCCAAAGGGTTAAAGTATTCTCCGATACTTAAACCAAATGGATCAAAGTTTGAAAATTTAGCCATAGATGTAGAATTAGCTCTAGGTACTGATACTACTTCTAAACATATTAGTTCGGATTTAATTAAAGAAGAGTTTGCTAACAGTAATAAATCTAATTTCTTCAACAACAAAGAAGTCAAAGTCATAAAAAACATAAAGGAAAAAATTTCAGAAAATAATTTAGTATTAACAAAAGCCGATAAAGGTAATTCAATAGTGATTTTAACTTTGGATAATTACACGGACAAAGTTCAGGATTTATTAAGTAGTTCTTCATTTAAATTGTTAAAAGGTGATCCTACTAAGACAAATGGTAAAAATGTAAGGTCGACAATAGTTAATAACAGTTGTATATTTAATAATTCTCACCAATATATTTTACCCATTATGAATCCGTTAGCACCTAGACTCTATGGTTTACCTAAATTACATAAACATAACATTCCTATAAGACCAGTAGTCTCTTTTGTTCAATCTCCCTCATATAATTTAGCAAAATTTTGTAATGATTTCTTAAAAACTACATCTAAGTTTAAGTCGAAACATGGAATTATTAATACATTAGAGCTAGTTAATAAAATTAAAGATGTAAAAATACCCCCTAACGCCAAAATTGTGTCTTTTGATGTGAAGAGTTTATTTACCAGCATTCCAGTCAAAGAATGTTTAGAAAAGGTGGAATCATTATTGTATAACTCTAAAGTTGATCCTGTTACCATTATAGAGTTAATGGATGTTATTGATGTATGTGTGAAACAAAATTATTTTCAATTTCAAGGAAAATTTTATGCACAAATAGAGGGTTTGGCTATGGGGTCACCTCTATCTCCATTATTAGCAGAGATATTTATGACCGCTTTTGAAGATAATCTGTTTAAAAGTAAAAACAAAAAAATAATTTATTGGTACAGATATGTAGATGATGTGATATGTTTGTTTGATGGTTCAGAACGCCAACTTCAATTGTTTTTTAATTATTTAAATTCTATTAATAAGGCGATACAATTTACTATGGATATAAGTCAGCAAAACATAATTAGTTATTTAGACCTTAATATCAAAATTGAAAATGGTAAACATACTTTTAGTATCTATAGAAAGCCTACTTTTACAGATAACGTGATTCACGCCAATTCTCAACATCCAGTTAACCATAAGCTAGCAGCTTTCCATAGTATGTTGCATCGTTTAATTAATATTCCCATGTCAAAGGAGGATTATTTTAAGGAATTAAATTGTATAAAAGAAATAGCTAATAATAATGGGTATGATTACAAGATAATTGATAAAATGTTAAATAAAAAGTTGAAAAATATTGCCAAAAAACATATTTTCCCCAGTGAGTGTGATAACAAATCCACGAAATGGCGGAAAGTAGGTTATGTTGGTCAAATTAGTTATAAATTGGGTAAACTATTGGAAAATAAAAAAAGTTGCAAACCAGCATTTTATGTAGACAATAATTTGGGTAAATTGTTAATTAACAGTAAAGATAAAATACCAAAAATGAGTAAATGTGGGGTCTATCAATTATCTTGTAAAATTTGTAACGCTACTTATATAGGGCAAACTGGTAGAAATTTTAAAACTAGATTAAGTGAGCATGACAGGAGTTGGAGGTTAGGACATGAGGACTCTAGTTTTTCTAATCATTTAAAAACACACAATGTTTCAGATTTTCATGGTAATATAAATTTTGATATTTTACACATAGCCAATAAATCTAAAAAATTAAACCTTCTGGAAAATTTAGAAATTAATAGATTAGTTAAAAATAAAAATGTGTTAGTTTTAAATGAACAATTAGATTTAAGTAATTCCCCACTTTTGAAACCATTAACCAAGTCAAGTCATTGACCCTCCTCTCCACTCCCTTCCTCTACCTTTCTCATCTAGGTTATATGGGAAAACCCAGCTATTGTTATAATGTGTATATATTGTGTACTGAACCTTATTGTTTCATTCTTGTATAAGCCTTGACAATGCTTTAACTAGCGAAACCATGGTCGGCAAGTTTCTATTAAAACATTGTGGTTGATACTAAAAAAAAAAATTGTTGTTTTAATTTTATTCTTATCTTTTTGCCGCTAGGCGCGTGTATGTTGACGTTTAAAATTAAATGAATGAAATTGACTTGTTTTTCTTTTTGTATTTAATACCCTTTAAAATTAAAATTTCGCAAAATCCTTTCTCAGTGAGCGTCTATGACCTCATACAAATATGCCTTTAAATTTTGGTATCAATATCTTTGTTGGTTTTTGCTCTACGTTGATTCTCTGTCAGTTATTCATTCAGTCAGTCAGTCAGGACAAAGCCGTTTAGTGATAATCTAAGTAATGGGATTTAAGGGAACCCGGTCACGAAAAAATTTTTGTGTGATTTTGTTATTGTTAATTTTTATTCTATGGAATTTTCTGAATACATAGATACAAAATACTTGGTATTTATTGCATTATTTATGGTATTTTCAACCAGCCTTGACGTTGTTTAAATATGTAAACTTACACTAACTGTGCACAATTTATATGACTTTTGAAATGTTATATTTTCATTAGCCTTGGCAATAATTTTGTGATGTTTTAATATTAGGTCGGCAGTACTTGTAGAACTAAATATTTTTGTACAGCTGTTTTGTTACATTTGTGTTTATATTTTCATTTGTGAATAACCTATTTAGTAAAAGTAATTTGAAGAACTAAAAATAATGCCCAGATTAAAAAAGTTTGGTATGAGGAAGGTTCCTTTTATAAAACCAAGTGTTATAAAAAGTTCAAATTGTGTAGATTATGTAAATTAATATAACCTCAAATAATAGAGATCCTAGGCCTACTATGTCAATCAGTGAAAGCAGTAATGTTAGCTCTTCAAAGAAGAAACTGAAGTGTCTACATTTTGTTCTAAAGACCAAGAATATTTCAGTGATAATTTCAAGGATGGAAATATATTGATTAATCTTGAAATACTGAATAGAGTAATATCAAATTATTTAGTTTGTAAATTTTGTCTTTCCGAGCTTTCAATTGAACTATTTGAGAATCCAAGAAAACGACAGGGTATCATACCAAACTTAGAAATATAGTGTAAAGCATGTAAGGAAAATAAATCTTTTATGTCATCTCCAAAGACAACAGGGTTTTTTTTAAAAATAATATTAGGTTAGTTTATGCTTTTAGAATCATTGGAAAAGGACATACAGCTGCTCAGACTTTCTCTTCCATTATGAATCTGCCTCAACCTCCTTTGAAGTTTTATTTATATAACAAGGAACTAGCAAGAGGGATTTCTGAAGTAGCTGAAGACTCTATGCACATTGCTAGGACACAAGCAGTAATTGAAAATGATGGAGATAATAATATAAGTGTGATATTTGATGGTATGTGGCAAAAAAGTGGTCACACATCTATGTACGGCGATGTTACAGTTACAAGCCATGATACAGGTAATGTTGTGAGCATCCCTCGCTTTACAACGCTTGCTTGTAACATACAGTGCGTAGGTGAAAACTTGCTCGTTTCATACACTGTACAAACACACATTACATTAAGTACAAATATTTTGAAATTTGTTAAGGATTTCAAAACATACTGTTTTGTCTTTATTTTCAGTCACAGTATGTAGATGTTATAAAACACACACATACATACAGATATATAAATAGTTATGAAAACATGATTTCCCACCGGACATGCCAATACCGACAGAGGACCGTCGGAATAATTATAGAAATATAGGAATTTTAAACACGTACGGCAGAATTGTACGAATAATGAATGAATCAAGCTAACGCCCTACCTATACAATTTTCATTGTTACTAAAAGCAAATAATGGATCCTTCTTTACTTTTTTTTACAGTGATGATTTGTATTCTTTTTTTATAATTATTACTTGATCTTCATTTTAATAAAATATTTGAAGAAAATTTAATACACTTGCCATATTTAAGGGATTTCGTCATGGATTTCGTTTTATATAACCCTACAAACATGTGAGCGGTTTATTTAATTCTCACTTTTGACAAATTAAAAAAATTATCCAGATTTTCATTATCTGAAGGATTGAAGACGTCTAAATAAAATGTAAGAATAATGCATTTGATCCTGAAGCTATTTTATCAAGATGTTTTTTGGGAATTTGTCTTAGAAACATTTTGTTTTCCTCTAGTATAATAAAAGAGATATAAATATGCTGTATTATGTATCTTCATTTTCCAATAATTATTAAACAGGTTTTGACATCTGCATAAGAGGTTTTTTAAATACGTAGTAACTTGGAAGTATTTTCATCTGTTAGGCTATGTTCTGGATTAATATTGTCGAGGGTTTATCGGCAGTATTTTCATGCCTGAGATCTTTATCTTAAACATAACGTACTTACTGTAAACATGTTTATAAAGTTTCGAAAATGCCACTATATCAATAAAAACAAAAATATTTATACTGTTTCACTTGTCATTAACAATAATAACAATGTTTCCTTATTCTACCAATGAATCACACTATGCTTCCTCTCACCGAAATTTCTTTTAATCTCCTGTCATACTATTTTAAATCCTTCCTGCTCTTTTTTTGTTCGAACGTATAACAACTGTTTAGACAACAGAGAGACTGATGGGTTTTAATTTGAGACAAAACAGCGAGTTGGTTTTAATTTAAGTACTAAGTTTCATAAAAATCGGTGCACTTGTTCTTGAGTATGACTAAACAATAGTACACTTATTCTAATTTTCCAAAAAAGGAAAACATATCCGCATTACTGTTTGTTTAAAATATTCCATAGATGATATCGCTGGGATTTTTCATAAGAAATTTAAATGTACTTAAAATAAAAACCTAGTTACCTAAATAAAAAACTATTAGTTTCATTTGCAAAATTTAAGATTGTAGTTAAAAATCTACGGTATTTGGTAAAATAAGAATTGTTATATAGAGTTTAACCCATGTCTATGGAAGAAGTAAACTTAAAACTTTTAAATAATTTTTTCATATTATAATTTTTTAATTAAAAGCAATAGGCTAACAGCAACTCTTAAAAGTGACACAAAAACGATTAAATCGCTAATACCAAGTGTAATGATTGGTGTTTTATTCAGACTAATTTAGCATTGCAACTCGCTAAGGTCGACACACAAATATACAAAAGAAATGAGTGTAGGATGAATATATATATATACAGTATATATATGAATAATTATCAGCTCAAATACAGAATTATTTACAATTAGAAGTTTTATTAAACTTGTTTATAAGGGTTGTTTGCCTAATAAATCTTGGTAAAATCGTGCATGTCATTCAGCTCGAGGACCCACTTTAAGCTGAAAAATATACGATTTTTGAAGTTATACTTCTTTGCGCTCGTTGGGATGGGGTGTTGGTCGTGTTAGGATTAGATACATATTAGAATAAAAATATAATAATTAGGAAAATATTTAAGTAGAAGCTATACATGAAACCCAGAATAGTGACAAGTATTGTGAAATAAATAAGAAAATGATGAAATGCTTGCCTTGCATGGGCAACCTACTTCGCAAGGCAGGTCAAAGAGATATAAGCGGCGAGTCAAGAGAAGGGGGGATCAATCGATCAACTGCGGGAGCGAGCACGTCAGAGGGAACGTTCGAGGCCGGAGCGAGGATTAGCCGTTGAAGCGGTCAGACAAGGGCGCGAAGGTTCTATTGGCGAGTTGGAGCTACCAATAAACTCAAGAGTGTCAAGCTGTAGTAGCGGCTTTACAAATTACAGAAAGGGTGAGCAAATAGACAACTTATCAAAGCTTGTAGTCATCAATATATATATATATATATATATTAAATTCATTTTCTTTAAATAGCTGGAACTATTCTGGGTTCATCTTTTAAATATATGCAATATAGATTTTAATTGTTATCTTAATATTTGAATGGATCAGGGAAACATGTTATATAGTTTAAACTTACATTGTATGCTATAAATGTAAAAGAATATAAAGAAAAGCATTTATTAACTCATAAACTGAACCACTGATTGCAAAGAACCCAATCCTAATAAATGGTGCATCGGCCGTGTTTTTAGTTTTTACTAAAATTTATTACTATATGGAAAGAATTTTGTTTTTGTAATTTTTATGTAATAAATAGTCAGAACGGCCTTTCTTTTAGTTTATTACTAAAAATTAAGATTTTTTTTATTACAGTAATAATTTTGTGGTTCTTTAATCAGCAATATATTTATAAAACTGTATTTGAAGTGTTATCCAGGTGAAGTGCAGGTATCGGACAAAGAGATACAAGGAGAACTGACAATTAATAAGATTCAATCGGTAAACTTAGAACACGAACAACTTTCGGACAATTTCCTATTTAACATTAGACAAGCATTACTAGATCCAGAGAGCGCTGACAAGGCACACAGGCGAGCGTCAAGGTTATACGTACTACAAGACGGTATTTTGCAGTATAAGCAATACACAAATGGAGAAAACAGATTATTAATTGCCGTTCCTAAGAAATTGACAACCGAAATTCTTCAAGCATTTCATGATTCGATTATTGGGGGAGGTCATGCAGGAGTTACAAAGACAATGTCAAAAAATGCAGGAACAGATATCACTGGCCAGGAATGACGGCGGATATAATACAATACATAAAGAAGTGCCACAAATGCCAAATCATGAAGACAGACAGACAAAAATCGGTGGGATTATTACAACCAATAAGAATAACGACGAAACCCTTTACAAAATTAACGATGGATTACCTAGGACCTTTACCAAAGTCGAACAAAAAATTATACATTCTGATAGCAACAGACAACACAACGAGATTTGCGATAGCTAAAACAACAGAAAAAGCAGATGCACACCCGACGGCGAGATGGGTACGCATTTTGTGGCAGACATATTAAAACAATTATACAACGAGTTAGGTATAGTACACAAAACTTCAGCGGGGTATAGACCTCAAAGTCAGGGTGTGACTGAGCGATACAATTCGACGCTAGTCAACATGTTGCGATGCTACGTTAACGAAGACCAGAAGGACTGGCATAAATATGTCAAGTTATTGACATTTACATATAATTCGGGCAGACATGCTACAACAGGATTTTCACCATTTTATTTGCTGCACGGGTTCGAACCAAACCAACCGATCGACTTGGCACTAATTCCAAACATGCCTGAACATGATGTATTAGAAGCCCTAAAAATCATACATAAAATCAGACAAGACTTACCAAGAATAATGGCTGGGTCACAGCAGGGTCAATGTGAAAGATACAACGCCCACCGGCGAGAGGTACAATTTAAGGTAGGAGAGTTAATTTTACTACGAAATGAAAAGAAGAACAAAAAGCTCGAACAACAAAACACAGGTCCTTACAAAATTTTAAGAAAATTATCGCCATTAAACTACGAAATTGAGATCTACCGACATGGCAGATGGATAGGGGACATAGTCCACGTGTCGAGATTAAGGCCGTAAAGCGAAACTAACTAAAGCTTATAGAACTCATACATAGATAGATTAAGAAATAAAATGTTGTAAATATATTTGACTATGAGGTAAGACGTAAAAAAAAAAAAAAAAAAAAAAAAAAAAAAAAAAAAAAAAAATGTGTTAAATATAACTAGGAAATTTTATAAATATACTTAAAACTTAGGGAACAAATCCAGAATAATTCCAACTAAAGGGGAGTTACGTGGGGAAAGGAAAATCTTAAGATGATTACAGGTGTATTGAAATGAGAATGTTTGCTCAGTTACAGGCAACCTAGATCAAAAGAAGAGAACCAAAAATGTTACAAAAATACATGTGGATCATCATCCCTCCCCTAACCATTACCCTTACTTCCCATCAAAAGATTCCAGTAATAATTTCAAATGGAGCACATTTCCAACCACTCCAAGCTGAAAATTTATACGAAGCAACTATCCCATTAACCCACATATTTCCCTTATCTCCCATACAACATTTTCCAGTCACCATTGCCCAATCTCACTTATGTCTAGGAGCTGAAAACTCAACAGGATGCCAAACAGCGAACGCACTGGAGAAACTAATGGCCAGTACTGAAGACATCCTACGAGCATCAATCACGGAACACGAAAAAGGGCGCCATGAACATGCTAGAGCACCAAGGGCGATTAGCAGCATTGGGGACGTCTTTCATTGGTGTTGTGGAACAGCCACAGACGATGAACTGCACGTGTTGACAGCGAACGAGGAGACAGTCAATAATCTCCTCAACAGTGTACAGAACCTCATCAGAGGAGATCATGCTGACCTGGTCAACACAGCATCAACATTAGAAGGCTACGCAGCAAACGTGTCCAGTGTTCTACAACAAGTACACAGGGCAATGATGGAATTCCAAGACGCCATGTCAAGAAAGGAAGACATTACAGCAGCAGATGTTTATGAGACAATTATGTTTAATTTATTAAGGGAACAAAGACAATCTTATTTTAATTCAATGTCATTAGTTTTAGATCAGATTCGCAATAGCTGTAGAGACCGAGTGTCTACACACACTACTATACCCCCTCAACAACTGTACAAAGACTTGAAACAACTTGAGTCACGTCTAAATACAAAACATTGGTCCTTAGTCATTCCAAAAGAAGACACGCACCTATACTACCACTATCCCATTACATCCTGTAAAATAACATCCCCCTCTGTAATCTCCACTATTGGTATTCCAATTCAGCGACGCTCAACAAGATGGAGACTATATGAATACATGCCTGTACCGCTTCGATGGGTAAATCACACCTGCACCATATCCATGGAACCTACAATAGTGGCTACAAACGGGACATCCATCAGGACGCTGACGAGTGTCAACCTAGGAAGACAGGGTTATGTTTCCTGCCACGACAACATTCAACAGGTACACTATCAAGAGGTTGTGCGGCCCAGCTGATTGCAGGTGGTGACATCGAGAGCATAGCAGAAAAATGTACCTTCCATTGTAGTCCGAGCGAAAATGGAATACTAATCACAGAGATCACAGGGGACACCTTTACTCTAACCAATCCAACTCCAAACACTAACCTACAATGCAGTGATACACACGAAAAGACAGCTATCCCATACAATCTCCCAAGCACAGTCGAGGTAACCTTGCCGTGCCATTGCTCGTTACACGAGGGCACACACATCCTGGTAGACAGACAATTTCCATGCGACAGCAGGACATCCTTGGATCATACCCTGCGCCATGTAGTACCTGTCTCATGGACGACCCTCCATTCATTGATATTAAAACCCTTCGCACATCATGACCCTCCTAGATTCCTCAACCTATCAACAATCTTAAACAAAAATTGGTCTCTATCAACCCCAGTAATGTTCATCCACAACAACATATAGTAAAGCCGTCTATCTGTGCGCGCGAACCCTTCGCTACTATCTTGGCAGAAAACATACTGATGGAGAGCCTATGGGCATTGTTTGCTCCTTTCCGCCCGACCCGACACTAATTTTGTGCTGTGTTATTATGCCATACTAAAAGGGATGTTTATAAAGGCAATGTAAATATGTATCAGACTATGTTTTACAGTATTATGAAATAATAAATGTACCAAATCATATTAGCATGTCTTTCATTATGATAAATATAAATACAAATTATAATTATAAAATATTTAAATGGATATGTACTATCAAAAAAAAATTGAATGTGTGACAACAACCTAAATTAAAACGACACACGTTATTCAAGAATTAAATGTCTTTGTAAATAAATGTAAGTTATGTTAATAGACATTGTTTTTAACAATTAAAATAAACATACATTTAAATAAGAAATATTCAGGTGTGGCTACAACAACCTAAATTAAAACGTAACACGTTAGTCAAGAATTAACCCTAGATTACTACTCTTAGTTCATTGTTACGTGATCACTATTCATTCGTAAATTTTACTACTTTCTGTTTTTATTTTTATTATTATTACTTTTTAAACTTTACTTTACTGTTGACTATTTTTTATATTAAATCCTTTATTGGTGAGGAGCTTAAAACACTGAAAAGTAATAATGAGGATGAAGCGAAGATGTTTCAAGATGTAACAAAACAAAATGGGTCAGGTAGCCCAGCAGATGGACGGTGAAAGTGAGGGTCTATAAATCTATCACCGGCAACGAAGGTTTCGACTGAAAATCCTATGTTTTTAGAAAAGAGCCCCCGCACCCCCTCTCGCCTTTCAACCCAACCACCAGCCTGCGTGCACAGTTAAACGGTCGTACTGTACTAGGGGATGAAATAAGTACTGTATCCCTACCAAAACATTGGTCAGATGTGATAGACACTACGGCTTTAATACACATCACAATAATAATATGGATATCAATTTTAACACTTATTATATTTTGTTTATGCATAAAGATGTATATAATGTCAAAACAAAGAATTATACGGGTACCCGACAGGGACTACCCTTCTTTTTCAGTTTTTTTTTGACATCGGGACGATGTCTCGAGGGCGGCGGAGTTGTTAGGATTAGATACATATTAGAATAAAAATATAATAATTAGGAAAATATTTAAGTAGAAGCTATACGTGAAACCCAGAATAGTGACAAGTATTGTGAAATAAATAAGAAAATGATGAAATGCTTGCCTTGCATGGGCAACCTACTTCGCAAGGCAGGTCAAAGAGATATAAGCGGCGAGTCAAGAGAAGGGGGGATCAATCGATCAACTGCGGGAGCGAGCACGTCAGAGGGAACGTTCGAGGCCGGAGCGAGGATTAGCCGTTGAAGCGGTCAGACAAGGTCGCGAAGGTTCTATTGGCGAGTTGGAGCTACCAATAAACTCAAGAGTGTCAAGCTGTAGTAGCGGCTTTACAAATTACAGAAAGGGTGAGCAAATAGACAACTTATCAAAGCTTGTAGTCATCAATATATATATATATATTAAATTCATTTTCTTTAAATAGCTGGAACTATTCTGGGTTCATCTTTTAAATATATGCAACATAGATTTTAATTGTTATCTTAATATGTGAATGGATCAGGGAAACATGTTATATAGTTTAAACTTACATTGTATGCTATAAATGTAAAAGAATATAAAGAAAAGCATTTATTAACTCATAAACTGAACCACTGATTGCAAAGAACCCAATCCTAATAGTCGAGAAACCACGTCACTCTAAAACTGAGAAAAATCGAGCGTTCGGGTAGACTTGGCGGTAGTCGTGAACGCTCGGGCGATCCCCATCTGCTATAAAGAGACAGAAGTGTTCATATCATAACCGAGTAAATGATACTTTCTAACCATGTGTTTTAGTATATTGTTATTGATTGTAAGAAACATCTTGAATATTATAACCGCACAATTATACATTTTTGTGTTATCATGAAATGCTATAGATTGATACTAGTTTAGTTTATTCAAAACAGACCTAGGCTAGACAAAGTTGATTAAGATTTTTACTGCCCGCCTGATTTATGGCCTACTGACATTGTCGTAAATTAATATTACACTATAAGGTTATAATATAGTAACGGTTGCATAAAATAACAAGTGATTGGCCAAAGAAGTATAACTTCCACCGTCTGGTCCGACGCAGACCGTTTTTTTAAATATTTTCTTAGTCTTCTGAAACTGATTCTCATCAAATTGATCTGCACATTATTTACTACAATTTAAGATCTTTAGGTTAATTAAAAAAATGTTATTAATTTTTCATGAGTATGCCTACTTTTTCTCATCACCGAGTTATCCTACAAGTTCGATTGTTTGTGCATTATGTAGCACAATTGGTTTTAAAAACGTGATTATAAAACAGTATTAAATATAGATTTTTACTTAACAGTGTAGTTGAGTGCACACGTTACTCACTAGCACTCAAAGCTTGTTTCTATTGTCTCCAGTCTTTCCGTGTTTAATTCTTTGTCGATTGATATCAAATTCGGCCAGTGATTTTAATGCTATATTAATTTTATTGCGGTTGAAACAAACAAAAATAAGTACAGGTTTATTCAACTACTGAAAATAAAATGTATTATTTTTGAAGAAATCAATGATGAAAATAAAAAGTAATAATTAAAAAGTGTTAATTTCGTGTGTACTTTCATCAGTTTAACTATTAACTTATTTATTTAAAAATTGACTTTGACATCCATAAACGCTGAATTAAAGAAAGAAAATGATAAATCAGATTTTGTTATGTATTAAGAGCGTTTGTAGGTCTTAATCAAACGAGAGAAAAAGTGCCGCCCGAGTCGTAGCAGAGAGCGATAAAGACTTTAACACTCGAAGTACAAACAAAACTGTTCATGTATTTACTGATTTCTACACTTATACGAATGATTTTGTACATAGTAAACTATGCCATTCCACAGTTAAAAATTACCTCTTTCTCAACTAAGAGAATCAGAGGATTTACACACTCATAAATCATCCATGAAAAAGAAATAATAAGACAGTTTAAATGTGTCCTTTTAATATAGACAAGTAGCAAACTACAGCCAAACAAATTGACTGTTTCATACAAAATTTTGTATTTATGTGACTATCAATGTTCTAGTAAATGATCTCTGTATTTTAAGGAAACCATTATCCGATTTTCTCAATTTTATCCCTAATAATTTATTAAAATACCTATATTCTGATTTTTTACCAATTTGTATTTGAATGTACCAATTTGGAATTTTTAGTGAAAATGCCATTTTAAAATTTAATAAATCAAAATTGAATAATGCCAGACGCTTGTAAAAGAAAATTGTGGTTAATGAGTAATGGTAAAAAAAAAACATTACTTTAACCGCTGTCATTACCATTTCTGTATCATATTACAAAAGTGTATTATCTTTCTTAGAATGTTAATTTTTTTGCGCTTTTGGTATGGATAATTGTGAAAGTTCATGAATCCTTGATAGGTTTTTAATTAAATAGATTTTATTTATTTTTTTTTAAGCTCAAGGAAATTCCTAAATATTTATATTAGGAATATTTGTATTATATACTACAACAGTGTTCAGAAGCGTTTTAAAATCCACTCTGATTTTTATTTACTAGCCAAAATTTATACCCAAATTATTTTTTTGAATAAATTTCTTGTATATTCAAATAAAAAAAAAAGTGTTTTAATTAAATGTACTAGTTGTGATGCAATAAAAATGAGACATATCCATTCATTTTATTTTTACAATTCAAAAATTATTTGTAAATGAAGTTTAATTTATAAACTGTATCAACTTTATAAATTGTAATTATATTTCTGTAAATATTGTTACTGTAAATAACAAAAAAACAAAGAAATATATATATATATATATATATATATATATATATATATATTATTATTATTATTATTATTATTATTATTATTATGTTAAGTTAAAATTGTAACATGAGTGTCATAAGAGTAACCACGAGACTGGGAATTTGCTAAGTAAAGGAGTGAACATGTGCACCCACAAGACGGGTGTACATCATCTGTGCGGTATGCGGAGAGCCAGGTAGAAGGGCTGTGTGTTCTGCGAGGTGAGCTCCAGGGGGCTCTCAGGTATATGCATAGTCTGCACGGTTTGGGGTGTAAGTTTAAAAGATGTAACGAGTAAACCATATTCAATAGAACAGAAACATTGGCAAATACTCGAACACACTATCGCGGCCATGCCTCATGAAAATGGCGTAGGGTCAGGTTGCTGGAAATGGAAGAGAGGTGTAGGGAACGTGAAATTGGCCCTGAAGTAGGTCTAGTCGAGCCGGGAGGCGACTGGTATATAACGGAAGAGGAAGCATGGGCGACTCGGAAAGGTTTCGAGGGCTTGGCGCAAGGAATGATGACAGGAATTACAGAACCTAGTAACCAGGACAAGGGCCTTACTGGAAATGTCTTAGAGCACCACGTACATGGAAGCTCTGGGATCGCCAGGAGCGGGGTTGAGGAGATGGATAGGAATGAAGATCGGTCTCAAGGTGGCGTACGCGATCTCGGCTGAGATGCGTTTGGACCGGGATTGCCTCCTGGCCTTCCGGCGGTTGATTCGTCGCTCTCGGTTGGTTTAGGCATGGGTTGGAGAGAAAAAAACAACGGTTGGGAATAGCAGAGCCTAGGAGTGTTGCTGGCCCTGAAAAGGGCCAGTTGGTCTTAGGTGAGGTGAGGAGAGGTAGGACAAGAGCTGGTCTCTGCGGTGAATTGTTCACCCACTATCGCCGGCACCAAAGCACCTACAATTTCCTTTTCAGGAGGCGACTAGGGTGAAGCAAGTGCTGCCGTTTGCCCGGATTTCTCCGTTTAATTTCAATTACGGGAGGCCAAGGGGTGAGTCTTGAAGAAGGTGTTGTTGTGTGGAGTTAGAGCAGGAGTCAGGTGGTGCAAGAAATGATTCAAAACGTGTATGGGTTGAACAACAGGTCGGTATGGGAGGTGACTCAAGATTGGCAGCAAGTGAGGCGTGATTGAGAGAGTCAAGATGGTTTGAAATGATAACTTGAAGATGGTGCTTGCAAGCGTCCAGGTTGACAAGTGTTGATTTTTCCAAAAAAGAATGATGTCTGCTTGTGATGAAATGAATTACAGTGGGATTAGAGAGGAGTTCTAATATCTAATTAACAGCTAAATTATTATTGAAGTGTGCTAGTTTGATTGTACTAACATGTAACACCCATAGGTCAGATTGTTCACCGAACTAATCATTTACAGCTATAGTCTTGATATAACCTTAATGGTCAATACAGTGTTAGGAATAGGTTAATATTAGGATAATCAATTAATTTATAATTTATATTAGAGAAGAACTCATATTCACAAAGCTCAGAATGACCCAACTATTGTGAAACAATTAAAAAAATGTTGAAATGCTTGACTTGCAACTCAACTAGGACACCAGAGAGAACAAAAGGTATATAAGCGGTCAGCATGATTTGGAAGGGGTCTTTTGTCTTTTGGAGCTCTTGATGATACCGGCAGGTCGATAGCCGTGATGCAGGAGTTTAGCCCAGGAAGTCTACTCTACAAAAGTAAGCAAGCATTTCTATTTTTATAAAATCACCAATAAAATGTAATCTCATTTATTAGAGAATAACAATAGTTGGAATACTTCTGGGCTTTGAGTAAATAATATTGTTTTGTTTTATTGTTTAATTGAATTCTTATTTTTGTGTTGTATTAAAGTTTTGTATTGAAGTGTTGTATTAAAGCGTCAGGGAAATAGACATAAGTTTCATGTCAATGATAAAAGTTAATAAAATACTGAACCACTGATTTGATAATTAATTGAAACTAAGAACCCAGGCATAATTTTGAGGGCCGTTCATAACAACAGCCAGCCTATTGATGAACTAATATAAATATTTTCACCAACACATTTACACAGAATAGTCCTAACTTAAAACAAATAACTTGATCGAACAAAAAAAATGAACACGAGGTCTCCTGAAATACATAGTTGTTAATGTTTTCTCGTTAAAAACTTGTTCCAAGAAAGCGTACGAACAATGGAAATAACTATGGGATATGTACATAGCAAGTAGAGGGGTGTACTTTGAAGGAGATGAACATTTGTAAAGTTGAAAGTATAATAATAAAGATTTTATGATGAAAGTTCTGCTTTTTTTTTAACAAACCTCGTATTTAACTTCAACATAAACATGTTATGATAATCATAACAGTATAATAAATGTACAAACATAAAAAAAGACAAAATATAAATTATTACCACTCTAATTACAAGTCAAACTTTAAAAATATAAAAGTGGCACTGGTGTAATCAAATTAAAGATGCTGTTTATGTTAAATAATATACTTATAACCTAGCGTCAATTTGATATGTCAGCTGTTTTACAATACTAACTGTACTTATTATTATAAATAAGGTCATGAGGACAAACTAGTGGCTTCCTTACCTTTTCACTGCAATGTTGCCATATTCTCAACATTGTTGCCATGACATCTTCCAATTTTATTGACATTAACTATTTATTCAAAACATTAATTTCATTTTCATGTTAGTTATTAGGTTACCAACAACGAAATTTTGTAATCATTTCTTTATAAGTAATTTAATTTTAGAAAATAATTAAAACAACATAAATCACTTATTAGGTTTGGTTGCAGTTAACAAACACTTTGCATCATAAATTTTGGCAACACCTTGTGAACCAATATACCTTCATGACTTACGTTATAGAATGGAATGAGAAATATAGATAATGATTAAATACAAACTTACAGTTTCAATAGAAGGAAATAAAGCCAAAGGATCTGCTTCCTGTCCTGGAGGCTCAGTCCTGGAAACATATTACATCACTGATATAAACTGCAATTAATATAAAGATATTCAGAATTAAAATTATTTAACATTTACAGAAAAATAGAAGTTCCAAAAGATAACTAATTTAATTAACATAGTTCAAACTAGTAACTTTATGTTTTCTATAGTACATGTGGACAGATTTTAATCAAATTTAGTATGTATACATACATTGGGACTTTTTTCCATTTTCTCAATAATTCAAGACGTGGGAGTTTAATAAGGAAAAAATGTAAAATTATGATTTTTTCAAAATCGGCTACAACAATTTAATCACATTTCTCTCAAAGAACTCAAGCAAAATATATTGATTTCCATATCCCAAAAATTCTAATTCATGAAATTTCAGCTAAAATATTCAAAAAATCAACTATAGAGATGATATAAAAGGATGCAATTTTTCAAAATCAGTTATGCAGATTTCATTCATATTTTAATGAAGTATGAAGATTAATGACTCAAAACCAAAATGCAAAATATAATACTGAATAATTGGGAAAAAAAAGAAAAGAAGGGGGGAAAAAAAAACCATGACATCATAAAGGCCGATTTTAATTAAAAAACTATTTTAATTTAAATCAGCAAAAATTATTTCAAACGTTGGCAAGACTTCACATAATTTGTACTTAACCTACTTACCAAACATTATCTATTTCTTCTTCAGCTTTCACATTGATGATTTCCATCATCTTGCTTTGGTAAACCTCATCTGTATTCTTCTTAACGTCGTCTTCGTCCTTTATTTCATTATTTGATTCAGTCTCATCTTTGATCAAGCAGTTTTCTTCTTCTTCTTCTTCTTCTATCAACTCAAAACTGACTTCCTCTTGTTTTATTTCTATATCTACATTTTCTTCTTTTTTGTTATCCAAAAGATATGAATGTTCCATGATGTAGTTCTGAAACAATAAGAGATTTAACAATAAATTATATTTGCAAAGTCCAGATTATTATGTAATTTACGATAAATACTAGTTTATTCTTACGCTATAATTAATACCTTTAATAACTTTATGTATACTGTTTCAGATGCTACGACAATGTAAACTTCTGGGAAATCTCCTGTAAACGATTATCCTGTTATATATTTTGGTTGAAGGAGTTAGGACAAAAAACAATTCGGTGATCATTGAGAATAAAATGGTGCATATTAAAAACCTAACAAATAGAACTAAAAATTTTTATAATAATATAAAATTTTAATAATAATAAAACTATTTAACAATCGTAAACCTTGATAAAATTTAATTAACAACATAACATGTTATAAGGTGTAAAGAGGCTCTATAAAAAGTTAACAAAGATAAAATACATTAAACAACAATTAAAAATATCATGGGTTTAATATAGCATACTTTCCAAAATATTGGAAGCCTCTTCCTGACATTTTATGCGAAACCATATAATCATAACATAATATTTTATTACAGATAATGTGGATGACACCATTTTTCTATTCAGCGCCAATACAAGACAATTCTTAAAAAACTATCTGAACAGTAAGTATGCACACCCAACCCCTCCTTTGCCATTGAATTGGAAAATAACAACAAATTAAGTTTTCTTAACCTAATCATATCCAATGCCAATAATGAATTTACTCGATAAACACAACAACTGACCTAACTATTCACGACTCCTCGCACCATTCACCAGAACAAAAATTACCAGGGATTAATAGTTTCACACACCATCTGTTTACAATCCCCATTACCGATACTGACTACAAGAATTATGATTTTAAACATATTGCTGTGGCGGCAAATGGTTATAGAAGCATGACAATTGACAAATTAGTATGAAGCCACAAGAACAAATCTAGATTACAAAAAATATCAAATAATCCTCAATGTGCCTCTTGTGAGTTTGAAAATATATTAAATCATACTATAAGAAATGTAATGAGAAAAATAACATCAAAGTCACATACAAAACAAACTAGTCTTTTTCTAAAATATAAAGCGAGCAATAGCATAAAATTGCGTTTCCTAATGGGCATATATAAAATTATTTGTAATGATTTCCCAATTTTTACATAGGGCAAACGAGATATCCTTTCTACATGAGGTTTAAAGAACATTACCTTTAAGGAAATTATAAGCAGCTTAATCTAGTTTTGTTGAAACCTTATAAAGAACCATCATACGTACATATATTTCAATATAAATTTAGAAATAATGCAAGTGAGCAGAAAGGAGCAGTTCATGAATGATTTGGAGGAATTTAAAATTTAAAAAGCGCAGAAGTACGATTCCACCTATTTACTTAACAACCCACTTTCTTTCCCATCAAAATTGTTGTTCAACACTATAATTGCAATACAAAATCCACCAGCCCTGATTGTACATAACATATAAGATGTCACAATCAGCCTTAATGTCGACCCGCCGGTATGATGTCCATATTGCAGATTATATCATGTGTGTTAGTGTTTAATGACCTCCGCATGGTGTGATGAATTGTATACTGTTTGTGTTTAACATATGTTTTTATGTTATTAATAAGCCCTACCCTTGTTACCAGGGGACTTAAATTAAACAAAAGGCGGAACCAAATGGTAACAATGTTTGAAAATTTTTAAAAAAAGACAATGACAAATTTAATAATTAACAAGGCTCAAATTTATTAATCAAGAAAGAAATTTCGTCGGTTCAGATTTTATCATTTACAAAGCAAAAAACATCCTAAGATAGATTTTTATAAGCAAAGCTTGATAATTAACAAGATTAGGCCTACAATTAATCCAAAAAAAAGATTATACGCCCTTAATGTAAAATATAATAATAAAAAAAATATTGATGAATAGATTCTGAAATTTATCCCCCCTTTTAGTTTATATAAACAGTTACAAAATTTGACAATAAAAAAGATTCTATAAGTGAGATTGATATTTTAAATTCAAAAAAAAAAATTATATTAATTCTAACAAGTTCATTATTAGATTAAAAATTACATATCATAATTTTGTTTGTTAAATTTCTTAAATTCTAAATTGGCCAATATATATATATTTATAATAAAAGTAAATTGTTTATGACATTAGAAGATTTAAAAAAGAAAATGGTGAAATTTAGAATATTGAAATTTTTTAAATTGACGTCAATTTTATGAATTTAGAAATAACTTCTTGGAGGTTGTTAGGACCGAAAAGTTTGCATGCAAGCACCACCCAAGTATTTTTCTTTTAAATTATAAATAGCTATACAAGATTACATTTAAATAACAGTTTTAAGAATACATTTTACTAAACCAAATTAGGTACATGTACAATACATATATGTTTAAACAAAGTTCTGTAAAGTCAGTTTTCAAAAGGTCACTTTTGTGCACTTGGAAGTTTTTTTGATTTGTTATATAAAACATGTTTTAAAAGCAGGCAGAAACATGCTAGACACTTTTTTGCTGGAGTATGCAAAATCAAGCAAGATTGGTGTGTTTCTCCGACCAGCATTAGCTAAACCAAAAAAAACACGTTTACCAGCATTTGTACAAATTCAGACATGTTGTAGCATTAATGTTCTTTATTAAAAATATCTGGTTATTTGTCAAAATTATTGATTGCATCACAGAAATTCATTAAGCTTATAATTAAATGCTTCTTAGATGGTTAGAAAGCTGTATATATATACTTGGTTTTGTTTAAAACAAAGCTTGTATGAAACTTGAAAAATCTGTAAAACAAATATTCTGGTCTAGAAGAGATTTCTTTAATTAGTTTTTTTTGACATGTTCAATAAGATATTCTGATTGTTTAATGTTTATCACCAGTTTGCACTAATTTCACATAATTGCTCAAAACTTAAAATCTGACTGCTTAAGGTTTTGTAAACTATGTTTTAAGAAATAAAAAAAAATTTATAATTACTTAGTTTCTGAAAAACATTGAATATTAGATAAAACATGAAATACATATCTTAATGAATAAATTTTAAAACATTAACAAAATTTATAATATGGTAAAATCTGTAAATTTGGTTACCTGGAGTCCTGTCGAAAATTCACGTGAACATGTGCCGTAATATATGAAAATCTACACAACAATTTTATTTAGAAAACCAAAAGAACACATCACTGAATAGTAGAATACGATATTACATTTTCTTTATGAAACTGAGGTATCACTTTGTCATGCTGTAACTTTAAAAAAAAATTAACGGAGCGATGAAAGTTTTAAGTACATGTTGAGAATCCAGAGACAAGAGTGACTACGTGTTTTAATCAAGGTCAGGCTCGCTTGCGGTTGAACCTTGCTCCTAGACAGAGAGAGAGATAGTCAGCTGATCCTCTCTGTCATGCGATAAGAACGACGGCGAGTGGACTGTCGATAACAGAAGTACAGATTATTTTACGGAATGCTACACCCTGATGATGGACATGTAACCGAAACTTCAGTTGGTATTAGTGAAGAAAGGTAATGTACCTTATTAAGAGGATTAGTAGACATATTATCTACAGATAAATTCAAATTATTATTGCACTAATCTAGGGGTTTACACAATGAGATTATAATTTTTAATATCTTCTTTTTTTCTTTTTTCTAAATTTTAAGTTATCTATTATTTTTAGTATAAAATTGTTATTGTACTGTAAATGATGTATTTATTTTTAAGGGGTTAAGTGGAAGAGAGGACATAATGGTCCTAACTCCCCCCCCCCACATAAAGTCAATTATCCATATATTCATTCTTTGTCCCTTCCATAATACAAAATTGTACCGCAAGGATCACACACTAAATAAACAGTCTAAAAATATTGCGCAAAATGCCCCACTCGTCCATCGACAAAATCAACCAAACCCAAAAACATTAACAAAAATGTCAATTCGGTAATTGGCAATCAAAATATGAAAATAAAATGGATGACGTTTGTGAAAAAAATATTTATAAATATAAATAGGTTTTGAATGTATTTTTACGTCAACTAAGATTATTTTTCTTTAATATAAGATATTTCATGTTATTCTAATACTGGTTTCAGGCATTGCCCATCATCAGTTATGTCTAAATAAAAAGACAGAGCACAATATAACAACACTGTTCACTCCGACTGGAGGTCGTTTAAAGAACACAAAACATGAACACGACACAAAATATGTACGACAGTGTGATGTGCACATCATGGAGATGAGCGGCACTATAGTAGGGTTCAAAATGTAAATATCCCAATCCATAGGCTAAAATAAATTTTAATTTACGGTTTCCGAGATATTAGACTTTAAACCTTTTAAACGGTTGCCATTTTGAATATTTAAATAGTAAAGTTTTAGATCTTGGTATACTGATATAAAATAGCAAAAATAATGCATACTTATAATCTTAATCATTTCTATTAATTTTTCTAAAAACACGAAATGGCCTACAGATGCAAAACGAAGCATTTCCGGACCTATGTTCATATGAACATTTTGCTTTTTTTTAGGTCCCCTATCATCTCCTGAAGTTGTGCCCACCTCTCGTGAAACACCCTGTATATATTGACTTTCCCAGACCAGTTCTTTAACTAGGTCTGGTTAGGTAGTTTGACAATTCTCTAAACAGAGCTATTTACGCATTCAATAGATTCACGAGTTGTCATTCGTAGTCAACAGCTGAACTAACCTAAAAAGCCCAGGATATCGTCCTTTTAAATAGGTTGTTTTTGACAGAAATAGTGGATTTCTATAATCCAAAAGGGAAATGCATAGTAAAGGATGATCTAATTGTTGCAAAAGGAGGTAGGTAGAACACTTAAGTTCATACATTTTGCTAGTAAATCGTAATGACAGGAACACTACATATTAACCATAAAACTGAACTATGAATTTATAAATTTTCTGCAATGATACATTTTTTAGGAAAGTAATCAAAAATGGGAAAAACTGTCTTAACTTCCAAAAATATTAACCTAAAAATCACCAAAAATCTTGAATAAAAATTTGTTTAGACTATTCAAACACTTGCAATAGTTGTAGAATGTAGTTGTGAAAATAAATCTAAATCAACACTTATTAACAAAACATAATAAATTAAAATCCATAAAACTATCAAAACAACTATTTACTGCGTAGTTACATGTGCCTACACAACGCTAAGCATCAGATTGCTTTGTTACAACAACACAACTCAAGTAACTCAACTGAACAAACGTCACCAGACAAGTTTGGTAAATATGTAGTGTTTCTGTCGTTGCTGTTTTCTCGCTAAATTTATGCTATTTGTGTTCTAAAAACCTTCTGTTATAACTATTGCAACATCCAGTATTACGCTTTACACTTTTTATGTTTCACAATACCATATTTCACTTCAAAATCAGCAAAATTAAGCATTTCTTGACATTCTAACCTATGCAATCACGCTATGCATCTAGGTATCATAGATTATGCACATTGAAATCACTTGTGGAACGCAAGCGCACTACAATAAATTTCACAGGTTCATTTTACTATGCTTCTATGATTTAAGAATCATGAGAACTAGGTCTCAAAAAACCTGTAGTTCTTTAACTAGGTCTGGTTAGGCACATGATTGACAGTAAGGTAAATGTCCATCTGATACCACATTGCGATTTAATGAAATTTCATGTAGAATGTAGAAATTTCATGAAATCGTGTTTTACATATCTCATTATTAAACACTTGGATGATCCTTAAGCTGAGAAGAACATTTTCAAGTATGAAAATCCATTATTTTTTGTCAAAAATAAGCAATTTAAAAGTACGAAATCATAGGATTACGAGGTTAAGGACTCATTAATTTAATTTAAGGACTCATCATTGTTTACATTAATTCCTATGGAAAATTGAGTGTCTCATCGCTCGATGATTATGTTCATCCCGTGTATATATATATGTGTGTGTGTTGCCTTCCCAGACCTGGTTTGACAGTTCTTAATTAAGACAGAACTAGTTTCGCAGATGAAGAAAAACAAAAAAATCGATAGATTTGACTTAAAATTGATGAAATAGCTTTAGAAATAACCTCAAAATGCTATAACCTCAGTTTTCGTAAAAAAATAATGAATTGTGAAAAAGATAAAAAGTGAAATGCCTTGAGAAGAAGTATCGAAATGATGAAAAAACCGCTATTTGGAAGACGAATTGCGAGATTTAGCACTAAAATCGCTTGGACAGCATCATATATATTTACCTTTACCTGTCATATGTAGTAACGTAAAGAACCGAATTAATCTCAAACGCCCGCATATCGTCATTTTAAATAGGTAGGTTTATTTCGACAGAAATAATAGATTTCAGTAATTCAAAAGTCAAATGCATGTAAATGATGATATAATTGATGCAAAAAGAGATAAGAAGCACACAAAATGCCTACATTTAGCTAGTAAATAGCAACGACAGGAACACTATAATATTATATTTACCGTAATCAAGAATGAGAAAAATTGTCTTAACCTCCAACAATTTTAACCAAAAATTACCAACAAACTTGCATAACTTTTTTTTTTTACTATTCAAACACTTACAATAGTTGTAAAATATAGTTGTAATGATAAATCTGTATCAACAAAACTTGTAAATAATTCACAATATATTAAAATCTATAAAACTATCAAAACAACTATTTACTGCACAGCAAACTAACTCAGCCTCGATTAAACTATTGAACTGAAACTGAACTAACTGTTAGAAGGAACAATGTCACCAGACAACTTTGCTTATGAATTATTTCCTTGAATTCCTTGTCTAAACCTAAATATTAGTTGGACAGGGAAATAGAATAAAACATTTCACAGATTTGAATACAATGCTTCTAGTATAAGATCGTCAAAAAAACGTAATACTACTATTTATATATAATATGTGAAACTTCAAATTTTATATATATATATATATATATATATGTAAATCTTTTAAACTATAAGCGCTTAGATGATTTCGAATGCGTAGTTCGAAAGAGAAAGAAAAAGACTTCCTTTTTCAACGTGTGGTATTTGGACTAGAATTACCATTAACAAAAATTATACGAACAATGAAATCACATTTTCTTATACTGCACAGGTTCATCACGTGGTACTCCCTAACGTAAAAACATTTCTACTACATTGAATAGCTTAATTTTTACCTTATGCTGTATAGAATTTCGGTTACATGATTATGAAAGCTTGAATCATTACCTTTACAATGATTTATAACACATTCCGATACAATGACACGAACATCGTATAGTATTTATTGTAAAAACGTGTTAAAATTCTTGATTTTGGTTAATTTTTATAGATACAGTAATAAAAACTATAACACTTAGAATGATTTGAAATGTCACTCTCTCAGTAGCGGCCGGTGGTTAAGGGCAATGGGAGGGATCTGTTTTATTTTATACACGTAAGGGAAGGCATGTTGTTATCAAAACATACACTACGGTTCAGAAAGCAGGCGTAACACAAGTGTTATTCACTTCATATTAAAAACATGTGGGGTCTACATAGCGATTATAAAGCAAAGTTTGTATAGTCTATAGCTAATAAAATAAAAATAGGGCCTACCTTCAATTTAACTGCTTGTGAGTAAAGTCCACCCTCCTCTCCTTCTGACTAGCGAAGTGGTTAATCACACGTTCATTAAAATTTGGAGTTGATAACAAAGCCTTTTCAGTGGAACACATAGCGAGGGCGCTAGGTCTCTCTCCTTTCATTGTGCTTCGGGTGAACGTTTTTACTCGTTTTAGAGTAGAGAAACATCTTTCACTTTCCGAAGTTGTCATTGGTATAGTGCATATAACTTGTAAAAGTTTTACTGACTCTGAAAGCACATCTTTAAGATTATTATCATGGATAAAATTAAGTAGCCGTAAAGACCCTGTTGCCGTTGAAAAATCATTCCTATTGTACATAACTGTTAATTCTTGTTTCAGTTCTGTTTTATTTAGATGGTATAAATCTACAGCAATACATAAATCTTTTAGTAAACGTAAAGCACCATCAGCTTTTCCATTTTCATCTTGTCCACCAAACATTCAAAGCCTTTTTTTATCCAATCACAATTTCCGTGAAATTCTTGGGTGGTAAATGAAATTTAAACTGAATTTTAGTCCTTGGAGTATGAATTTTTACCCCTCAATACTTTGGGAGGAAACAATGTAAATTGGCTCCATAGCTCTTTACACGGCAGTTGTTCACACACAGAAGTAGTACAAATATTCTGGCATTTTCAATTAATAAGGTAACGGCAGTGGGAGAGGGGAAGCAAAGACAAGCCTGTAGACATGTAAAAATGGCTGCAAGCGGATGCGGGCAAATCTCTGGAAGACGAACTCAAAGACCGATTATCGGTTGCTAACATGATAGTTAGTAAATCGGTTGCTAATTGGATGTTTGGGTTTGGTAAATCGGTTGCTAAAAATATATTTTAGTTGTTAAATCGGTTGCTAAAAGTATATTTTGGTTGGTAAATCGGTTGGTAAAAGTATATTTTGGGTGGTAAATTGGTTGCCAAAAGTATATTTTGGTTGGTAAAAATATATTTTGGTTAAGAAAACAAGAAGAGAAGTTGTTGAGATAGAGAAAAAAGACGAGAAGGAAGAAGAGCAAAGAAATTGAAAATGCTAGAAGGGCATTTAATATCAAATGCTGAGATGTGATGGAATGTTGTAAAAAGAGGGGGAATGGGAGATACTGATTTTCGAAAACTGTTATAGAACATAATTGGAGTTTACAGTCTCAGAAATTAGTTAGAAATAAGGTGGAATATGGTAGATATAACAAACAGGGAAGTATGACAAAAGCAGAATACTTTTGTATGATAATAAACAAAGCCAGTGACCTAGATCCACAAATTCCTGATAAATATCTAATGTTAACTATTATTATGCAACACATTAGGATGACTAATATGGGAATGCCTACAGAAATAATAGAGGAAGCAATTGCTTTCTTAACCAATATCGATATGATGGAGGAATTTGTGGATCTAGGTCACTGGCTTTGTTTATTATCATACAAAAGTATTCTGCTTTTGTCATACTTCCTTGTTTGTTAAATCTACCATATTATACAAGGTTATTTTTACACTCGAGCTTGAATAACTAAGACCTACCCATGGGTTATAGCCTACTTTACACGATATAACCTAAAATAAGAGCCTTGGGCATTTAGGTTATGTTATTATGCAAACAATCACTTATTTAGCTATTATTGCCAGATAATCATAGCTAAACCATGATTTATGGATAACACGGCATTGTTAAGTAACATATACTAGTATGAAACCATTGTGAGTATTGCAGTAGCTTTGAGAAATAAATTTTTATGTATTGTCATCTATGAACATGAATAATTCAATGTATAATTGGCTAAGTTATGAGCTTATGATTATTTGTTTGCAAGTCCCTTGTTGCAGTTAGCTTGTATGTGTGTTGTTTATTTCGTAAGAGCTTATAAATGTTTGCCTAATAACATAACCTAAATGCCCAAGGCTCTTATTTTAGGTTATATCGTGTAAAGTAGGCTATAACCCATGGGTAGGTCTTAGTTATTCAAGCTCGAGTGTAAAAATAACCTTGCATAACTCACCTAAACACCTTAGACAGTTATATTAGGTTTAGATACACACTGAGAAATGCCCTTTGTAAACATTTTCTATAACTAGGCTATTTTTAGTTATAATCTGTGTATTTTCTTTTTTAGGTATACCGTTGATGACATATTGCAAATTTTGGAAAATGGTGGATGAATCCATGGTGAAGTACTTTGGTAGACACGGAGCCAAACAACACATCCATAACAAACCTATCAGGTTTGGTTTCAAGGTATGGTCCATGTGTACACGTCTTGGGTACTTAGTACAAGCTGAGCCATACCAGGGGGCTTCTACTGGAAGCACAAACCCTTCTTTAGGTTGTGGCGGATCTGTAGTTGCTAATCTAGTTTGCAAACTTCCCCAAGATGCTTCCTACAGCTTATTTGTAGATAATTATTTCACCTCATTGAGACTAATCGAAGAAATGGCAAATAATGGACATGACATAACTGGAACAATAAGATTAGATAGAGTAGAACATGCTCCACTTCCTCATCCAAAAGAACTAAGGAAAATGCCAAGAGGAAGCTATGAACAAATTACGGAGGAGAAAACTGGCATAACTTTAGTGAGGTACCACGACAACAATGTTGTTACAGTAGCTTCTAACAGAGCAGAGGTGATTCCACTTGGCACCTGTAACCGATGGAGTAGCGAACTCAAAAGAAAAGTACAAGTGAAACAGCCAGCCTGCGTAACCATGTACAACCAGTACATGGGAGGGGTTGACAGGCTCGATCAAAATGTTGCTGCTTACATGCCTAACATCAAAATGAAAAAGTGGTACTGGCAACTCATTCTTTTCCCTATTCAGTGCAGTGTTAACAATGCATATCAGCTGTAAAAAACTGACACCAGCTGGGAAAGAAAAAGGATCTCTAGATTGGCTTGGATTCATTCGTCACATAGTACAAGTCTACCTGGGAAAATACAGTACTCGGCCAGCTATGGGCAGACCAGCAAAACCTGTAAAAAGACGAGTTCCAAACGAAGTGCGACTAGACAACATTGGACATTTGATTGTTTCTAGCCCAACTCAGATCAGATGTGGCCAATGCCACAAAAATACGACCAAAAAGTGTAAGAAGTGTGATGTAGGCTGTCACACCAACTGTTTCGAACAATTTCATTCATAAAAACAGTTTAGAAGCTCTTCGATATATTTTGTATTCTTAAAAATACCTTTTCAATGTATATTTTAATTAGTAACAATGTAATAAAGGATGTTATAAGGTAAAAAATAATCTTTTATATTGTTTTATAACCTTTAACAACCGATTACTTTGATCTATCACAAAAGTGACAGTAACCAGTCACTGTACCCACACATGCCCACCGCCCCAAAATTGGGGCGGTTGTTATCTCAAAAGTAATACCGCCAATATTTTTTTGAAATTTTTTATGGTATAAGGAAACCCTCATAAGTCACCCATAACGATTTTAAGAAAATGCGTGACAAAAAAATAAGTTGGGCATATAAGGGAACTAATAGATAGCTTAAAAGGAAGAAAATGAGAAATGTAAAAAGGTATTTATTTATTTGAAAAACGAATAAGTAAAAGGGGACCTTCACTACAGGGTTCGAGATAGGGGCACTTCGTTCACCAAGGACAAAAATGTAGCTATAAATAAAATCCTGAAACTGCAGAATACTCCTAAACTGTGGATTACACTTTGATTTACTGGAGGACTTATTAGAAAAAGATAAACAATATTTTTTTAAACAAAAGATAAAGAAACTCCCAAAATTCCCGTAAATCTAGGAAGTAAATTAGTTATGGTGGAAATAGATACTGGTACTTATCATCAATAGATGAAAAGAAAGAATCGAAATTTTGGAACTCCCAGTATCAGAAGTCAAAAATCATATAAAATAAATAAACAAGTAATGTTGATATTAAAGATTCAAAATGTTCTACAAAAATAATTTTAGGACATGTAGGAGTTAAAAGCTAAAATTATATGAAGGGGAAATACATGAAGATTCAACTAACAGGGGAGGAAATAATAATTAAATTTGAAAAAAAGATAAAACAATCAAATACTGTAAAGGGAAATAGTTTCAGTGGGAAGCCAGTATATTTTTAGAGGAATGGTAAGGGGGAAAACCAAGGAAATACTCAACCCGAAGCTATAATTAAAAATACTGTAAACAGGAGAAAAAGAGGCTCAGCAATCTTTGAAAAAAGGCAGATGCTTAAAAAAGTGTATATGTAATAACCGGATGTGACGAACCCAAAGATAGACAATGTATACAGATGGTGTCCAAGGTTTTGGTGGAAACTATCTTATTACTTTTAATTTGGAATAATCTGTGCCACAAGAGTAACACATTTTTTTTTAAATGAACAATTGGTGCAACTTTAGAATGATCCAATTCTGTGATATCAGTTTGTACTGACAAAAAAAAAGTTTCTTTCATAACCTTCCAGCAAATGTTAAAAGTTGTTTATTTAAAAATTCATTAAAAATATTAATTTTATGCAAAACCTAACTTGTAACACATCGTTTTTCTCATAAAGATTCGTAGAATATATCTATGTAATAAAATACATCTATAAATATAATAAACGGTTTTGGAGTAAGTACGATAGGTATCAAAAAATGAAGTTAACATTTTTCAGAAAAAAATCTATATCATCCAAAATAAATTTCTTATAGCTGTTTTTCAAGATATACAAAAGTTTTGTAATGTAATTGTGAATAAATGTTGATAAAAAATAATTAATTTGTTACATTTTCGAAAAACAATTTTACAAATGTTACGCCTAATTTGAAAAAATCACCAAAAACAAAAATAGTAAATGGAAAATTCAACTTCTTTACATATTTTTTTTCTTTTTCAGAAAAGTGCATAGAATTGTACCTGTGTAATGAAAAATATATGTAAAATATTTGGAGTTATGTGAGGAATCAAAATTCTTACTAGCCAAAGCCAAAATTCCACAGAAAAGGGTAATCATTTTACTTTTTATGAAAAATAACACCCAAAAGGATGGGGCGTGATGTTTTCGGAACTTCGCAAGAGTAGGAAGTGATTGCACACTAACATTAACAAGTCTCATTCCTATATATGATTCACTAAGAAAGAATTAATTGTATCTAAAATTTTTTTTTTTTTGTTTTTCAGTTCAAGTTTGTTCATAAAAAAAAAATAATAAAAAAATTACATATATCCATTTTTTTTATATAATTTATATATATAAATCTATATATACATTTTGGTAAAAACATAATTTATAATATTTTCATTAGACAGAATTATTTTTATAAGTAAACAAATGGAAATTTGCTAAAAAGTTAGGCCAAATTTGACATAACCTTTGTCAACTAATCTCAGTACAGATAAGCCTGACAATAACACTCATATTATAACTTGTATAAACAAATTATAATAATAAATAACTGTACATAAGGAAATAAGTTTACAATAACAGAAATAAATCGAGCTACTCACGAAACACTATTGATTAGGCACATATTTAGGACACAAATCAAACCAATACAACAGCTGTAATTTTAAGTTCAGAAAGAATCACCTAAAATTAGTCTGATATAATGGGTTGTACTAACTGAAAGATCTAAATTTTAAAAAAGTGTTGACCGATTACAAAATATAAATGCAAGTAATTGATAATTCTTATTTAGCAATGAAAAGAAAACGAGTTTGGTTACTATTTCGTAGAATGTAATAAATCTCATAAACTATTACAAATAGCTTAATTTTGAATATGTAGTTCAAAAGAGAAAGAAAAATACTGTAAAATATTGTCAACTTGTGGTATTTGGACAAGAATTACGATTTTTGAAAATTATATTATCGAGTATAAATTTTTCTATATAAACGCTGTTGCGTCAGATGAGGTGCTCTAGCGGAATATTAGTCAACCTAATCAAATTCTTGAATTTTTATTTTTCGTGAGAAGAATTTTGGTATACATGATTACGAAAGATTGAAACATTACCTTTACAATGATAATATATTATATATTTCGATAAAATACTAACTACTAGGATATAAGTTTGAAAAAAATGTGACTTGTAGCGTATAAAAACATGTTAAAATTCTTGATTTTGTTTTTTTAAGTTTTATATATTAAAACTATAACGGATAGAAAAATTTAGAAAGCACTGATCGAAAGAGGAAGATGATGTGATCTATAGAACAGTATTTATGGTAGATTTATTGACAGATATATAGATTTGGGAAAATCAAAGAAAGAATGAAATCATTTATGTTTACAACTGCTCAGTTCAAATATTTGATGTTACGTATCAAAAAATCCAAACTTTACCAATTTTTTAAATATTATTTATAACGTTTTATGGTTTTTTTAATGATTGTGCATCTCGGAACATTAGCTTTACAACAGTATTTTATTTATTGCACAAGACCATTTTAAATGGATGAAATGTTGAAATGCAAAAACCGTGTTTCTTTTCTTCCGTTATTAACACAGAGCGTAGGGAAATCAACATTTTAATGTGAAAACCAGATTTGTATAAATCAAATTTAATAAAAATTGCGGGATAACACATCCTAGCTAAACACCAGTCATAATGTCAATTAATGAGTACAAATGTCTCTATAAACTTGAATAGTTTACATTTTTTATTAAACTTTCCCAATAACAAACATTTGATATTTTCACCAATGTAGAGAGCATATTTTTTCAGAGCATGTATTCAAAATAAGAGTATAAAGGAATAAATAAATTACAGCAATACAATCATTTATACAATCAACATTTATTAATAAGAACCATGTAAAAATTAACACAAATTAAAACCTAGTAATTTAAAAGTGTAGGATTCTACAAAAATAAACTATAATGGAAATGTAATAATTAAAACCAAAATTTCGTATTTCATTTATTAAAATATCCTAGTACTTTATAATTTAGACGGGATTATTATTAGACTTGAATTTTAGCCTTAACATTTTCAATACTATCGCAAGGTTCAACTTCTAAGGTGATGGTTTTGCCAGTTAAAGTTTGAACAAATATTTGCATACCACCACGTAAACGTAAAACCAAATGTAGGGTTGACTCTTTCTGTATATTGTAGTCGGAAAGAGTGCGACCATCTTCTAATTGTTTTCCAGCAAAAATAAGACGCTGTTGATCTGGAGGAATACCTTCTTTGTCTTGAATCTTGGCTTTAACATTTTCAATGGTATCTGATGGTTCAACTTCCAAAGTGATGGTCTTGCCGGTTAAAGTCTTGACAAAGATCTGCATACCACCCCGAAGACGAAGTACCAAATGTAGAGTTGATTCTGGGAACATATAAGGAAATATTTATAAAAATTAACAAGAATTTAATATCTAAAAAAGATGGACAAGACATCAGAGTTCAGATGTTATTTGTACACCAACATTTCTTTGACTAACCAGAAATTTAAATGTACTTTCTTCTTATGACATGTTATCCGAAGAATGTTTTACAAACTTAATCTTTTTATGTTTTTTGGAGTACAGTTGTATTATGTTTTTTGGAGTACAGTTGTATTCCCTCTTTTTTATGTTTTGAATTTGACAGTATCTTGAAACCAACTTAACATTTCAAATAGTAAAGAGCATCATGCAACATAATTTTTAATATCCCACCATTGTCATATGAACCATTAGAGTCAAATGAGGGAAAAAAAAAAAAAAATTGGAATAGTTATAGTAATTGAATAACAGTCGGAGTTTCAAAATTTCAACAAAGAAGGAGTCTTGTAAAAGTTCCAATCTTTTATTTTCAAATGTTGTCAATCACTCTAAATCTAAAATAATAAATATTAAAAAAGGCCCAAAACTTTGAAAACTACAAAATAAAAAAGATACTATAAAAAAAGAAAATTAATCATAAGAAAACTATAAATAAATAATATACTATAAAAAATAATTATAAAAATAATTGTAGTTAGTTTTATTTTAAATTAATGGCAATATTCCAGCCTTTCTTTCTTAACCCTCCATCCAGTATGCTGTTTGCAGCGACCAGATGAACGTTGCGGAGCAACTGAAAATCATATTATTTAAATTTAACATTTACCCTATTAAAAATTATCGTATCTCAATAATTGTTATGCTATTTTAAAGCTAATGTTACATAGATTCATATACATAGAACCAAAAGTTCATATTTTATAAATTGGTAGTCAACTTTGTGTATTGCCGTGATCAAGTTTCGTGGCATCCATTCGTCTAATTTTCACAAGCTGATATAACTTGTCTCACAACTTTAGATAACATGTATAACGCATTCTAGGTTTGAAAAATGGGAACTGACAATTAACCCTGGAATGGGTCATATATTGATTGACAGGCCATTTTGTGGATTTTAAAAATTCATAAAAAATAGTAATATTATGCAAAACACAACTTGTTTATATATCAATTTTCTCAGAAAAGTGCATAGAATTTATCTGTATAATTAAACAAAAAGTTAGATGCCAAGATTTTGGAGTTACAGTAGAGTCTCGCAAACTCTGCACTCGATAACCCGGCAGTCCGTATTACTCGGCAACCCTGACGGGAAAAAATATATTGCTAAAAACAGCGATGTTCGTAAAAGTTCGGCAGATCCCAAAGAGGGCATTAACTTCGATCGCTCGAATCGTTGATGGAACTTTTCCCACATTAAACTCGTCACAAAGCTTTTTTACAGATTCCCCTCTGTCAAGTCTTTTTAACACATTTAACCGCGTCTCAATCGAAACCAACACACGCTTCCGTTTTCGTAACTCGCTCATTTTTACTTACTGTATATAGTGTGCGTAGATCATAACCAGTCAAAGAAAACTGAAAAGAAATGATATATTTTCCATAATGTATACTAAATTGATTCGTTGAAAAAAAGCGGCCCATCAAACGTTTTTGCAGGTGTATGTCTGCCATTCCGACTGGTGCTAATGCCGCGGTGTTTTTACGCCACTGACAATGAGATACCGCTATTGACAAAATTGTTTGACTCGCCGCTTTGGTGCCGCGGTGTTTTTACACCGCCGACAATGAGATACCACTATCGACATAGTCTTTTGATATTGCCGCCGCTTTGGTGTTTCAATTACAATTTATTTTTGCCCTTATTCCCGATAAACCGGCATTTCACAAACTCGGCGGCACACTTCCGGTCCACATTACGCTGAGTTTGCGGGACTCTACTGTAGTATGTTTGGAATCAAAAAATGAAGTGAAAATGCCATAGAAAAACCTATACATACTACATAACAAAAAAGTTTCAAGATTTACAAAAGTTTTGTAATGTAGTTGTGAAGTGATTTTTTTTTAATTTCTGAAAAGTTGGGCTAATTTTTTGAAAAATTCACCAAAAATAGTAATACTTATAGAAAACGCAACCTGTTATATCTCATTTTTGTCAGAAAGGTGCATAAAGATATGGAGTTGGCATGTGAGGAATAAAAAAATCTTGCAATAACCGAACCTAAAAAGCTTATAAAATTTGCAACTTTTTTATACTATCTAAAAGTTTTGTAGTGTAAATATGAATGTGTGTGAAATATATATATATATTTAAGCCTATTTTAAAAAATATTTATTTAATTAAAAATCCAATTTGATAATTAAAATCATTTAGATAAATATATGTAAAATTAAACTGTGAATTTATACATTTTCTACAATGATACATTTTAGAGCAAATTAATCAAAAATGAGTAGGAGGGTGGGAATAGCCTAAAACCACCAATAAACTTGCATAAAAATTTGTTTAGACTATTTCAAACACTTACAATAGCTATTGAATAGTTATGAAGATAAATCTGTATCAACAAAACATAATAATTACAATAAATTTTAAATCAAAAAACTCAAAACATTTATTAACAACACACTGAACAGAACCAGACACCGCTAGATGTTAAATTGGTATCACTACACCTTGTAGCTTTAGCAGGAACATCACCAGACATGATTGTACTAATGTCTTTGCGTGTTCAGCGTTAGGAATTAGGATAGTTATAGTTAGGAATATAGTCTCTATATTCTTTTTAAGAAGCCAGAAACAATTATTGTGACAGACCAGGAAAATTGATGAAATTGCTTACCTTGCAAGCAAGCAAGGCAGATGCTACAATGATATATAAACCCTTGGGTAGGAGAAAATTTGGTCAGTAGGCCAAGATTGATCAAGGGAAAGTGCTGTAGGAATTCTAGGAGATAGCCAAAGAGACTTAGTGAGTGAGAGCTACCTAAGAGTATTGAGACTTCAGACAAGCATCCATGAGTGCCAAGCAGGGGTGAGCAAACTTCATGTATAAATCTTGTAATTATTTCAGAGACAATTCATTATAAACTATAACGTAGAATCAGATATGTGAGTCACAACAATTAGTCATTCTGGATTTTTAGTATATTAAGAAATAGTCAAAATGTATTAAGTAATAAAGAAACATTAATTAGTTAAATGATCTACTGATTTATTTAGTTTAAAAAAGAACCCAGGCAGTTTAAAGGAACCAATCCTAACAAATGTTGGATATCGGCCGTGCTTTTAGTTTTTACTAAAACAGATAAATATTAACCCTTTCAGTGCCAACGTCCTGTTTAACCGGACGTTTAAAAATATGCAAGAAGTGCCAACGTCCGCTTGGACCGGACGTTTAAAAATGTGCGAGAAATGCCAACGTCCGATTGCGCCGGACGTTAGTTAAACAAATCATAAAAAAATCGAAAAATGATATATTTTTTAAATATTTTATATCAATCTGCTTAGAAAGAATAGTTCTTTGTTTCACATATGGTATAGTATACAAAATCAATGCAAAGATCGATAATGAGAGTGATAATTCAATTGAGTTGGCTGTGCATTGTCAACTCAGCTGCTTCACAATTCTTTGCGCTTAAGTCTTGACGCAATGGTTGTTTTGTTTTGTTTCAAATTCTGTACGTAGGTTATGTTTGATTGTTTTGTATTTATTTAAATTGTGTAAATATATGTAATAATGGATCGATCAAGATCGCCCTTGAGTGAGAAACTTAGTGGAGGAAGAATATCTTGAGGATAATTTTGTGTCTGATATTTCTGTGGTAGTGATGATAGTGACAAATGTATTACCGAACATAAGTGCTAAATTAACATTTTATTTTACAACTCAATTATAAATATTTTAGTTTAAATAGTGCTTAAGTGGTTTAATTCATAATTATTCTTTTACTAGTTTGTTATCTTTGTTTGATGTGCTAAATATTTTTGAAATACAAGTTATTTTAAAAGTTATTTACTACTTATACTAGCGTTTCCTAGAAAACATTAAAATGTTCTTATTTCGAAAAAGTAGCATAACTTTTTTATTTTGGAAGATATTGGCCCAAAATTTTGAACACAAGTATAGAACAAAATGGGTCTTAAAGTGATGTGCAAGTTTTTAAGTGATATATTTTTTCTCCATCTGTTTTCTTCATAAAAACTGGAAATTTTATCAAAAATTTTTGTTAAGGTAAGCAATTTTATTTTTTCTAAATTTTTTGGTATATTATGAATGTGTTTAGAGTAGTAGATATTATTTATAGATCTATTAGAAGAAAAAACAAAACAAAAATCATTATGATATCTTTTTAAATAACAAAAATATAGCTTTTTAAAAAAATCCTTACAAATTCACTAAAAACAGGTCGGCAATTTTGGATACACTATGGGAGAAAATGCCTGGCACTTTTGGGTAGTGCATACAAAAAAATGCATGGCACTGAAAGGGTTAAGGACTTTTACTTTAAAAAAGTTGGTTTTTTTTTACCATTTTATAAACTATTGAAAAATTAGTAACATAGTTAAAAATTATTGTTGAGGTTTGTTGAATTGTTGTTATTTTTGAAATTTGTGGATTACTTTTTTATATTAATGGGTTAATTTGTTGAAAAGTTGATTTGTAATTCGTTATTTATAAACTTTGAGAGAAGTATTGTTAAGTTTTGAAGTAACATTCAATTTGTTCTACGCTTTTTTAGATTGTCAAATTTTTGTTATTTCTGAAGATTATAAATATATTTTGTGTAAATTTGTTTAATCTGTTGATTTATTATACAGTTTGAATTAATGATTTTTGAATATATAGGTATGGTTTTTATGCATTTTGAAATATTTAATGTTGTTAGTGGTCAATTTTAAGTTAGTCTTTTGTGTTACAGTGGGCACAAGAAATACTTATGTCAGGTTTATTATGAATGAAGTGATGTGTGAAGATTAAATAACACGGAGAGTAGGAATATTACTTGGAGTTTGATTGTTTTTTCCATACACTAAACCTTAATCAGTTTTTTTCTTTTTCGTGTGAAAAAGTCATCACAGTAAATAGACTTATAAAGGCTTAACGGATGTTTATTTTTGATCTTGATGAATTAAGGAATCAAGATGAATGTAAACGAACGTTATATCATAAGTCATTATTTGGTTGTAATTAGTCGGATAGCAAAGTTACGCATGGAATGCTGACAAAAGTCTTTTTTAATATGTGTGTAGGTTGAATTTGATACTACAATTATAGTTGTAACCTATTGGATATTTCCAAATGCACGATTATATTACTTACTACTTTGAATACATTGTGTTGATGAATTTGACATTGACTGAAATCAAGAATTTAAATATAAAGTTTGTCAGAATATTGTTATTACTAAAAATGGATTTAAAAAAAAAATAATGAAGACTTTTGTTAAGGAAGAAATAGGAATTTTTAAAGTTCAAAAAGAGATTTGAATTTTTTGTAGTATACAAAATATTTTAGTTAAATTCAAAGTAATTGTTATAAAAAAATGGATTTAAAAAAAAATAATGAAGACTTTTGTTAAGGAAGAAATAGGAATTTTTAAAGTTCAAAAAGAGATTTGAATTTTTTGTAGTATACAAAATATTTTAGTTAAATTCAAAGTAATTGTTATAAAAGGAAATAATCAGAAAAAAAAACATTATTTGTGGAAAATTAATTAAGGTTGATGAATTAATGAAGAAAATTATAATATCAAGATTAAGGGAAAAGTTTTACAGGTTTTTGTACAATAGTGGTATTAAAATGCTGGAGTGATGTTCTTAGAAGGGGTTTCTGCAATAAATGAGGTTTCTGCGAATTTTCAAATGATTTTACAACAAATTAAGGTACGGTAGTCTGTAAAACAGATGATTAGAGATTGATGTTCTGCGATTTTTACGTCGATTCTATGAAATAAATGTTCTACGGTAATACAACAGATTAATAATTAGTACTCTACGATTCTATAAAAGAATAAAATGTTCTGCGAATTATTATGATTTTTACGATGAGTTTTAGAGTGAAGTATGAAGAGTACAGCAAAGTTATAATATTTATAAAAGACCTAAAAAAGTAATTCTAAGCGGGAGAAAATTATTATGATTTTTACGATGAGTTTTAGAGTGAAGTATGAAGAGTACAGCAAAGTTATAATATTTATAAAAGACCTAAAAAAGTAATTCTAAGCGGGAGAAATTATAGTTGATAGATTGAGTAAAGTTTGTTTTACGCCACAAATAATTTTTCTCTAATTGAAATAGTTCTGATTGTTAAAGTTTTTGTGAATTTTGGAGAAAGAAGGAAATTTCGTGACCTAACAATGAAAAAATTTAATTAAATTAAAAGTAACAGAAAGTAATTTTGAAAATTATAGTTTTCGATAGTTTTCCCTAAATAAAAATTATGTAAACATATAAAATAAACAATTATAATAGAAAGGGGTGAAAACAATGTTTTTTGCTTGTTCAAATTATAAATACTATAGCTTGTAAGTTAAGTTTAGTATGAATACTGTAGTTCTATTGTAGAAATTTTAAGATTAATGTACAATACAGAATTACTCTAACCAGGGGGGTTATACAGTGCAATGATTTTTAGACACAGAGGGTAGTTGATTTTAAAAACTACAAGAAAATTAAAACGTGATATTTGCTCAGTTACGGCAACCAGTGTAGGACTGTTGTAAAATTGATAATTCTTTTGTTACTGCTTGATAGTTTCACGGCTAAGTGACATGTTGACGACTAAGACAGAGAGCAGTTCAAAAAGCTCAGCCAAATTTTACGCAAGACGAAGAGGAGATCCATTCTCGGAACCACATTCTCCTGCTGATTCACATCACGAAGATGGAGTTGAGGAAGAAGAATATTGTACTTATTTGTGAATATTTGGTCAACATCTGTTGTTCTACGGTTTTATTACTATGTATATTGATATTGTATAAGGAGTTACAATGTATATTGTTGTAATTACTATTTGATATCATGTTAAACTAAATATAAAATTTCAGAACACCAGAAATATAGTTTGAAAGTATAAGCATTAAAATGTGACATAATTAGAACCACTGATTTTTTTTAGTTTTAAAGTTAAAAAACCTAGACAGTATAGAGGAACAATCCTAATATCAGACTAGTCGAAATATTAGTAGTACAGGTGAATAAAACATTCAACAAATCAAACTTCTTTCAAATGATACAAAGATCGTTTAAAAAAATGGAAAAATTTCCAATTGATATTTGACATGTCATATAAACCAGTTAAATAATGGTTGCAACTTCGTAGAATGTTTATATCTCAAAAACTAAGACAATTACGATAATTTGAAATACATAGTTCGAAAGAGGAAGGAAAAGTCAGATGAGCAAAAAACTAGTACTGAAACATATTTTTACCGCTCGTACGAAGACCAGTTCCACGCTTAACAGCACATTATAGTCATGAAAGCTAGAATTTTTGATACAGTTAGTTGCTCAAGGTTTTTGCTTTGTATTTACTTATTCAAAATTTAGTGTAGTAGAATAACCCAAACTAACCTTTCTGGATATTATAATCAGAAAGTGTGCGGCCATCTTCAAGCTGTTTCCCTGCGAAAATGAGACGCTGTTGATCTGGTGGGATTCCTTCTTTGTCCTGAATCTTAGCTTTGACATTTTCGATGGTATCTGATGGTTCAACTTCTAATGTTATTGTTTTTCCTGTTAAGGTCTTCACAAAAATCTGCATACCACCACGCAGACGTAAGACCAAATGCAGTGTTGATTCTGTAAAAACAATAAAATTGATTTAATTTTTAAATATCTAAAATATGATGAAAAAATAAAACTTCAAACACAAAAATTAATCAAAGGGTGAAGGCTGTATTTAAGAGAAATTTACGATATTAGAATATCAAACTGAAAACTAACACTTAAATATTATAATTTTCAATTTTAACTCGGATCGAAACCAATATCTTAATAATAGTGTTCAATTTCTTTTATGATATGATATTCATATTGCTTAAAGTTAAACTGTTCATTTTAAAAATGTAAAAAAAAAGAAGAAAAAAGTTACATTTATTATAAGACTTTTTCAACAACAGCGGCCAGTAATTTTTAGGTTGTCCAGTAGTTATAAAAATACACAAATTTCGTATTATAGATATAAACAGTGATAAACATATACCACAAATATGACAAACCACAAATTTGTGATTATTTGTCACCCGTGTCCAATATCATTTGTTTTAACAACTAACTTGGAGAAATATATTTTAAAATCTTTAAGACGATTTGAAAATGGTTCAGTAGGATCCAAACCACAGTAGTTGAGAGAAAAATAAGTTCATTACATAATCATATACTTAAATTTAATTATGAAACGTGACCCTAAAAGTTGAAAATTACAATTTTAAAAAAATTACATATCAACATTTCCAAAATTCCTAAAAAAAGGACTAATAAACGGTTACAAAGAAAAGTTATGGTTTTTGTAGTTTGTACCAAACTAAATATCTATGAAAAAATTAATTTAGGTACAATTATGGCCGAACTGTCTATAGTTTTGAAAATTATATTTGCATAACAGCGTACCTTTTTGAATATTATAATCTGAAAGAGTGCGCCCATCTTCAAGCTGTTTTCCTGCAAAGATCAAACGTTGTTGATCTGGGGGGATTCCTTCCTTATCTTGAATTTTGGCTTTGACATTTTCAATTGAATCTGATGGTTCGACTTCTAAAGTTATTGTTTTGCCAGTCAATGTCTTAACGAATATTTGCATTCCTCCCCTCAGACGAAGTACAAGATGAAGTGTAGATTCTGTAATATTTAAAAAAGTTAAAATCAGAATAACAAACAATAATAAATTTTCTAAAAAAACAAGAACCGAAAGTTAGATGATGGCATTCTAATCAGCCTAGTGATTTTATCTACATTTACAAACTAAAAACAAATTTCAAAACATATTTTTATTATGATCTTGTTTTTCAGCGTTCGACCGCGTCAATATTGTCTGCACGTTGAGTACAGCCGATGTTTCGGGCACTTTACAGATGTCCATTTTCAAGGCTTAACAAAGGACTTGAAAAATGACATTTGTTAAGCCTTGAGAATGGACATCTGTAAAATGCCCGAAACGTCGGCTGTACTCAACGTGCAGACAATATTGACGCGGTCGAACCCCGAAGAACAAGATCATAGTGTTTTTATTCTTAGTGTAAAAACAATAATGTTCATTTCCTGCCTATAATTGTTATCTTCCCTCATCTTTAAACTAGTACAGAAACATACTTTTACCGTTCGCTCGTGCAAAGACCAGTTCCACGCTTAATAGTACATTATAGTGATGAAAGCTAGAATTTTTGATACAGTTGCCCAAGGTTTTTGCTTTGTATTCACTTATTCAAAAATTAGTGTAGTAGAATAACCCAAACTAACCTTTCTGGATATTATAATCAGAAAGTGTGCGGCCATCTTCAAGCTGTTTCCCTGCGAAAATGAGACGCTGTTGATCTGGCGGGATTCCTTCTTTGTCCTGAATCTTAGCTTTGACATTTTCGATGGTATCTGATGGCTCAACTTCTAATGTTATTGTTTTTCCTGTTAAGGTCTTCACAAAAATCTGCATACCACCACGCAGACGCAAGACCAAATGCAGTGTTGATTCTGTAAAAACAATAAAATTTATTAATTTTTAAATATCTAAAATATGATAAAAAAATAAAACATCAAACACACAAATATTAATCAAAGGCTGTATTTAAGAGAAATTACCGGTTATTCGTGGGTGGGGGTAAATTAACATCAGTCTGCACTATCACCACGTCCGAGTATCATCTCACTTCTAAAAACATTATGCTTGCTCGTTTAGTGAATTTGTTGCAAAATATTGTAGTTTACAATATTTTTTTAAAGTATACAGTGTTGTGTAAATACAATGTTTTTGTGATAGGTATGTTTAGGCCATAGTTTCGTTCTATGATTTATGTGTGAATGAATGGACAGTGACATGTGCGCCGGAAGTGAAGGTTTTGATATGTTTTATATATTTCGCAAATACAATAATAATAAGTATAATAATAGTAAACTATTAATTTTATTCAATACAATCGTGGACGAAAATGTTAATATTCATTTCTGTTATGGAACCCTTTATTAACCTACTTTAATATGATCGTACAACTCGAGAGAACAAATACCAAGAAATGTCTTTAGTCAGACTAGTAGCTGAATGTGACGGCAACTTCCCCTCCCGCGCTCTGCTCCCCACTTGCCACTACAGCCCCTCACACCCAGGCTTCACGAAGAAACGCACAACCTCTATATGTGTATAGAAAATAATGGAGGACACTTTGAAGATTAGGTATGTGTTTGTTATTGGATATGACAATTCAATACTTTAATTGTAAACATTTATATGTAACTTATACTTTATAATAAACTAATAATCACTATCGCAATGCATTTTTGTTAAGTGACTTATGGCCCACCATGTAGAATACTAAACTCAAAACTAACACTTACTTAAAAATTATAATTTTCAATTTTAACCTGGATCGAAACAAATATCTTAATAATAGTGTTCAATTTCTTTAATCATTTGATATTCATATTGCTTTAAGTTAAACTGTTCATTTTAAAAATGAAAAAAAAAAAAGAAGAAAAAAGTTACATTTATTATAAGACTTTTTCAACAACAGCGGCCAGTAATTTTTAGGTTGTCCAGTAGTTATAAAAATACACAAATTTCGTATTATATATATAAACAGTGATAAACATATACCACAAATATGACAAACCACAAATTTGTGATTATTTGTCACCCGTGTCCATTATCATTTGTTTTAACAACTAACTTGGAGAAATATATTTTAAAATCTTTAAGACGATTTGAAAATGGTTCAGTAGGATCCAAACCACAGTAGTTGAGAGAAAAATAAGTTCATTACATAATCATATACTTAAATTTAATTATGAAACGTGACCCTAAAAGTTGAAATATACAATTTTAAAAAAATTACATATCAACATTTCCAAAATTCCTAAAAAAAGGACTAATAAACGGTTACAAAGAAAAGTTATGGTTTTTGTAGTTTGTACCAAACTAAATATCTATGAAAAAATTAATTTAGCTACAATTATGGCCAAACTGTCTATAGTTTTGAAAATTATATTTGCATAACAGCGTACCTTTTTGAATATTATAATCTGAAAGAGTGCGCCCATCTTCAAGCTGTTTTCCTGCAAAGATCAAACGTTGTTGATCTGGGGGGATTCCTTCCTTATCTTGAATTTTGGCTTTGACATTTTCAATTGAATCTGAAGGTTCGACTTCTAAAGTTATTGTTTTGCCAGTCAATGTCTTAACGAATATTTGCATTCCTCCCCTCAGACGAAGTACAAGATGAAGTGTAGATTCTGTAATATTTAAAAAAGTTAAAATCAGAATAACAAACAATAATAAATTTTCTAAAAAAACAAGAACCGAAAGTTAGATGATGGCATTCTAATCAGTCTAGTGATTTTATCTACATTTACAAACTAAAAACAAATTTCAAAACATATGTCCATTTTTTGAAATAGATATCTCGTAGATCATAAATACATTAGGGTGAAAATTACAACTTTAATAAATTATAGTAAACATTGTTGATAAACAAAAAAGCATAGATACAAACATTTATATGTGCCTACTGTGTCAATATCAGCAGAAGACCATGTTTTGGCAGACTTTTCATTAGTGATAGATACCACACCATTTTGAATATTTGGTAAGAGTTTTAACCAAAATAAATATACTTACTAAGAAATATAAATATACTCAAATCACAAAGTCAATATGATAAAATTTACTATATTTAAATAATTCAAAAGTTTATTTACCTTTTTGAATATTATAGTCCGAAAGAGTTCGGCCGTCTTCCAACTGCTTGCCAGCAAAGATGAGTCGCTGTTGATCTGGTGGTATACCTTCCTTGTCTTGAATCTTAGCCTTAACATTTTCTATTGTATCTGAAGGCTCCACTTCCAAAGTTATAGTTTTACCAGTCAGGGTCTTAACAAAAATCTGCATTCCACCACGAAGTCTCAACACCAGATGAAGGGTTGATTCTTTTTGAATATTGTAGTCGGACAAGGTGCGACCATCTTCAAGCTGTTTTCCTGCAAATATCAAACGTTGTTGATCTGGAGGGATACCTTCCTTATCCTGTATTTTGGCTTTAACATTTTCAATTGAATCTGATGGTTCGACCTCAAGGGTAATAGTTTTCCCAGTTAAAGTCTTGACAAAGATTTGCATTCCTCCACGGAGGCGAAGTACAAGATGGAGTGTAGATTCTGAAAAGGAAAAATTCAAATTATTACCTCTTATAAATGTCCAATAGGTATGTGTATAGAGTATAATTAATAATAGTTCTGTGAAGAATCACAATTCATTCTAGTTAACCTTACTAACTTAGGATGTCAGACTCTGTTAAATCCTATAAATAATTAAAATGGCAATATATAACAAAACTGTAATGTTAATTCATATAAAATGCCAATACAAAAGAAACCAGGGACTTTTAGGAGTTATGTTTGAGGAAAATTGTTCAAATTTCATTTGACTGCTCATTTTTAAGTAGAAACGTTCATATACTGTATTTACTCCAGGACAAACATTGATTTCTTAGTTTGAGAACCTTTGTTCACACAATTTTAAAACAGAAAATAAAATTTTTATAACCTTGTTGCAAAGAGCTTTATTCTTAAATTTCATACAGATTGTGAATAACAGACAGCTAATATACCAATTCATTTGTGAAAATAATTTCACTAGATGGGTATTCATCAAGTATATAGTGAAACTCCTGACGATACACTATATCAGGAGTGTTGTGTCTGATGAACTTGAACAGTGAATATATTCAAAATTAAAGTATTGAATAACATATTTAGCAAAGCGTTACCAAAATGACTAGTGTTAAGCTTAGTAGAAATGAGGTGCTTGAACTAGTTCATCTTGAAAGAGTGTTTGTGTATGTTTGTATTCATTTGTTATCAGGTCTATGCACCTCAATAATTCAAAGTAGACCACATTCTATAATATACCTTAAAAAAATAAATTATAATTGGAGAACGTTTACACGGAATTTCTAAGTATTTTGGTAAAATTTATCTCTTTGAAGAAAAAGGTTATGCTAAAAACAATGAAATTTGTAGTGGACCTGTTGTATCTGTTTTGGGTTGGATGTTTTCCATATGATCGAGGTTTTTTGATTTAATGGCTCCAAAATATTACTACAAGTGATAATTTCACTATGCGCGGATTCAAAAACGTGTGCTCCAACTTTTTACTAAACAAAATATAAAAAATTGCTAATTTTTTTTCTTCTTTCTGCTAATATATCTCAATGAATATTCATTTTCGAGAAAAGTTTTGTAATTAAATTTTACACATAACATAGCTGTAAAGTTGAAAAATATATTATTAATATTGCAAAAATAACAAACCAACAAGAAAATGTGAAAAACAAGTATTTTTGCAAAATAAATTTTCGAGTACTTAAATAATAATAGGTAGGACCTTTATATTTGGCCAAAAAAAAACCTTTTCAGATTTCAAAAGAAAAGGTGCAATTTTTCGAAGTTTAACAGAGATAAAACTAAAGCCTCTAGATACTTGAAAATTTATTCACATATAAAAGAGCACTCAAGCGTTCAAATGCATTTTGAAATTTGAAATTAGTTATAGGAGAGCCGTGATAAATGTTTTAAAATATGTTAATTTTTGGGCTTATAAACAAATAAAATAACTTTGGGAATTATAAGTTAGTTTTTCATTTAAACCCATATCAAAAGTACTCAGAAAGATACTTCTTTAAAAAAAAAACATGATTATTCGCAAATTTGTTTCAAAGTTATAATCAATCAAAGTTAACTATCGTTTACAGTGCAACTATGAGGGTAGGAAGATGGTTTTTATACAAAAAATGCCTTTGTCATTTGGAGTATTTTCAACGTATTAAATTTCAACAAATCTTGCGCCAATGTGCAACCCTGATAAAATGTCAATTGAAGATGCTAAAATTTGTAAGAAATTCAAAATGATCATCGCACATTCAAAATCGAACATGTTAAAAAAATTCAATTATCTTAGTTCCTAGTCACCCAAAATCAATGTCTCAAGTGGAAAAGTCCAAATATCATATTGGCAAAAACATATTAGGAATAATTATCAGACTTTTAATGTATCGATAATTATTATTCATTTTAAAACTTGTTTATTAAATACAATAATCTTATGTATTTCTTTAACTACGAGTGCAAAAAGATGATTAAAATTATATATAATCTTGTAAATTAAGACATTTTTCAATATACCTCTTGTACAACATTAAGAAAATTATTTTTTTCATACTTATATTTCCTTTATACTAAATTATGTGGAAAAAATTTAAATGTGAGTAAAGTACAAGTTTTTGTGGCAATAAGATGTATAATATAGGAAATACTGCAAACATCTTCAAAGTCAATTATTTTTCCCACCACTGTATTATTCAAAATTAGTTTAGTATATTATCAGTATTTGGTAAACTAGATGCATTGGATCATTGATGCTGTGATTTAAACTTTGTCAGCTCTTTCTCTCCCTATCTATCTCTCTCTCTCTCTCTCTCTCTCTCTCTCTCTCTCTCTCTCTCTCTCTCTCTCTCTCTCTCTCTCTCTCTCTCTCTCTCTCTCTCTCTCTCTCTCTCTCTCTCTCTCTCTCTCTCTCTCTCTCTCTCTCTCTCTCTCTCTCTCTCTCTCTCTCACACACAAACACCCAATTGCTTCTTTCATCTTTCTTATTGGATTATATAATCGAAGCTATTTTAAAATAGCGAATGAGATTCTAAGACGAAAATAGAGAGCATACTGTTACAATCTTTTTGTTAACGTGACAAAGACAGTTTTTCACAACAAAACCACTCTATTCATGTTTAGTAGTGTGTCTTCCACAGTAATTTCTGGATAGTTTTCTTCATTATATGGCATTATGTAAGTGAAATAATTGTTTATTATAATCTCTATTCGGAATGGCGACAACCAAACATTATATTTTGAATTATCTGTTATGTAAAATAATATACCGCAAATCACACTTGGTAGTTTACAATTTTCACGAAAAATTTATGGTTTTTTTTTTTAAGTCCACAATATTAAGCAAAAGTTTTGTCTAACAACTTTTTTTTTTACCAGACTGATTTTCTTTTATAAATCACCACGCCTAAACTCCGAATGATTTGTTTGTAATGAAATATAAAAATACTACGAATGGCAAGTATAATTTCATAATTCAATATTATTTTCTTAAATAAAGCTCTACTTAGTGTTTTTATTCCTAGTGTAAAAACAATAATGTTCATTTCCTGCCTATAATTGTTATCTTCCCTCATCTTTAAACTAGTACAGAAACATATTTTTACCACACGCTCGTGCAAAGACCAGTCCCACGGTTAACAGCACATTATAGTCATGAAAGCTAGAATTTTTGATAGAGTTGCTCAAGGTTTTTGCTTTGTATTCACTTATTCAAAAATTAGTGTAGTAGAATAACCCAAACTAACCTTTCTGGATATTATAATCAGAAAGTGTGCGGCCATCTTCAAGCTGTTTCCCTGCGAATATGAGACGCTGTTGATCTGGTGGGATTCCTTCTTTGTCCTGAATCTTAGCTTTGACATTTTCGATGGTATCTGATGGCTCAACTTCTAATGTTATTGTTTTTCCTGTTAAGGTCTTCACAAAAATCTGCATACCACCACGCAGACGTAAGACCAAATGCAGTGTTGATTCTGTAAAAACAATAAAATTGATTTAATTTTTAAATATCTAAAATATGATGAAAAAATAAAACTTCAAACACACAAAAATTAATCAAAGGGTGAAGGCTGTATTTAAGAGAAATTTACGATATTAGAATATCAAACTGAAAACTAAAGGGGACTACACACCTTCAGTTTATCTGCGCAGTTATCTGTCGTAAATAACTGTGTCAAAATCTGTACAATTATCTGAACTGAGTGTGTAGTTTTATCTTCAGATATCGTCGTTAATACCTACCGATTTTTGTTCAGTTTTCAATTTGTTTTCGTCCAAGTGCATTGAAAGATGGGTGACAGAAAACGAAGAGCCGCAGTTTGTTGTGTAATTGCAGCTGAAATGATAGAAGAAGGAAAAAGGAAAAAACGTCGTGAACGGTGGTGTAAAGATTGGTATCTGAAAAGAAGCGTTATACCCACTGATCAACATTTACTAAGTGAGTTACACGAAGGAGGAGAAATGAACGATTATAAAAATTACCTTAGAATGGAAGAAAATGCGTTTAAAATGTTATTAAACAAAGTTGCACCCTTTATTACAAAGAAGGACACACCCATGAGAGAAGCAATATCACCGCATGAGACACTAAAAGCGCATCTCTTTTTGACATTGTAATTGTATTTGTAATTGACGTTGTAATTTCAACAAGTAATTTCAACAAATAAGCAAACGGTACGTATACAAACAACAAACAAACGTACGAACATAATCGAAACTGAACAAACTGTACGATAATCTGTGTGAACTGTACCAATTATCGTAGCAATCGAGGGTCAGAATGCCCAGAAATTTTATCTATAAGACCGGTGTAAACTGCACAGTTCGCACAGTTTATCTCTCAGACATGACGTCACATGTGATTAACTGCGCAGATAAACTGAAGGTGTGTAGTCCCCTTAACACACTTAAATTTTATAATTTTCAATTTTAACTTGGATCAAAACAAATATCTTAATAATAGTGTTCAATTTCTTTTATGATATGATATTCATATTGCTTTAAGTTAAACTGTTTATTTTAAAAATGTAAAAAAAAGAAGAAAAAAGTTACATTTATTATGACTTTTTCAACAACAGCGGCCAGTAATTTTTAGGTTGTCCAGTAGTTATAAAATACACAAATTTCATATTATATATATAAACAGTGATAAACATATACCACAAATATGACAAACCACAAATTTGTGATTATTTGTCACCCGTGTCCATTATCATTTGTTTTAACAACTAACTTGGAGAAATATATTTTAAAATCTTTAAGACGATTTGAAAATGGTTCAGTAGGATCCAAACCACAGTAGTTGAGACAAAAATAAGTTCATTACATAATCATATACTTAAATTTAATTATGAAACGTGACCCTAAAAGTTGAAAATTACAATTTTAAAAAAATTACAGATCAACATTTCCAAAATTCTTTAAAAAAAGGACTAATAAACGGTTACGAAGAAAAGTTATGGTTTTTGTAGTTTGTATCAAACTAAATATCTATGAAAAAATTAATTTAGGTACAATTATGGCTGAACTGTCTATAGTTTTGAAAATTATATTTGCATAACAGCGTACCTTTTTGAATATTATAATCTGAAAGAGTGCGCCCATCTTCAAGCTGTTTTCCTGCAAAGATCAAACGTTGTTGATCTGGGGGGATTCCTTCCTTATCTTGAATTTTGGCTTTGACATTTTCTATTGAATCTGATGGTTCGACTTCTAAAGTTATTGTTTTGCCAGTCAATGTCTTAACGAATATTTGCATTCCTCCCCTCAGACGAAGTACAAGATGAAGTGTAGATTCTGTAATATTTAAAAAAGTTAAAATCAGAATATTTAACAAACCATAATAAATTTTCTATAAAAACAAGAACCGAAAGTTATATGATGGCATTCTAATCAGCCTAGTGATTTTATCTACATTTACAAACTAAAAATGACATTTGTTAAGCCTTGAGAACGGACATCTGTAAATTGCCCGAAACGTCGGCTGTACTCAACGTGCAGACAATATAGACGCGGTCGAACCCCAAAGAACAAGATCATAATGATGTTTGTGACCGTGGAAGTCTATCTTTCAAATTCAAAACATATGTCCCTTTTTTAAAAATAGATATCTCGTAGATCATAAATACATTAGGGTGAAAATTACACCTTTAATAAATTATAGTAAACATTGTTGATAAACAAAAAAGCATAGATACAAACATTTATATGTGCCTACTGTGACAATATCAGCAGAAGACCATGTTTTGGCAGACTTTTCATTAGTGATAGATACATACCATTTTGAATATTTGGTAAAAGTTTTAACCAAAATAAATATACTTACTAAGAAATATAAATATACTCAAACCACAAAGTCAATATGTTAAATGTACTATTTAAATAATTCAAAAGTTTATTTACCTTTTTGAATATTATAGTCCGAAAGAGTTCGGCCATCTTCCAACTGCTTGCCAGCAAAGATGAGTCGCTGTTGATCTGGTGGTATACCTTCCTTGTCTTGAATCTTAGCCTTAACATTTTCGATTGTATCCGAAGGCTCCACTTCCAAAGTTATAGTTTTACCAGTCAGGGTCTTAACAAAAATCTGCATTCCACCACGAAGTCTCAACACCAGATGAAGGGTTGATTCTTTTTGAATATTATAATCTGAAAGAGTGCGACCATCTTCAAGCTGTTTACCTGCAAATATCAAACGTTGTTGATCTGGAGGGATACCTTCCTTATCCTGAATTTTGGCTTTGACATTTTCAATTGAATCTGATGGTTCGACCTCAAGGGTAATAGTTTTCCCAGTTAAAGTCTTGACAAAGATTTGCATTCCTCCACGGAGGCGAAGTACAAGATGGAGTGTAGATTCTGAAAAGGAAAAATTCAAATTATTACCTCTTATAAGTGTCCAATAGGTATGTGTATAGAGTATAATTAATAATAGTTCGGTGAAGAATCATAATTCATTCTAGTTACCCTTACTAACTTAGGATGTCAGACTCTGTTAAATCCTATAATTAATTAAAATGGCAATATATAACAAAACTGTAATGTTAATTCATATAAAAGAAAGTAGGTTTTTCCCAGTGACTAAGTTTGAGGAAAATTGTTCAAATTTTATTTGACTGCTCATTTTTTAGTAGAAACGTTCATATACTGTATTTACTCCAGGACAAACATTGATTTCTTAGTTTGAGAACCCTTGTCCACACAATTTTAAAACAGAAAATAAAATTTTTATAACCTTGTTGCAAAGAGCTTTATTCTTAAATTTCATACAGATTGTGAATGACAGACAGCTTATATACAAAATGTTAGTTGTTAAAATGTATACAATAACTTTGCTATTTGTTATTATAAAGAGGTAAGGATTGGTACCCCTACATGCAAAATTAAAATTTGCAGATTTCTATCCAATTTAGTGTGTAATAGGTTGAACACGCGAGATATGATCAAAAAATAGTTTAAAATGCAAATCCTTGGTTAAGAAGAAAATGATAATCTTCATTCATTGTTGGCTGGGAATTCCAACAACCAAAGGCTACACTATTCTAACGATTTCACTAATTAATTTAGCTAGCTATTTCCTTTGTAAGCTAAGTCCTTTCAAACTTGATAAAATAAATAGAAGTACTTTGGTCTTTTTAAATTTCTATTGGCTTCCACTTATGTTCCTTCTTTATCTTGGATTTCAGCCTTTAGACTCTCAGTGGTATCTGATAGTTGTATTTCAAATGTGATCGTAAGAGTCTTCACAAAAATTTACATGCCACCACGTGTAACCGACATAGAATAATAGAACAATAATCATAACACTGACTAAGGATACCTTGTTATCTCCGCAAACACTCATAAAATATGTTTGATATTTAAAACTAACTTACATTTATATACTGGTGCATTCTTTTTTATGATATTGTCATACATACTGGGTAAATATTCAGTATGGCAATTTGATAACAAACAATTTGTAAATGTAATATCTCTGGTTATTGGTGATTTCAACAAGTAATTTTTATAAAACTGAAGTAAGACCAAGAAGTGTGATATTCAACATATTTCCAAGATTTTCTTTAAATTTGGTATCTTTTTAGTAAAATCTTTTCTTGTTCTAACAGTTTCAATAAATTAAAAATATGTTAAATTATATCAAGGCTTTTAACCCACCAACGGTCATTCGACCCCGAATCGACCTCAGCGCACCGTGCATAACTAGTCTGCATTCTATAAAACACGTATTTTGCCATTCAACGATACGCCCACTTAAAATTATCCGATCGCAATAAATAAAATACCGTTGGAAAGCTAATGTTCCGTAGATGCATAATCATGCAAAAAAAATACCACAAAACGTTATAAATAATATTCCAAAAATTGGTGAAGTTCGCATATTTTTGATGCGTAAAATCGTAGATTTGAACTCTGCGCCTAATCGTTAGCGCGACGCCATTTTTCCCGATATTATTCCAACTCTATTTATCTGTCATTGAAGTCAACTAAAACACTGTTCTATAGATCACATGTTTCTCTTTCCAACCATAGATTACAAATTTTTCTGCGTCTCATAGATCCAGAGATATTCCTACTTGAACGTAGAACAAACTTGACGAGACGAAATTTTGTTGGCATTAGGTTTGCATTTCTCTTTGTTTTCTATTATTATATTTCTTATATTTCTTTACACTAAGTTGTAGGGGAAATTCCATTCTACAAGTTGGTACCACTTGATGTTGGCAATACATACTTAGAAGGTATTGGTTTGAACTCTCAACAGACGCAAATTGTGTGACGTAAATACTGTAATAAAAGGCGTGGCACATATTGTTTTGGGGTTAGATATTTGTTATTTTGAAGGTTTGTGTATACAAATTGTATATAAATTGTGTATAAAAGTTACAATATATGTGTTTTTATATCTAAAGCTTATGTTTTTGCGTGATAGTTTAGTTTTTGAACGTTCTTATTTGCGATAACCTAGGCCGAAACGGTAAGTTTAGGCTATATGCAAATTGTCTTATATATAGTGTTTTATATGATTATAAAAGTGAATATGTGTGTTATTCTTTGTAAAGTATATATTTTCTTAGTTAAATCTATAACTTTTGTCTTTGATCTATCTTCAAATTGGTACTAGTGAGTCTAAACTGTGGAGGTTACAAACCTAACCTCACTTGTAAAAGTTACCTTTTTAGGGAAAATCGGTATTTTTATTTAGAATATTTTTATTTAGAAAATGTAACATATTATTATTTTTCCCCCTAAATATATTCACAAATATATGACAAATCTCAAGAAATGGTTGAAAAAAAATCCTAAAAATCTATTAGTATGTTATTCATTACCATTTCTGTGAAATTTCTGCTCCGTTACTCTTCGATTTTTTGGTATTTGACCAAAAAACACCAAATGTGATACATCTAACATTTTTTTTCACTACACACCTACATTCTATGCACCTTTCTGAACATAATGAGATATAGAACTTTTGTATAAGATAAATATTACTATTTTTTGTGATTTTTTGAAAAAAAAATTATCATTTTACATTTTTTCGTAAACTATTTTTTGTTTTTTTGATAATAGCCTATAACAAATTTTTTTTTTTCCCCCTAAATATATTCAAAAATATTACACAAAACTTTTGTATATCTTAGAAAAAGGTAGTAAGCTATTGATTTTGGAATATACAGCTTTTTCCTGAACATTGGTAACTTCGTTTTTGACATGTAACATACTTACTCCAAAACCGTTTCAAAAAAATTTTTTTTTATTGCATAGATGGATTCTATGCATCTTTCTGAGAAAAATGATATCTTATAAGTTAGGTTTTGTATAGAAATAATATATTTAATTAATTTTTTAACAAACGAAGAAATTTAACATATGCCATTGGAGGGTTAAAATACTTATAAAGGATTATAGGTAGGCAATCTAAACTATATAATATAGCCCAAAGACCAGAGCACTGTGGTGACAATATATACAGATACACTTTCAAAAGTCCCTTACCACACTTGGAAATAAACAAAATAACAAAAAATTTTGTCAAAAGTAAAATGTTTATTCCTATTAGACCCTTATAGCTATTACAACAACAAAGTTGTCATCTTCAGAGGGAATCTTAACAAAGACTGAATTATAGTTTTGTTAAGATTCCCTCTGAAGATGACAACTTTGTTGTTGTAATAGCTATAAGGGTCTAATAGGAATAAACATTTTACTTTTGACAAAAAAAATTGTTTTTTGTTATTTTGTTTATTCCCAAGTGTGGTAAGGGACTTTTGAAAGTGTATCTGTATATATATAGCCCTACCATAAATACAATAATATAAGAAACCCTAATTTATTTTTCTTGAAGAACACTTGTCAATTCCCTTATTAGACAGTTTTCAAAAAATTGCTATAATCATGCTTCAAAATCAATGTTTGGTAAATTGTCCAATCTGCACTAATATATGTTGTAAGTAAGAAATCAACCATTTTTGATATTTAACAACTAATGTAAAGAAAAATGTAGAATATTTTATTAAACTTTGAACATTGTTATTTGCTTTCTCAGGTAATTAAATAAACAATACATATTATTTAAGAACTATATATTAAACTCACCCTTTTGAATATTATAGTCGGACAAGGTGCGACCATCTTCCAACTGTTTGCCAGCAAAAATCAAACGCTGTTGGTCTGGTGGGATCCCTTCTTTATCTTGAATCTTTGCCTTGACATTTTCTATTGAATCAGAAGGCTCGACCTCTAAAGTGATGGTTTTACCAGTCAGTGTCTTCACAAAAATTTGCATTCCCCCACGAAGCCTCAACACAAGGTGAAGTGTTGATTCTTTTTGAATATTGTAATCGGACAAGGTGCGACCATCTTCCAACTGTTTGCCAGCAAAGATCAAACGCTGTTGGTCTGGTGGGATCCCTTCTTTATCTTGAATCTTTGCCTTGACATTTTCTATTGAATCAGAAGGCTCGACCTCTAAAGTGATGGTTTTACCAGTCAGTGTCTTCACAAAAATTTGCATTCCCCCACGAAGCCTCAACACAAGGTGAAGTGTTGATTCTTTTTGAATATTGTAATCGGACAAGGTGCGACCATCTTCCAACTGTTTGCCAGCAAAGATCAAACGCTGTTGGTCTGGTGGGATCCCTTCTTTATCTTGAATCTTTGCCTTGACATTTTCTATTGAATCAGAAGGCTCGACCTCTAAAGTGATGGTTTTACCAGTCAGTGTCTTCACAAAAATTTGCATTCCCCCACGAAGCCTCAACACAAGGTGAAGTGTTGATTCTTTTTGAATATTGTAATCGGACAAGGTGCGACCATCTTCCAACTGTTTGCCAGCAAAGATCAAACGCTGTTGGTCTGGTGGGATCCCTTCTTTATCTTGAATCTTTGCCTTGACATTTTCTATTGAATCAGAAGGCTCGACCTCTAAAGTGATGGTTTTACCCGTCAACGTCTTCACAAAGATCTGCATATTTCTGAAAATAATAAACAACATGAGTAAATAAAAAATAAATTGGTTTTATTGTTAAAATCTATACTTCATGTAACAAGGGCAGGACACAAGTTTAATATGATCTGAAATAGTCTGGGGAAAAAATGCTTATTTTAATGTATTTAAAAATACTAGTAACTTGCCAATTGCAAATAATTGTTGATAAATTTATTCACTCTTTCTCATTTAAATTAAAATTGCCACATACTAGAACCATTAGTTGGTGTTACAAACAAATTTGGTTTATTAATCCAGTTTACGCAAACATCAACATATCAGTGTAATTTAAAATTACATCCACCTACATTAATAACTACAGAATTTTGTATTGTAGCTATTTTAATAATTGAAGCAAGTGTTAGTAGATTTTACCTAGTATATGCAGATTTTAGAATAGTAAATTCATTAAATGTTTTCTACTCGTATTTTAGAAAAACTTAGCACTTGAAATAAATAAAAAAAGTTCAAGTGTCCATCAAAACAGATACCAGATCTTTCGCTAAAATTAATATAAAATACTAATTGATTATAAAACCTCTCTATTAGTAGATGAACCAAATGTTAAAGTGTTACTGTAAAATATGGTTCTATCTGGAAATTTCTTTCGAATTACTGTACAGAACTGAAATTGATGGCCCTAAATCAATAAAACAGACAAATAAATATATGTCCATTTTATGTAATGTAAGTTAGCAAAACAGCTAAAATAGTAGCCTAATATAATTTCCATGATACAGAGTAAATACTTAGCCTATTAGAAAAACATACAAAATTTTTTCAATAAAAAGTTACCAAAGTTGAGGAAGAAAAAAAACTGATTTTTCTAATTTAAAATTTTATATAATGGTAAGCCATATTTGGTATATTCTACGCCATGGCCTAGTAGTATACACAAAGATATCGTTCTAAATTCTAAACCCTCTCCCAAATTAAAAATGATAGAAGTTTTTGAATGTAAAAGTTCAGCGCACACCTATACAAAAAAGTTTTCAGAATTTATTAATTTCACCCTACCTTAAAAAATTTAAAATGAAAATGATAGAATTGGTATGGGATTTTTGTTTATAAGAAATAAATATTAAAAAAACTAATATAAAGATATTAGCATATAATTGTTACAACTCTTAATGTACCGGTACTTGAAAATTTAGTATTGATTCTCCATCATAATATATAGATTTGATATAATGTAAGTCTGAAAAATCTTAATAACCTGAAACAATTCAGAATGTCATTAAATAAAAAATTGATGCACGATAAATAATTCTGGAATGCCATTCAAACAAGAGGCGACACACACGAGATCTGATGGACACAACCGACATATCAACTGAATAATTAGCCTATAAGTTATAGCCCTAGGAATCCGAAAATAAAATCACAATTTAAAAATATTTCCCGATATTTTAATACCATGATCCCCCACCTCAAAATCAATCAAAATTAAATCATTAATCCAGGAAAATTATTATAAAGACACAATTCGACCATTAAAATGAAATATTATAATTTTAAAATCACCTTCTAAAATAGTTAACATGAGAATCCGATACAGCGCTTCACAGAATTGAGAAAATTCTAAGATAATGAAAATGTATCAGGAGAAACTAGTAATTTTAACGGATAGACCGGAATATTCTATGAAGAAAAAGTCTTTAGGAAAATACAAAGGACATAACAGTCAATCGGTATAAATTAAAAACTAAACCAAGTCCCGAATTAAATATGGCCGTCAAATTGATCTATTCCGAACTTCAAGCTGACAGTCACAAGAACTCCCAAAACTCGCATTCTGATTGGTGAATTAAATTAGAACATATGACAAAGATATGTGATACAATTTGTATAAACTAGAGTAATTAGTTTAAGTATTAATATTTCGATATAAAAAAGAAGTTATTCGTTTGTTTAATAATATAACTAAGTTTATTTAAAGTCCTAAATTGCCATTTTTCCAAATTGAATCATTGAAAACCTTAAAAAAAAAATTATTAATAATTATCTAAATTTTCCCTTAGCAAACAAAATGTACACAAGGTGCATATATAAAAGGTCAGGTGATGTAGAAGGCGGGCGATTTGGAAATCAAGTAATGCTTTCCCAAAAGAATGGATGGTTGTTGGCATCTTATAGATGAACAGGACGTTCCTACAGAGTTGAAGATTTTGAATAGGATTTTAAAAGGTACATCAACGAGTACAAGGTTGTTAAATAATACTAGAAGAAGTATTAAATAGTGGGTGTTCAATATGTAGTAGAATTTTTTCCGAATCTTGAAGAGACAATTATGAAAAACGTACTTACAGCTAACCAGAATTATTGGTGAGATCCAACCTTTTTTTTTACACTAAATTTATAAAGATTATACAAAGACAAGTATTAATTTTCACTTACCAAGTGATCAGAATTGATGTGGAGTCGATTAATTACATATAGACATTGTTTAAAACTAATATAGACAATTTTATTCAATTTGATCAAAAACTCCTTTAATGAAATAGACCTTAACTTACTTACATTTCAATACATACGTTCCTTTATAAAGCTGTTAATTTAATTTAATTTACATATTTTGGGACTTATTTTAGATATTTCTTATTTTATGTGTATATATATTTTGTATTCTTTTTCTAAAGATTGGAAAAAGTTGGCACCAACCCCAAACCCGGAGATTAAAGAACTCATAAAAGATGAAACACTGATTGAATATTGTTTATGTGTAGATTCTGAGAAAGACAACATTGTGTTAATTAAATTTTGAACAATTTTTGTCGATAAATATATAATTATGATTTTGAAAGATAGATTGTTTTAAGAACTATTTATTCAATTCTGAATATATATCTACCTGGCCAATCTTGTCAGGGTAAAAAAAGTAAGCAAATTATTAACTTCAATAAACGTATGAAAGGTTTAGCCAGGTTAATAGAGATCTAGCTTAGTCATTGACGTTAATAATTTGCTTACTTTTTTACCCCAACAGGTTTGGCAAGGTAGCTATATATATATAGTCACTTTACCAGACCTAATAAAACAAATACATTTAACCATGACAGATATTTGTTTCAATAATAAACATTGAGTGATAACACATTCACTAACTTTAATAACTAGTCACTTTTAATTATTAACTTAAGCATTCGTCACCAGAGCTGGATTTGCATTTGTAATAAACTAACCAAACCTCGAGTTCATACTTTTATAATTCTTATATTCTATTAATGTAGCCTATTTAACCCCTTCAAAAGTGTCATGCAACACCTAATATCTCATTTTTTTAAAAATAAGGTAAGGTAGTAAACAAATTCAGTGATTTTCTAAACTAAATTTCAAAGCAAGGTTAATTGCATAATTACCAATATTTTAATCAGTATTAACCTTAAGTGCATTGCTTAAAAATGATTGTTATTTTGAAAATGCAGAAAATGATAACTTTCTCCATTATAAACATCTTCCGATGGGGTGATGATGGGTCACTTTGAACTGAAAGTTTCGCAAGGTCATATAATTTCGATTAAAATTGGTTCAGTCCAGTACTCTTGACCAAACCTATTTAGATTTCTAGAGCATAGTGGGGGGGGGGGGGTGAACTGCAGGCCTATAACTATAGACACTTGACCTTAACTGTGTGTGCATATATAAAATATTACATGTAAATAAATAAATTTATAAACTAATATAGTAATTGTTTACAAAGAAAGTCGCTGCTTTTTTACAATTTTTTTTTTTCAAATGTGTTCTACACACCTTATTTATTAATAATAAAATAAGTTTATAATGCGGAGCTAATTTTTTCATGGAAAAGAGCATAATTTCAACTTTTCCAGGTTAAGGTCCATTAATGATTATGTGTCTGGACATTTACCGAAATTTCAGCACTCTTAACAGCAACTTTTAATTCCTGACATATACTGATTCCACAAATTTTACAAAACACATTACTTTGTAACATATGGATTCTGTTCTGGAAAAAAATGGTTTTTTACAAGTTGAGTTTTAGATAAAACTAGGCGTTTTCTGAATTGAAAAAAAAAAAAGATTTAAAATAGCCCAATGCATTACCCGTTCTAGGGTTAAAAAATAATAAATACTCATTATTTTTACTGTTTCCCAAAGGTACGCAACTTAAAAAATGAATTTCTCTAGTATTGAAAAATATATTTGGAATAAATTGACGTTTCCAAGATGGCTGCCAGTGACACGTAGCCTACTAATTAGGTACAAGACAAAGACAGCCTAGCCTACCTACACAAAGTACCCAACAATTAAATACACACATCAATAAAAGTAGGTTAAAGTCTAGTCAAAATAGGTTTATTGTATCTCTATATATTAGCAATATCCAAAATTAGGCCAACTGTAATGAAAATGATGAACTGAAAAATGTTGCGTCATCTTGCCATTGTCTTGTTCTTCAAGTAAAGCTTTTATAAACTTACAATTTAGAATTTCGAATGGGAAATTTGGAATTTAGTACAAAATTTGAACAAAAGCAAAAACTGAAAACAAGAGTAATTTGTATTCTTAGAAATGAAAAATGGAACGATTACGACAAAAGATTCTTCTTTTTTTTTTACTAGCCTATATCACAAAAGGCAACTAACATTATAAAAATATTTAACAAATAAAATTAATGAATATATGTACTAACTTACATTTATTTCCACTATAATTTGCTACTCTTGAAATAAATTGGAAATAATGCTGTATATTTAGTTCCTTCAACGACGAACTCTCAGACTCTCATACGAACTGGCTGCTTAAACTAAATGTTCTTCCTATAATGAGGAAGACAAGATGGCGTCAAGCTCTCTGATTGGACGACAAAAATAACTGCAATATTGACGTCACTGCAGAGTACTTGGTTCACCATTACAAAGTAAAATATCACTAAATTACAGGGAAAAACCGTCGGCAATATTGAATAAATTTTTCATACACAGTTGGTAGAACTTCTTTACAATAATTTGCAATGTCATTGTATTGTAATGTAATGCATAAAATTGATTCCAGAACAAAATTGCATCATATTACAGAACCATTACTAATAACTAGATATTTATACTACAATTTTTAAAATAATTACTAGTGAAATTTCATTATATTTGTAACAATTCCAAATGAGTTATAAATAAAATAAATTCAAACGTTCTTTTAATTTTTTTACAGTCTTATAAATTCCCCAACATCAGATCTAGCGGTATCCATATTAGCAAATCGCCTACTTTCCATACTGATGACATATCTCAAATAGCCTACACATGTGTTTCAAATGTTGATGAAACTAAACCAGGAAGTACTGTAATGTTCAAACAAATAGCCATATAAGTTGTTTTAATTTTTTTAAATTTAATTAAGTTTAAATTTTTAAGATTTATAAAATTTCTTTCTACACATAAGAAAATTGAGCATACCTACCTACCTGGAGGGGGGAGAAGGATGAAACAGAATAATGTATAATTTGGAACGTTAATTAGAAAGATTGTAATACCAATTCAAAATCATTAAGATTCATAATGTAAGACGAATCAGACAAATTAATTAAAAGACCAACACCGAAAACAACACGAATCAACACGCCTAACTGTAGCAATAAAACTGAGTTATTGTAGATAATGTTAAATGATATTGCATGGAAAACCAATGTTCTGAATATTAGAAATGCTTTTATTCGACTGCGCATCATTTTTTTTCCTTTTCAACATTGCATGCCTGTGCTTTTATTCTCAATTCATGTTTTATATTTTTAACCAAATATTTTTCTAGATTAGAAAATGTTGACCACCTTTTTTTTTATCTATCTCTTTGTGATTGTCAATTCAGATGTTGAAGTTCATAAACTGGTGGGAGATAAAACTGGAGGAAGGTAGAAGATGATTGTCATGAATAATTAAGAACTTAAAACTTCGATATATCGTAAAATCATGTTTTTAAAACAATTAACAAAATTTAATTTTTTTATAAAATCTTGTAAAAATATATCAAAAAAACCGTTACAACGCGTGAAGAACTGTAAATTTCAATGAATAGGCTTACAATTATATTGTTACTGCTAAAAGTGCAGACTATAGGCCAAATAATATTAAATCTACTTATCCTATTCACATAAAAAACAAGGTTTATCTTGTCAAGGTTTATTTATGCAACTACAGTATAAAATCTGGCAACAGGGCATAGTGCGGTCATATAACTAGCAAGGTTAAATAAATTAGTTTTTCCCAACAACACTGTAAGAAATGTGAGTAAACATCGATGCAAAAGGCAGGGTTACATCATTTTAGTTCAAAACTAATTATGACCAACATTATGTTAATTAATAACAAACTCTAATTTCTAAAACAAATAATCAAGATAACAATTTAACGACCAAATCTTCTTCTTCATTTCAAAATAGATATAGCATAAATGCAATACAAAACTTCTCTTAGAAACCAAATACTTTATTTTTCCTACAAACATTACAGTCCGTCCATTCCACCAGCCGTGGCACCTGACGGCTTGGGACACTTGGGAGACCCTTCCTCTCGCACGCGCACTCACGAGCGCCTAAATATGCTATTTTTTATTTTGTAACTAAAATAAGGACTCGGTGATTATAAAAAGTTTCACTAACGTTTACAAAAGAAATGAAATTTGTAGGCCTATAGATTTTTAATAATTAAAAAAAAATTCTTTCACCATAGATTTTCAACTTGCGCTGCAGTATTAACAACAGATTTACAATAGTAATTATTAGTTGACATTTAGGTTCGTGTTAAGTTCGTCATATAAATAATGTAGATATACAATTTAATATTTGTTCTAATTATACTAGATTTTCTATTTGTCAGATTTACTTATTAATAAATAATAAGCTTGTTTTAAATCACAGGACTTATGCGTTTTTCTAAAAAAATAACCTCTTAGTCACTTAATTGTTATTGTAACAATACGGCATGTTGCCTGAACTCATTACTATGCATATATTAGCATATGCATGTCGTGTTTGGTGTCATTTTGTTTTAAATTAACCGAAGAATTCAAATATGCCATTTAAATTTGTTAAAATTTGTGTTTGATCAAATCAGCAGTTGCCTACTGGACGCCCTAGTGTATGAGACACCTATCTGGCGGCCGGGACAGCTGCGATTGTGTGTGTGTGTTTGGGTATCCTAATCCGTCAGGTGCCACGGCCGGAGAATAGGGTATAGTGAGTGGCAATCACTAGATACCTAGCTAGATTTACACTTCTGTCATATATAGTCTTGAGTTGGATCGAGCCCCCGGCTGGTCCTGTGGTTACTGTAGTGCTCTGGCTACACAAGTGAGAGGTTCTCGATTCAATCCTCGTGGGGACTCATGACTTAACGAGTTCTTACGAACTCTGGTTAAGAAGGTAATCCAACTGTGACGGGAATTTCGAGATATGGTAACCACACATTACCCGACCTAGCACGTCTAAGCTTTTCATGGGCTGTTGCGCTGTGGAATATAGTTTTTTCGCTCAATTACCTCTCTTTCATCTTTCCTATCAGGTCTATCTAAACTCTCTTTTCTACCCTGATACTCAAGGATTAGGGGTCTTCATTTGATGTTATTTTCTTCCTCTTTTTACGGCAATGATGACCGAGATCTTTTTCGCTTTAAAACAACAGGTAAAAAAAAGAAGTAGGCTACATGGAATTACAAACACCAAGTTGAAAAGAAAACAATAACCTCGCGGCGTGGTTTTATCGGGTGAACAATCTTTTCCCAACATCGCGTGACTCAGTGATCACTCATTGTCGAGATTTATTTGTCATAAACTTACGTAACTCGTAATCGATTGATATTTTTCTTTGTAATGTCGGGAGGGAGGGGTGGGGCAAGATTATTTTTAGTTTTTGCAAATTATTCTTCTAAACCGTATTTCGCACTGACTTGCGACATTGCAGACGGGTTTGGCTCACTAACCTCACATTTTATCTACATGTGAACGAAATGATGTGACATTAATGATCCAAATCCGTCAAAAAAAAAAAAAATACTACGGTTCGGGTATAATTGGCAAAACAACAAAAAGTTTTCGCTCCACAGTGCTAAACCATTGCACAAATCCCCAATACCAAATAAAAATCAATTAAAACTAATCGTAAGAAAAAATGTCAGTGACGCCAACTTTGAAAAAAAAATTAAATATTTTACATACGAGTCACCTTGTGTCATAAACACGTCCTTAGCAAAATCGTATTTGATTACAATTAAGCCTATAAACATGGCGATCATGTTCATTTGGTTTTTTGCCAATTATTACAACAGTAATGTTGTTTTTCCTTGTGATTTGACACACAGGTTGGGTCCATTAATCTTCAAATTTCATTAAAATTTAAACAAAATCGGTAGAGCAGAGAAATTACGTATTTTATAATATAAATAAATAAATATATATAATAATCAGCTCCATGACAGATTTTTTCATTTTTTTCCGATAACTCACGAAACCGACAACTACCTCCAAATTTTGATAGAACTAAGAATAAAAAAGTCCTAAGATGTGACCAAAATAGACCCAGAGTCTAAATTTGATTACTGCACAACCGTCCTCTCACATTTGGACTGCACATACCGTAGACTTACATCATTCCAAAAAAAACTTTTAAAAGAAAAATATTCTCCTTGTTTATAGAAGTTTGTTGGTGATTTTTTTCCTGTTCAAAATTTTCTGACGTTAGGACAACTTAAAATTTATAAATTCACAGTTCAAGTCTATGTACTTATCTGTAGATAAAAAAAAAACTCGAACACAAGATCTCGCAAAAATTACGTTTATTTAATCAAACGCGTTTCAAAGACAAATTCAACATCCTCAGTGACACATGAGCTTCACTAAACTATAACTATCACTGAGGATGGCGACTTTGTCGTTGAAACGAGTTTGATTGAATAAACGTAATTTTTGTGAGATCTTGTGTTCGAGTTTTTTTTTTTATTTATTTTTTATCTAATATTATATCACAAGTCAAGCGCAATTATTTATTTATAGTTTTCTGTAAATAATAGCATATTACAAGTTGGGTTTCGAATAAAATATAATTATTTTTGGTGACTTTTTAAATTATATCCAACTTTTCAGCTAGTTTTTACTTTTTTCATAAATATATCATTTTTTGACAACTTTTTACCCACAACTTGCATCACAAAATTTGTGTACATTTTGGAAAAAAATTATAAAAATTTGATGTACGGTTTATATGCGTTTTAGCTACGGTTACTGGACATTTTTTTACTTCTAAATTACAATACTAAATGTTTTTTCCCATTATATTAATGAATTTTATGCTCCCTTCTGAGAAAAATGATATACAAATAAAAAATTTGAGTTTTGTATAATGTCACTGTTTTTGGGAATATTTTAGACAAGCGACCCGCGTACCCGTGTTACCGCGTGTAAAAAATTTAAAAAAGTTCATTAATCTTAAGGCGAAATTGGTTTATAAAAATGTTCAAATTTGATCATTTGTCATTTCACGTGATCGATTACAATGAGTCTAAAACTGATTTCACTTTGTTCAGTAGTTCAAACTAATTAACAAAATATATAACAGTGATAGGTTCAACCGTTTATTAATACATATAGGTTCATATTTATCAATATTCATAATACTTCTTTAAAAACGACGTTCCGTGTGATTATTTCATCATCAGCTGTAATTGACTGTCCTTCAATTGAATGAACAAAGATTTTCACTCCTGAAAACGAACGACATCGACTGAGAGCTACATAAAGCTGACCATGGGAGAAGACAGGGCGTGGCAAAGATTGACCTTGTGATTTGTTGATGGTCAAGGAAAAAGCCAAAATCAGTGGAAACTGAGTAGGCTACGTGAGAAACTTATTGGGATTACTTTTTATATATCGAAATAGTTTCAATATGGAGATCTCTGAAACTTCAGTAACCTATATCTCCGGAACCACTTGACTTATATACTTGAAACTTCGGTTTTAGCAGTTTCTCACTAAGGTCTATGATTGTGCAAAATTTCAAGTTCTTAGCCTATACAGTTTTCGAGTTGAAAAATCAAACGGACAGACTTAGCGTTTTATTAATATGATATAAGCCTAAATTAACCTTTATTTCACAAAAAAATATTCTCAAAATGTAACTTCCCAAAAATTACATTTTTTTCCCTACTAACTACTATTTTTTATGACTTTGTAAATGAAATATTAAAAAATGAGCAAAAAATCCCCGCCACTTTAGGAACTCTAATGGTTTGATTAGGGGAACGCTGGAACTGGTGTAGACAAAGCTTTGTAGTAGCTAACGACAAAGTAAGGTCACATTTTTACAATTCAACATTTCACCCTTAAAAATCTTCCAATAATATAAGTACAATTGTAAAGCTAATTATCTGTCTTTACAAAATTTTATAAGCAAAAGTTCATAAATCATAATAAAAATAATTTAATAAATCGCTACAATTAAAAATCTAAACGGGCTATTTCATTTCTTTATGTTGGCAACGCTCACTATTTTATTTGTCTAATAACTCTATTTCGTCGCAACAACGGTTGTAGATCCAGAAGGCAAAATTACGTCATAATTGTCTATTTGTCACAAGTCCACATTTCTATCACAGATTACACTTATAGGTTAGAATTTTGTCTTTCTCTTTCGAATGGTCGCTTCCAATTTATTGTCCCTCGGAGCATCTCTCATAGATGGTGAGATACAGTATTTTAAAATGCAATGTCAAAATGAACCACGTTCATATCTTTTGCCACAATCCCACTCCATGTTGAATATCGATTAGTAATATTTCGTTTTTTTCAACGATTTATATTTCGTTGGGTAGACAAAGTTTATAGCAGCTGTCTATATAAGACATCTCTGTGGTGTAAATATTTTGTTTGTAGTATCTTCCCAGACTTGTTCCGTCTTGTCATTGAGAGATGAACATTTTGTACATTAGGACGGTTGGCGCTCAGCCAAGTTAAATGTGTTTCAGGTTATGTTTTGTTGATACAGATTTATCCTTACAATAATTGTGTTAGGGACCTCAAAACGGTTAGATATACACAAAGAACTCGGCATCTTTCATATATGTGAATCTAAAAGTCACTTCTTTTTAAATAAGAGGAAAAAAAATCAGATATTTCTATGATAAACTAAATCGTCTACTTTTTACCAGCAAATAGTTTGTCAGAAATTAAATGTGGAGGAATATTATTTGGCCATGTCCTTAGAGTTGACACATTTTTTATTTGTTTAATTATTTATATAAAACTGTTATAAAATCAGGAGACGAGAACAATTGAAAACCCGGGAACTTTGTGTATCCTACCGCACATGACGGTTTGTGTAATTAAATGTTTGATATAAATCAACCAGACAGTCATTTCCCGCTAAAGCAACAACCAGTTTTGCTGGCATTTACCTGGTATATTCATTGTTCAGGGCCATACGGGATGTTCTAAAACTTGCATTTTAAAATATTACAAGTTATGAATTAATATAATAGAGGGTTTTTTCAAAATAATATTTGCTACAGGGCTCACTTTAGTGAGTATGGACTTGGCAATGCCGAGGGCACTTAGGTGGGTTTACGCCTTTACCGCATAGTATTAATGTCCAAGTATGACCCAACTACCAAGGGTCCATACTTATATATGTAGTTTTAGTTTTAGTTTTTTTAAATTATGTGTGTTAAGTATATGTTTTCGTATTTCCATAAAGCTAGGACACTTTAATGTCCAAGTATGACCCAACTACCAAGGGTCCATACTTGTTGCAAATATGTAGTTTTAGTTTTAGTTTTTTTAAATTATGTGTGTTAAGTATATGTTTTCGTATTTCCATAAAGCTAGGACACTTTAATGTCCAAGTATGACCCAACTACCAAGGGTCCATACTTGTTGCAAATATGTAGTTTTAGTTTTAGTTTTTTTAAATTATGTGTGTTAAGTATATGTTTTCGTATTTCCATAAAGCTAGGACACTTTAATGTCCAAGTATGACCCAACTACCAAGGGTCCATACTTGTTGCAAATATGTAGTTTTAGTTTTAGTTTTTTTAAATTATGTGTGTTAAGTATATGTTTTCGTATTTCCATAAAGCTAGGACACTTTAATGTCCAAGTATGACCCAACTACCAAGGGTCCATACTTGTTGCAAATATGTAGTTTTAGTTTTAGTTTTTTTAAATTATGTGTGTTAAGTATATGTTTTCGTATTTCCATAAAGCTAGGACACTTTAATGTCCAAGTATGACCCAACTACCAAGGGTCCATACTTGTTGCAAATATGTAGTTTTAGTTTTAGTTTTTTTAAATTATGTGTGTTAAGTATATGTTTTCGTATTTCCATAAAGCTAGGACACTTTAATGTCCAAGTATGACCCAACTACCAAGGGTCCATACTTGTTGCAAATATGTAGTTTCAGTTTTAGTTTTTTTAAATTATGTGTGTTAAGTATATGTTTTCGTATTTCCATAAAGCTAGGACACTTTAATGTCCAAGTATGACCCAACTACCAAGGGTCCATACTTGTTGCAAATATGTAGTTTTAGTTTTAGTTTTTTTAAATTATGTGTGTTAAGTATATGTTTTCGTATTTCCATAAAGCTAGGACACTTTAATGTCCAAGTATGACCCAACTACCAAGGGTCCATACTTGTTGCAAATATGTAGTTTTAGTTTTAGTTTTTTTAAATTATGTGTGTTAAGTATATGTTTTCGTATTTCCATAAAGCTAGGACACTTTAATGTCCAAGTATGACCCAACTACCAAGGGTCCATACTTGTTGCAAATATGTAGTTTTAGTTTTAGTTTTTTTAAATTATGTGTGTTAAGTATATGTTTTCGTATTTCCATAAAGCTAGGACACTTTAATGTCCAAGTATGACCCAACTACCAAGGGTCCATACTTGTTGCAAATATGTAGTTTTAGTTTTAGTTTTTTTAAATTATGTGTGTTAAGTATATGTTTTCGTATTTCCATAAAGCTAGGACACTTTAATGTCCAAGTATGACCCAACTACCAAGGGTCCATACTTGTTGCAAATATGTAGTTTTAGTTTTAGTTTTTTTAAATTATGTGTGTTAAGTATATGTTTTCGTATTTCCATAAAGCTAGGACACTGAAGATGGAGAATATAATCCGAAACGCGTCATTAACGTAAAAACGAAGTCACGTGACTGTTATAAAATGGATATATTATTACATTCAGTGACTTGGATACTAGGCCTATACATTGAACAAACGAATTTACACATTTAGTTTTACAAAAAATTTGTGTGCTCAAATAATCATGTTGAGAGACAATCGATACAAAATGGTGGATTACATTAAATTCTTGGAATCCCAACAGAACCTATTTGGAATTTGAAATAGGTTCTAAATGGAATTTGATCTTCAAAACGAGCACACACACACACACACACACACACAAATCAACACTGGCTGGATATTTATTTCACAGAAATTTGAACGAATTCAATGAAGCAGATTTTGATATACCAACTCATAATGTTTGAAAAGATGGCTACCAAAACGTTATGGGCGTGTCCTTAAAGTTTTCATTTCCCCATAATTTGAGGGGAATAATACAATACTCTACAATAGTTTATTAACTATTAAACCTACAGCGGTCTGAAATTGCTTCTGATCGGTTCACTTGCAAGATGTCTTCTTAAAAATGGATTTGTATTGTATTCCATTGTATATAGCATATTGTGTATATAACTTTTTCTCCGATTGTTATTGTAATTTGTATTAAACACATTATATCTCAGTAAAAAGATTTACTATTATTAACAAATTCTACGGTCAATTTACTTTTACCCAAACAGTTCCTAAGTAAAGCTTTTAATATTCATTACAGCTTAAAACTTGCCTTCTAAATTGTCTAAATAAAAAGTCGCAGTCACAATGTAAACAATTCTTAATAAAGTTCGTATTAAATGTTCTCTAATACCTAGGTCGAGTTTGGTATCATTTTACATAACTTTTTTAATAGACTTCAAATATACTTTTAAACCTGTTTAATTATTATTCTGTTAAGAAAGTGTACCTTTGTATAAACACAGCCGGTAGGTAACTCATCGCCTAGGCAGCGTACAGCTCAGACGGACGCGGCAAGGGATTATAGGGGTGGCCTCAGTTAGTCCCGGGTCAACCTGAACTTGACAAAGTATATATAATAAAGTTGTGGGGTCGTAGGAACAAGGAGGAAGATCAGTTTTAAAGCCTCTTCAAGAACAGAACAGAACCCTCTCTTGATTAAATCAGTTTTTCCCGATCCCGAAGCTATTTAGAGTTTTTTCAAGGCGATGATGACAGAGAAAATAAATCAAAACAGCTTAAGATATTGCAAATATATACCTATTAAATTTGATCAAAATCGGCTTGCTAGTTTGGGTTATAGAGCATCGCTCAGAATACAGATAAACCAGACAGACAGACATTATCCACAATACTATTTTTTTGGGGTTATAAAAGATCTCAAATCAGATATTTCAACGTTGGACTTTGTAACAACTTTGCTAAACTTATCAATAATATTTCACATGGGATAGTCGATGCACACTTCATCTTTCCCTCCTATGGAAATCGGTGTGTTGTAGTTGCTATAAAAGCTAAAGATAAATGTATTCTACTTCCCACTTCTGGCTACAGTTCGCACTGACAGAGATATTTAGTGTCATTTTACAACCAAGTGTTATTTGTATGCAATGATAAAACAAAACATTAAGCGACTTTGTTGTTGCTATGGTCGGCACAAAGTCTCAAGGCCAATACTCAAATCTAAACTCTACTCGGTTTGAAGTTGTAATGACGTTGTATGAAATGCTTCATTATAAGGCCATCATCACTTATACTGTGCAAATCAAATGGAAGTTTAGTATTACTAACTATAATACAACACACGGTGTAAAATCATCGCACTATCTTTGTCATACACCCAACTACAAAACAAAACAAAATATTTGTCGAAAATATCTATTGTATTTATACTTATGAATAAAAATAATAACTTCTTTACATTGCAGATTTTTTGCCCATGTAACTACTATAGGATTTTTTTATTATAGACCCTCACTTTGCGGCGCTGCTGTACTGACAAAAGTAACACTAAAAAATTAAACGAGCATAATCATCGTGTTCCTTATTAAATTCCCTGTATAACCATATATAGTTTATATATTTTAAACATTTTGTTAAATGCAAAAATAACGATGGAAGGTAAAAAAAACATGGTTTTGCAGCCGTTTTTCATAAACACGCGTCTTTGAATTTGAGCAGTGTAAAAACTAAGAGTGCTAAAAAAATTTCCTGTTAGGGGTTTATTAAAAGTATTATTGTTAACAACATAGTCAAGTTTCGTTATGAAATAATCACTACAACAATTGTTATTAACGTTTTTGTGAATTATTAGAAACTTAATTTTAGGTAGGAATACAGGGAAAAGGTTTTTATGGAACTAACTTAATAATTTTATGTAGAACTCAAAAAATTCAACTTATAAGAAGTAAAATTTCAAATTATATTTTTTTAAACGTGTTTTATAAAAGCGTAAAAGTGATGTAATCGTTCTGCTACTTGTGCAGCGAGTGATACTCTGGGCCCAATACAAATAGAGCACACTCACTCATAGCAACAATCGTTGTTTTCTTCTATAAATTTGGTTTACACAAATTGCATTTTGTAGTCGGTTTAATTGATAGTCACGTTTTGTCAACGTTTTCTCTTTATGTGTCAATATTTATAGTCATTACTTTAGTTTTTAATTCATTGTGCACTCGTCCATCACTACATTATCTCTCACAAACAAACAAAAGGTTCCCAACACCAAGGTCTACTTTTGGACTTATCAAAATTTATAACCCTGAGACAAATAAAAAATATTTAAAATGGCCCCATTTTATTTTTTTAGATTTTTCTGAATTTCAATAGGTTTTTATATTATTTACATAATATATTATGATAGACACTTTATTGTTCTGTACCAAATATAAATTTATGTCCTTCCAGATGGTGTCAAACAGTAGGAATCTAACAAATCTCTACAGGTTCCACATTCTCTCTGTTCTGGCAAAATACTGTCCTTAATAGTACAAGCCTACAACGTTTCAGCTGTTCTGTCAAGTCAGGTTCTATTTATGCCAATAGAAAATTGTTTACAAGTGAAGGTTTTCTTCTTGAAAAGATCCCTCTTTTTATTTCCCGAAGCCATGAAACTTCAAAAAAAAAAACTGTTGACAAACTTTTTTGCGATTAGCAAAGTTAATATATAGTAAAAACAATCTAGAATATTTAAATAATTAGTTTTTACTTTAAAACGATATTTCAAACTGCAGCCATTTTAAAATTACGTCTTATATGCGATAGACCTTCCTCTCGTGGAAATCAGCTAATATTAGTACGTAGGTCAAATGCGTATCTTTGAGTATAAATAATACTTGGCACAGAACCCGAACATTGAACAAACGGATTTTGGGATCACATCTCTCCGGAAGTTAAACATGCGCCAAAATTAAAATCACTGGTTCAAGGGGGAAACAGAAAAGGTTAACAAACATTACCATACATTCTCGAACATAAATACAAATACTTTTTCGTCATACTGTTTCAAAAACAGCTGTTTTTAATACATGCAATTGAGATGCTAAAGTTGTTCTTTTTAACCTAAAAACATCAGCTGAGGTCGAGGTCATCAGCAGCTGTTACTTCGTTTATACGAATAATTAACTATTGTAAAACATCTATACAAACAACCGATACTCTCAATTGTAAATAACCGTTAAAACAGCTGTTAACATCGAATTGAAGGTAAATTAGATTATAAAATTTTTAGTTTTTGTGGAATTGTTTTCTTATATTATTTGAAATATAACGAAAAATATAGTTCATCACTTGGATCAAAAGAAGCTTTTCGATCCTCGCTCATTTTCCGTTAAGCTTAAACTTGAGCTTGTATCGAAAAGCTTCACTTTTGGTCTCAGTGATGAAATATAGGCCTACTAACAGCTCACTAAAATTTAGTCCAAATCTGTAGTTGAATTTGAGAAATGTAGGCGGAATTCAGCGTAACGTAAGGAAATAAAACGTGTAGTTTGTAAGTAATGGGAAAACAATTATAATAAAACCGTGTTTCTACTTTGCACATATGCTACAGATAAAGTTATAGGGTTTCGAGAAGAGGACTGCCACTCGTAAACAATTTTCTATTGACACAAATAATATTAAAAAGGAAATAATTAATTGTGGACACAGTTGTAAACTTTCGAATATCTCTAGATTCAACGAAACCGATTACAATGAAATTTTAACAAAATATAACCTCAAAACATTCTGACAAATAAAACAATAAAACGAACCTTGTTTTTGCCAATTATTCCTGAATCATAATAATCTGTTACTTGCGATTATGTGATCGAATTTGTGTTATTAATCTTCACATTTCACTAATATTTTTAACATAGCACAGTAAAGGTGATTTTGAAAAGTTACGTTTTTCATTACGGAAAACAAATTTCGTTTTGTTTTTGCCAATTATTCCTGAATCATAATAATCTGTTATTTGCGATTATGTGATCGAATTTGTGTTATTAATCTTCACATTTCACTAATATTTTCAACATAGCACAGTAAAGGTGATTTTGAAAAGTTACGTTTTTCATTACGGAAAACAAATTTCGTTTTGTTTTTGCCAATTATTCCTGAATCATAATAATCTGTTACTTGCGATTATGTGATCGAATTTGTGTTATTAATCTTCACATTTCACTAATATTTTTAACATAGCACAGTAAAGGTGATTTTGAAAAGTTACGTTTTTCATTACGGAAAACAAATTTCGTTTTGTTTTTGCCAATTATTCCTGAATCATAATAATCTGTTATTTGCGATTATGTGATCGAATTTGTGTTATTAATCTTCACATTTCACTAATATTTTCAACATAGCACAGTAAAGGTGATTTTGAAAAGTTACGTTTTTCATTACGGAAAACAAATTTCGTTTTGTTTTGCCAATTATTCCTGAATCATAATAATCTGTTACTTGCGATTATGTGATCGAATTTGTGTTATTAATCTTCACATTTCACTAATATTTTTAACATAGCACAGTAAAGGTGATTTTGAAAAGTTACGTTTTTCATTACGGAAAACAAATTTCGTTTTGTTTTTGCCAATTATTCCTGAATCATAATAATCTGTTATTTGCGATTATGTGATCGAATTTGTGTTATTAATCTTCACATTTTACTAATATTTTCAACATAGCACAGTAAAGGTGATTTTGAAAAGTTACGTTTTTCATTACGGAAAACAAATTTCGTTTTGTTTTTGCCAATTATTCCTGAATCATAATAATCTGTTATTTGCGATTATGTGATCGAATTTGTGTTATTAATCTTCACATTTCACTAATATTTTCAACATAGCACAGTAAAGGTGATTTTGAAAAGTTACGTTTTTCATTACGGAAAACAAATTTCGTTTTGTTTTTGCCAATTATTCCTGAATCATAATAATCTGTTATTTGCGATTATGTGATCGAATTTGTGTTATTAATCTTCACATTTCACTAATATTTTCAACATAGCACAGTAAAGGTGATTTTGAAAAGTTACGTTTTTCATTACGGAAAACAAATTTCGTTTTGTTTTTGCCAATTATTCCTGAATCATAATAATCTGTTATTTGCGATTATGTGATCGAATTTGTGTTATTAATCTTCACATTTCACTAATATTTTCAACATAGCACAGTAAAGGTGATTTTGAAAAGTTACGTTTTTCATTACGGAAAACAAATTTCGTTTTGTTTTTGCCAATTATTCCTGAATCAATAATCTGTTACTTGCGATTATGTGATCGAATTTGTGTTATTAATCTTCACATTTCACTAATATTTTTAACATAGCACAGAAAAGGTGATTTTGAAAAGTTAAGTTTTTCATTACGGAAAACAAATTTCGTTTTGTTTTCTGCCGATAACTAACAAATCGGTATTTTTAGAAAGATGGCGACAATTATTTTTTGTTTGGATCCCATTCAAGTAACATTTGAGTAAAATTTGATTCCATTTGAGATAATCATAATTTTTCTTTATGACAGCTACCCTCAAAATTTGAGATAAAGTATTAATAAATGAAAAGTCTAGAGGGCAGAAATATGCTTTTGGTAATTTATTGGGTACTAAGTTTGGTAATTTATTGCAACAGACAAAAACATTCTAAAACCACTTTTTTGGACTTTAGGGGATCACAAAACAGCCATAAAAAGTCAATAAAATAGATTATCAACCCCCTCCCTCTCCTCTATAGGCCGATGTAAAACAATTGTGAAAGTGTTTTAAACCTGATTTACTGATTTATATACAAATTTATTTATCATAGCAACCAAATAATAACGCATACAAAACTCTGAAACTGGGCATTAGAAATTCCTATGTGGCATACCGATTTTGCATATTTATTAGTTTTTTTTTTTTTTGTAATTCACAAAAATAGTGATATTATCTAAAACCCAACTTGTTATATATTATTTTTCTCGGAAAGATTCATAGAATTCATTTATGAAGTTAAAAAAAAATCATTTCGAATTAAATATTTGGAGTTAGTAAGTCAGTAATAAAAAAAATGCATATAGCCTAAATTTTTTCCAGATATACAAAAGTTTTGGATATTTATTTGAGAGCTCATATCGGTTTGAAATATCATTTTTGAAAAATTTAGGCCTACTAAAAATAGTAATAGCATCCAAAATCCAACTTGTACATATTATCATTTTTCTCAAAATTCATCTATGTAATAAAAAAAATCATTGTAGAGTTGTGTAACCAAAGCCCAAGCCACAAAAATGCATAATATATATATGTGTGTGTGAAAATTAAAATATAGGCCTAACAATTTTTATTTAAAAATAGATTTTTTGGTCAATCACTGTATATGAGATAAACAATAGATCAATCCAAAATATTCGAATAATAAGCCCTTATGAATTTTTTCCTTGTCGTTTATGTACTTAATACTCTAATAGGCTTTTTAGAAAAGCAAAAATAATGTAGCGAGATGACTAATGCCCAAATTACCACACCTTGAATCATGTGCAATACGCTCAGCTGTCGTCAGTCACCGTAACGAGTTAATCCATTGTTTGATAAACAATGACTGTACTGTACCTACGTCACAAAGCAATCGAATTGTATTGTGCTGTAAACTAGGCCTAACGATGGTCTGCGTTTCAAGTTACTCAAGAACTGTAGCTTTCCTTTTGAAACCTATTTTAAATTATATATCTCAGTTCACCAAAATGTCATCAAAATCGTTTTACCCGTTGTCGAGGTATCTTCTAAGCCGAACTACCCAGTGGCGGCGATAAGAACCCGCGGGCCCCCCCGCAAATTTGTTCATCGGGCCCCCCTCTCCCAATAATCTTTTCCCGGATGTCTATCTTTTCGCCGGCCGGCGCCGGTGAGTCACCGCGATGCGCGACGTAGCGATAGCTACATTACTTATCGGCCAATGGTAAACAATACACATACTTCGTATCATGACATTAATTAAATAATAAATACTGCTCTCTAAAAAATAATAGTTATTGCCGTTTTGGATGCACGATGCACATTCTTGTCTGAAGACATTTTACCTTATTTTAGTAATTTCTTGACAATACTCATAAAAATATTGTTATGATAGGGGGCCCCGTTGCGGGTCCGGGTCCCGGTAAAATTTCCCGGAAAATCCCGGTCAAGACTCGCGGGCCCTCCCAGCTCGCGGGCCCCCCCGCACCGCGGGCCCTGCGGGCCCGCTATCGCCGCCACTGGAACTACCAATACGTTATGTGAATCCTTAGAGGATACACATGGGCAAAATTTGATTAAAATCCTAAAAGCCGGTTTTGAAAACATAAATATTGAGTTATAGAACAAAATAACACCTCTCTATAAAGTAAAAATACTCTCACATCCAAATATGATGTCGACTTGTTTGTGCTGTATTTTTGTTGAGACCTAGCTTATGAATAGTTTTAAATAAGACAACTAAAAACTTGAAATATTGTTCAAATTAGTTTTTTCATACTAAAATCGGTTGATCGGTTTCACAGTTGAAGATTTGGTAAATCCCAATTCCGTTACCAGTAGGGCCTACAGTTAATAATCACTTTAAAAGAAAACAAAAACAAATTGTTAATTTCTTGATATAAATTGTAATTTTGTTGAAAGAGCTGAAATGATAATAAAACAGATGGTTATTTAACACAGTTAAATGGAAGTACTGTACTTGATATTTCTAGAAAACAATGAATTAAGCGGAAAATTGTTTTTTTTTGGTTTAGTATAGATTTCCGTGTATTAAACCTCACGTGTATAATTCACAATTATTTTAAAGATATTCCAGAATTATACATCTATAAAACTAGTTACAAATTTCTTTTTTTATAAAAAATTCATTGTTACAAGACTGGGTTCTGTACATATTTGAATACAGTGCAAGTTATGTAATTACAATAATTACTTTATAGTTCAAAAATTAAACTAAACAATTTTTAAATTACAGAAAACTCAATTCAAATTTCAAACAGCTGCCGGGTTTTAAATTTATGAAATTACTTGAGTGAGAAATTTTGTTAGACTTGGTATAACTTGTGTAACATGACATGAAAGTCAGGATATTCTGTAGACTTAAATTTTATAACATTGACTGATTTACTAGTGTCCATATTAAAGTTACACTGTCTCTTGTTTAACCAGAAACTAAGAACAGTATTCATGTCTACCATGTTTTGAGCTGAGTGTACATCTGAATATCCCCTCTCCTCTAGCCTATCACGTGACCATTACACGTCACACTATTGGTGCCTGTCGACTGTAGCTGTAACAAAGGAAGCTCGGATGCCGGCTGAAGGTTAATTTTGTGATAACTTTTATCTAAGTTTACTATTTATTACATGAAGGACTTGAGCAAGGGGGAAAATGTATATAGTGTGCGCTAGAACGCTACAATTTGCACCACCTTTTGTCTGTTTAGTTAAGTGTTAGTTAATGACCTATTCACTTGTGTAAGTTGTAATTGTTAGTGTCCTACACACATGACCTTGATGTCTTACTAACGCTTGTTGCTTACCATGATATTACACTCACTCTCCACTTGTATAGAACCCTAATTTTAGCTGCTCGCATAACGTCAATTCGTCAATAACATAAATTGGGTGGATGATCTCGGGTAAGCAACACACTCTAGCATGGTGCCTAAGATTTGTTGTCAATTTTTGTTTCCTTTCAACACCACAGCCCATTTTATGACGAATAATTTAATTATTTATTCGTCTCCAAATATCCTTTCGTCATTTTATTCTGCCCACTCTTCATCCATTTTCATTTTACATCGATATATTTCTAGCATGAATGTTTTGTTATGTTTGTTAATAGGTTACTTTTTTTTGTTGTGTTAGGTTGTATTCGAATAATGGTACTCACGTTATACCCATATAAGCACTGTACTTTTTTTATCCTTTTACGTCATGATTTTATTTCAATACCTTTGTTATTCCGAATTCTTTAAACCACTATAATGTCAACAGACCTTTCCCACCAAAGCAAGATAAAGCTTTTTCATAAACTTGTCTGTGTTTGAAGTTCTACAATAGGAATTCGTTTTGAGGCTGTATTTTGGTTAGAAAAAAAAATTAAAATACAGTTCTAATGCGAGGAATGGACAAAGTTGTAGCTAAGTTTTCTGTTTAAAGTGGGGTTGGTGAATCTGGACTATGCTTTGCGCTGACGTCACGATTCAATCCGAGACAAGAAGGCCCAAGTTAGCAGTTTAAAAAAAGTAAAAATCAAGATTGGACGAATTTTAAAAATATGTAATAATCAAAAGTAGAGGATATGTAAATGTAGTAAATATTGTGCTCAAATCATATCTATTAATATATTTTATATTAATTGATATCTGCTAGAGTAGTCAAAATAAAAAATGAAATTTTTTTCCAAATTAGACGAATTTTGAAAAAAATGATATTTTCATAAAATATTATAATATCTAAGATAAAATCATTAATGTAGAATTTTTGAAAAAACTTATTTATTAAACAAGTTGATGGAAAGGTGCAGTTTTACAAGTAGAGTAAAAGTTGAATAAAAAAGAATTTGAAAAAAAGTTTTGTATATACTTTACCTAATAAATAAAATGTTAATAAGAAATAACTGAAAAAATAAATTTCCATTGAAATTGTGTAATTACGTGACTTTTCACACCTTAGCATGTAAACTAATACAGTCAAACAGTTGAAAAGTTGTAAAAGTAATTAAAACTAAGTAATAATCAAATATTGTAACTCTCAGGATAATTAATTCCAATCATGATAGAGAAAGTGTTGGTGCTCAGCAGTGTTAAAAATTACGTAATAGAGAAAACGGACAGAACATTCTCTGCTGCTACGAACCTGATATATAGTGCGCCACAAAACTGCCGAGTTTTAGAAAAGAAAAATAAATGAAAAGAAAAGAAAAGAAATTTCGGAAAAACAAAATTGGCTATTTTACATACGAAAGGATAGCCCTAGCGAAATCACACACAACTGTACGGGAAGCCTGAAGCAAGGCCTGCAAAACGTAGTAATTTAAATTGGAAAAACCCAAAAATGAAAAGCTGTTAAATGAATTTTCAGAAAAACAATGGAGTTTAGGACTTTTCAAGTTAGAAGATGCAAAGTCAAAAACGTCATAGATTGGTGACGTCAAACGGTGAGGAGACTGAATAACCAACTTAAAGCCAAGTTGAGGACAGACAAGGATAATTATGTAAATTAATTAAAAAAGGTATTTTCAGGAAACAAATGATTACACAGCATAGAATTAACATAACTAAACTAGCTAGAGTCCAGAGAAAGATGAAAAAGAGCATTAACTAGCTTAAAATGCAATAGTAGTATATTTCCCTCAAGGTAGACGAAATGGGAAATTTTCTTGCTATATAAAGGGCCACATAACCTCAGAGAGGTGAAGTCCAAATTTTATGTAACATTTATATGTATGTGCCTCTAACGTATCTCTTGTATTTTTGCTGTGCCTTTGAAATAAATTTTGTTTATATATTTTTTGCTATGTATTTTGTTATGATTTCTGTATGTCGCTAACAGTTTTCTTCTGTTGCAGCTTGATTTAAATTTATGTAACATGTATATATATATATATATATATATATATATATATATATATATATATATATATGTATATATGTTTGTGCCTCTAATGACTTTTCTGCTTAGTGAAGCAATAGTTTGCTTTTTGCAGCCATTAGGGAGTTCCCTAGATGCTGCTGTCGCTCTCCTCAGTGCATGTCCGTGGGGGAGAGGGGAGGTATTTTTAGTGGGTATGCCCTACGGGGAGATCTGTAGAGAGATCTGCATAAGTATGCATTTTTTCCTCCCTAACAAAAAAAAAAAAGAAAAAAAAGAGAGGTGACGTTCTTATAAAAATTTCAAAAATGTGAAGGCAACTAACCTCACGCCAGTTTCTTATAGAATTTAAAATTAATTTGTGATATGAAATAGTAAAACCTTAGAGACAGTTTTAAAAGGTTAAAATAATTAATTTGGAAATGTTGTAAAGAAAAGTACCGTAAATTAATTAATATCCATTCTAGTGAAGTGAGAAAGTGTTGCGTAACGTCATTAGTAAAAACAGTGGTAAAGTGATCGAATGAAATAGTTAATTGATAAAAGAGATCGCTACACAGCCATGTTCAACTTGTTCATGGAATAACCATATGTCGGTCAAAGTTTGACATTTAAAAAATGTTAGTGAAAAGTCAGTATTTGAAATCAGAGTAGTTAAGGACTTTCATAAAAAATTTTTATGTTAAAGATAGTAAATTAAATCATAAATACTTGAATCCTGAACACTAATTACATTATGATCTGGGAAATTAGAGGTTCAGGCAGAAATTAAATTTTAGTTTTGAATGCAAGTAAAGTAATTAAAAGAAAAATGAATTTTCTAATTTAACTATGAAGAAAAGCCACCGTTCATATATTTAAGATTTGTGTTAAAAAGAAAAGAAAATTTAATTTTAATTTGGTCAGTAAAATATTTCAGTTCTTATGTTTTTTCTAAATAAATGGTTGATTTCTTATTTTGTGTGTAAGAGCAGATTTACAATTTTTGTGTTATATCCCAATCCACGCACTAAGATACAAGAAGATACAATAAAGGTAAGATACAGTATTACTCATAGCATTCTTAAGAACATACATCCGAGATTAAATCAAATAAATTCATAACTTTTTCCATGTTCTCCCTGAGAAAAAGGGATTAAAGTCAATCAAAACTGGAAGGGGTATTACAAAAATGGGGTTTGGACTGTTAGACCTGTTGAAGGAGTTGAGAAAAGCCAAAATGTCCAGTGGAAGTCTCAATTCATTCTGTTCTCATGGAAACAGCTACTGTAAGCAAAATTTACAGGATTTGTGGTTAGTGTGTGTTGAAATTAAGAAGGATGCAGGCTACTTAACTTAAGGGTATTAATTAAGTTTTTCGTTGAAGTACATATGCAAACATTGCAAAATTATTCAAACATCCACAAAACATCTAACGTACACAAAACTCAATGAACATCAGACAATACACAAATTGAGATTCATACTATTACTTATACTACTTAATACCACGTTTATATATACATAATGATATCTTGGATCATATTATATATATATAATATAAAAAGCCCATAAATACACTTCAGTGAACAAAGTGATGTACAAACACTATAAAGAACAAAATTACTAGCATACTCTAATTACAATAAGTTTTTCATAGTACTGTATATGGCAAAACACAAATGTAATAAAATATAATGAATTTTATATCCACAATACAAAATGAAACTTCGGATACTTATCACAACATCACATCGATAAACATTATGTGAAAACACAGGCATACAATAAACTTAATAAAGCAATCACAACTGCACTTAGTATTTATAATTTGGTACTCACAGTTTAAATAAAACACAACCAATACTTATACAAATCATATAAAACCACATTCATAAAATCAAACCAATTATTTTCTTTAATCACATACATAACTAACTGATGCTCATAACACTCTTCAGTGGCCAAACCGACTTGGCTTACAAACATTTCAAGAAAATCACATCAAACGAAAAATCTATTTTTTTTTCTGCCAGTACACAACAAAAAGTTCTAAACATTCAAGTATAACAAAAGATACATTCCAAATCACCTATACATGGCTTCAGTATTACATAACACCCAGTATCATAAACAGGCAGAAATACAATGAATTTAATATTTTTAATTCACTAATGCACACACTTATTACAATATTGGGCTCATAAATGACAACACTCGATAAGCATTCAGACTCAAAACAGTTTAGGACACTTAAGTAAAATATATGACACAACTTTACGTTCATGAAGGTAAAACAATCTGTTCAGTCATATACACAATGTAGCAAAACAAAACGCTCATGAACAACGTAAACATAACGTACTCACAACTGAGCTATAATAAGGTGGATACACCTTTGAAAAATCTGCATAGAGTAAATCGAACATAGAGTAAATCTCAAACATAATGGTACTTAGATCATATTAGTTACTTATTATAAAAATAATAAACACACAGCTTTAACCAGCATCTCCTACACAACACTTATTTCATTGAACATATTGACACAGAATAAGGACAGGTCTATGAATACATTTGTAATTGTCAAAAATACTCAGACACAAAAGTCCACGAATAAAATTAATATTAAGTACACCCTCTGTAGTGAAAACTGAATTTTTATATGGTGCGACCTAAATGAAAGAATATTTATGAAGATTCCAGAAGGATATGGGGGTTGTGGTAAAATTTGCAAATTAAATAAAGCATTGTATGGTTTTAAGAAAGCTCCATTAATATGGAATCAGACTTTTATTGATGTACTTAAAAGGTGGACTTACACAAACAAAAAATGAGAGATAGATTTTTAAGAATGAAGGTGGTACAATTATACTTGCACTCTATGTTGATGATGATATAATAGTCATTGATAAAGAAGAGAAAGTACAATAACTACTATATGTGCTTAAAATAAAATTTGAGATAAAAGAAGAAAGTAATTCTAAGATATTTATTGGAATGAAAATAATTAAAGGGAAAAAAAGTTTAAAACTAACTCAACAAAAGTATGCAGAAAAAGTTTCAAATGGAGAATGCAAAATAAGTAGACACACCTTGTGAACAGGGCCGGATTTAGCATTTTGGCATCCCTAGGCCCAATAATGTTTTCCGCCCACTAGTCTGGTTAAAGTTACTTCCCCATAAACCTTTATTAAAAAATTATATTATGCCTATATGTTAATTGCTTAAACACCACTCCACGATGCAATTTTACCATTGCAAGTTTTTTTGAGTGATTTACTTGGTTCTGGGCTTAACAAAATGCCGTCCTAAAACACTTTTAGTAACTTTAACATTAAATTTGTTAAGTTATGGCTATTTATTTTTATTTCTAGATATTAAAAAAAAAAAATTTTCCTCTTGGCCGTGCGCCCCCTGGGAGCTTACGCCCCCTGGGAGCTTATGCCTCCTGGGAGCTTACGCCCCCTGGGAGCTTGCGCCCATAGGCCCGGTGGTCCTGCTTGTGAAAAAAAAAGGAGCAAGAAGTTCAAACACAGCAGAAAATATTCCATTCAGGGAAACTATAGACAATCTTTTGTATCTTATCTACAAGAACTAGGCCAGCTATTGTTTATTCAGTAAACAGGAATAGATAACAGACATATCAAAAATCCTGTAAAGGAAGATGTGTATAGTGTTAAAAGAATAATGAAGTTTTTAATTAAAACCAAATACTGAAATTAGATAATATAAAACTGATAATGAAGAGACTATCGAAGCATTCTGTGTTGATGATTATGCAAGAAGAAGTACCACAGGATACATTACCTTTTATGGTGGTGGACCAATAAGTTGGTTTTCAAAACGTTAACCAATAGTGGCGTTGTCTTGGCTGAATATATTGCAGCGGCAAGTTTCTTTTATCCATTTTTCCAAAATAGTAAAAGTGAAATTAAAAAGTCTTTTGCAATTGCTGTCTCAGTTTTTTTACAAACGGCTAGTACACTGCCAAATCACCAAAGGTCACCAATTCGAGCACTTGTTACACTAACACAGGTAAGAGATACACATGTTAGTCATAACTAATTATTTCACATAACTTTTGCCAGGGATGTACTAGAAATCTTTTGAAGTTGCCATTATTTTCTATCGCTTATGTATCATTCCAATGATATGTCACAGAATAGGGATTGCAATTTAAAAAATGAAAGTTGCCTTCTTTACCCCCACTTTTAAAGAAGGGGACAAATATTTGAAACACCCTTAAATACCAGAAAAAGTGTTATAATACTTATGGTAGAGGTTTTACTTTGATATAGCATTACATTAAAATTATATTACGGTGTATCATGACTTATTTTACACTCTGTATAAAATGTAACCACACTTGAAGATTATTTTATTAAAATATATGTGAATGTTTTGGTTACATATTTAGTCCATTTAAATATGAATAATTTTTGAAGGTGTGTCCATCTTTTAATTATTTACAATGTATTTGTATACATTGATGTGTATTTGAGCTTGGTGTTATGTTATTTTGTGCAAAGAAAGTGTTTTTTAAGTATGATTGGTTTGATATTTTATTGATAATATTGACCTAAAATTGATTTTAGTTGTTATAAGAGTGGGGTCATGTTAAGTAGATACTGTACCTATGGTATGTGATTGAAAGCATTGATTTGTTTTTCTTATTTTTCTGTTATATTTTGTGATTATGAATTGTAATTAATATTTCTATTAGGATTAAGTACATATGTAAATTAGGTAGTATGTAAATATTATGTTTGTATGTATTTTTTGTGTATTTTAATTGTAGCCTATTGTAATCAAATAAAGAATAGAATAAGTATAATACATATGATATATTTAATAAATGCATTAGAATAAGGGGGAAGACATTAAAACTAGAATGAGAATTAGCTGTTCCTAAATAATTCAAAAAGTGTTGAAGACGGACATACATTACACTAGTGAATATAAGCCCTTAAGGAAATATAATCCAAGGGGAGTAAGAGAGAGGGAGAGAGAGAGGGAGAGGGAGAGAGAGAGAGAGGGGGGGGGGGGTGAGACTGCTGAATATCCAAGAGTCTCCACAGAAAAAATGGGTGAGCAACATTTGTGTATAGAGTGATCTGATAGTCATCTCAAACGTAAATTAGATTCATGAAAGAACAACAGTTGGAATCATTCTGGGTTCATATGTAAAAAAAGATGTAATTTGATTCCAATGTATTTAAGATAAACCCTTAAGTTGATAAGAGAGGTCGATATTTGATATTAGCATAATAAGGGAATCAATTTAATGATAAAAATATTTGGAGTAGATAAATTATATAATAAATATTGAGTATAAACTGAACCACTGATAAAACTATTTATGCTAGAGACCGTAGGTACTTGGTGGTATTCCATTTTAAATAAAATTAAAACAACAATTTTTTTAGTATCAACCACAATGTGGTTGATTTGTGATTGTGATTGTGATTTCATTGTGGTTGATACTAAAAAAATTGTTGTTTTAATTTTATTTGAACCACTGATAATTATTTTATTATGTTAATCAAGAACCTAGGCCTAATAAATGAAAATTCCTAACAAATAGTGCATCGACCTTACTTTTAGTTGTACTAAAAATTTAGAACTATATAAATGAGAAATATAAAAAATTGTTGATATTTTATAAATTGGTGGAAGAACTAGTACTATAAAATTAATTGGTGTTTTGCTGATTTTGTTACAATTTTTTTCAGAGTTATGTCTAAAAGTATTTTGTGTCTATTTTCCTCTCATTCTAACATTTTAATTTTTAAAAATATATTATGTATGTCTTACATTTTAATAATTGTATGCTTTAAACAACAAAATTTTTTTATATAACAATAGGCTACTAAATTCATTTAATCATTAAGTACATAGAAATATTTTATATAATAATTGATGGCCCTTTTGTATTTTGTATAAAGATAATTTGTTGGTTTTTATTAAGGTTCAAATTTTCTTGTAATAAGTGTAAATTTCGGGAGAATTTTGTTGTATATATTTACTGTATGTTGCATTCATATAACCAAGGCATTTTGAGTAATTCAATATTGTGCATTATAGCAAAGTTTTTTGGGTTAACAAAGCTCTCAGTCAATATTAATAAATGTAAAAGGCTATTTACCAAATATTTTTAATATTACACAAAATAAGTTTAATTTTTTTTAAACTTTGCCATTAACATAATATATATATATTTGCACACATGGACCACATGACATACAAGAAGCGAATATCCCAATATATGCAATATACATAAAGTCCAGTGGCAGTAACCCCATATTGACTCAGTAACATGGAACAAATAGAATTAGATAGATAGATAGATAGACCAATAAAAAAGGCAGGAGTCATTGAAGACTCCCAAAGCGGCTTCGCAGCCCCAGCGTTTCTAGTAAAAAAACCAGGCGACTAGTACAGAATGCTTGTTGACTACCAGAAATTAAATGAAAACACACAATCAGTCAAATTTCCTTTCCCCAGAGCTGACACATTCTTCGACACACTAGGCACGACTAACTATTTTTCCTCCATGGATATAAATCAAGCCATCTTTCAACAACCAATCTTTCCGGAACACAGGATATACTGCATTGTTGACACACAAGGGCCTATAGCAATATTCAAAGCTCCCCATGGGAATGTGCAATTCTGCAAACTCTTTCCCGTGTAACATGAATCGCCTGTTTTTGGGATTACTGTATCAAGGCATACGTGGATGATCTAGTGGCATACAGCAATACATTTACGGACCAATTAACAAATTTAGAAAAAGTTTTTAAAAGGTTATCTCAGAACAAGGAATACGATTCTAGATAAAAATTTGAAAGCAATCACAGACTTCCCCACTCCTTTAAAAACAAAGGATGAAAGCAGCTTCCTAGAGGTGGCATCATCTATAGAAAATTTATCTATAAACTTAGTGACATCAACAAACCAGTAATGGACTTAACAAAAACAAAATTATGATTTAAAAAATTCTAATTTTTGGAACAACACAAGACTGCTTTAAAATAATTTAAAGTGGAATACTTATATGTTAATAAATGTAGTAAATAGGTGCACCTGTTATAATGACTTTAAATCTTTGTGAAGATGTAGGTAGGCCTTTGAAATTATATAACTATAGGTGTGTACCTGTTGAAATGATTTAAAATGTCAGTGCAGATTTATGTAGTATTTTGTGTTCTTGTGTATTAGTTTGTATTACTTGTTTGTTAGTAAATATGGTAAAATGTGTTGTAATTACTTAAAATGTTTGTAGAGATGTAGATATTAGTTTGTGTTTTATGTATGTTGAAGTTGTATACTTGTAAATGTGCTAATATGTCTGTATATGAAAACTATTTTAAATATTTTGAAAGGCCTTACAACAATCCCATAACACTCAGAACAAAACAGCGGTTTTCTAAAGTTCAACAAAAGATAAAGTCTTTTTCGGGCTAATGTCCTACAGCTTTACATCTTTTAAATTAAAAAAAAAAACCAGAAAAATGTTTCATTAAAATGCATTATAATTATGATTGTCGCACCACATAATCAACAATAATTTCCTTAAATTTATAATTTAATTTAATTTCACCATAAAGCAAATTAGAGTGACACAATCTACAAACACCTTGTTTGTTGAATTATTTTTGAAACTAACTTATATTTTGTGTTTTTTTTAAAGTTGTATTTATTATTTTTGTATTTCTTTTAAATTATAATTGAAATTGGAAAACATTTGGTACAATAACTTTCTAACAGTGATTTTAATGACATTTAGGTTAGAACTTTGCAATATATACTGAATGAGTTTAAAACCATCAATTATAACCTTTGCAATATCAAGCACTCGTTTAGAGGAGATTGATCGAAGGTTGAAAATTGTTTTAGAATTTTATTTTGTTATTATAAGGTTTTCTTTGGTTTGATTTATTTTTAAGCACCATCCTGTGGACAGACAACTCTGTAAGATTTTCATGGGGTAGTTCTTCCTACCTTATGAACCCTATACTATAACCCCTCAGCATGACAAATGTTGTTAATTACAGAGTGAACATTTCATGTATAGTTTTAGTAGAAGGAAGTGAAAAGATATCTAAGATAGTAAGACAAAGTGTAATTAAGTATTTCAATTAATTCAACATTACGATTACAATACCATATACCATATTAACTGTTAAATTATAACAAAATGAAACTAAATATAAATGTTTCTAGAATATTCTGTACTTTTGTTTGTTTATAATCTAAGCTACATCTATAACACATATTTTCTTAAACTTAAACATGAGTGTAAATATATGTGTAATTGTAGGTGACCACTATGTTGTAATATATATATAAAGTAACATTTAGAACATCTAAACCAGAATCGCACACTATCTCTTGTAATAAATCCTTAAAGTTAACTAGAAATTTCAACTAATACCCCTTCCCTCAATGTCCCATTAGTAATGAAGAGTTAAAATTTTATCCTCACATTTATGCCTACTGATCAGGAATGTATCAAAGAAATATTACTTATCATATCAACATTACAAGTAGTATCTTTTTCCTCGAAAGGCGTACATTAAAGGTCATGGTTTCATCCTCAGGACATCAATTAATTGATCCTTGCAATGATGATGTGACATAGCCTAGTACTCCATAATTATACAATGTTTGCAATGTGGGAGAAAATTTCATAAATAATATTGTAACATTTATAATAAATAAACAATATGAATTGATGATGGGTTGAGGGATTTGTGGTCAAAAGAAAAGTGAGATCTTAGATGCATGTTATAATGTTATAGCCTAAATGTAATAACCTCAAAATTCGTTCTAGCCTAATAATTTAATTAACTTTAAAGATTTTGGAAATTTTAAATGAATAATATATAACACATATTATAATAACTACAGCTAATTTAAATAAAACTTACCATTTCAAAAACAATAATAACAGTAACTTTACTTATAACCTAGAATGATTGAATAAGAACGTTTTATTATTCTTTTGTAATTTATTTCATGTTTAGATAATTATTTTTAATTCAAATTTAATGTATATTGTGTGTTAGTTAATTTAAATAACAAACAGATTGAATAGGATAAATTAGGTTAGTTTTAGTGTTTACAAGGAATTATTACAATAAATAAAGTGGAACAGGGCGAGTGCGAACTGGCGGCGAAAGTTAGAACTATCGTTGAAATCTAGGCAGTGGTGGTATAAAAAACATAAATATATAAAAAGTGAATGTGGATGAATTAAAACCTTTTAAAAACAATTTTAACTTCAGATATGTCTCCAAACTAATAAATAATGTTAATATACTATTTAAAATGACTATGAAAGGACATTAAAATATATATATATATTTGATATGTTTGAATGCACGGCCATACGAAAAGCCGATAGCGGAAAATATACCAGTGATGGCGGGACGGCATTGTAGCCCGGGTTGTTGGAAGAAAAAGTTTTTATAAAGAGTCTGAGGTAATACAAAAATTTTTAATATCGTCAAGAACTTGAACATTTAAACAAATTCAAAATTATTTATTTGGACTGTAGTGGGTATAAAGATTTAATTAATATAAAAGATTTGAACTGTAAAACTGTTAATATTAATAACATTTTAAGATGATTTGTATATTTTAAGATAGAAGTTTAAAAATGTATGATAGCCTAGTTGCACATTTAAAAAAAGCCCGAATCTTAAGACCCGAGAGTAAAGAGTAATTTAAAGAATTGAGTTGTTGTTATTGAATAGTTAACCATTATATTTTAAAGTAAAGTAAACGTGCTAGAACAAGACCAAACTTGACTAAAATTAATAATATAATAATTTTGTGTTATTATAATATTTTTGTTTATTGAAAAATATTACATAGCTACAAAAATATGTTTAAAACACAGCCTCTATTGAATTCTTTATTTTTTTACCTAACTGTAAAACAGGAAGTAAGTGATATAATAAGAAAGTTAAGTAATCGAAAAGCCCCAGGATATGATGAAATTTCACCTGGTATTATAAAGATAGCTGAAGAATATATTATTGATGTCATGGTATACTTAATAAATTTTAGTATGAGTACAGGGGAGTTCCCAAACGAATTAAAAACAGCCATTGTGATTCCATTATTTAAAAAGAATGAAAAATTTGATCCAAGTAATTATAGACCCATATCCCTTTTATCCATATTTTCTAAAATATTTGAAAAAATTATCAAAATCAGACTTGTCAGTTTTCTCGAACAAAAACATTTTTTCAGTAATAATCATTTTGGGTTTAGACAAAAGTTAAGTACAAATTCAGTATTATTAAATTTCATGGGGGAAGTGTATACAGGGATTAATGAGGGTAAGAAGTGTGCTGGTATTTTTGTAGATGTGATGAAGGCTTTTGACACCGTAGACCACACTATCTTATTAAATAGACTCTGTACGATAATGTACGGGATTTTGTTACGTATTTCTATGTGAAAAATAATGGAATTTTTCCGGAGGACCAATCAGTGACAATTCAAAATATAAATTCTGCATATAGAATAATTACAATATATGATTAACAATTGTAGGTTTGTACTTACGTGATTGTCTGAAAGTCTGCTCTTAGACGTACCGCTAGATGGGCGCACTGTAAGACACTTAAAAATTTCTTTTAGTTTCATACCAAAAGTTCACGTTCATTAAATATACAAACCACAATCTCACACATTGCACAATCCACATACAGAAAACTAGAACTGCACTGATGATAGAAAAATATGATGGTAAATTGGAACTGGAACAATATAAAAAAAACTTGTCAGTTGCTGGTGAAATTCATCATGACGCTGATGACTTACGGAGTCGGATGCTGGAGCCAAACTGAACGTAATGAAGCCAAGGCTTTGACAAGGGTAGGAAAATGACGCCTTTCAAGAACCAATCAGAATTCAATTTCCGAAGGACAATATCGGATGATATATGGGATGACGTGATGACGTAACATGGTGTACGTGACAGTTCACAGGTGTTAAACAATGCAGGCAAATTAGAGCGTTGTTGCCAAACTTTGGACAACCACTATTTCATACTTGACGAAAGAAGAAAGCTTTGTCATACTGGAAGTCTGGCAATGATGTGCGTTATTGTTTTAGTATTACATTGAATGAAACAGGAAGAACAACCATTGCTATGCGAATTGAAGGTTTTTTTTAGAAATATCATTTATACGTTTTGTTAGTTGGAATTGAATACATTATTTTTATCTTGTTTTTAATCAAAACAAAATGGTTAATAAAATGACGTAATATTTACGCAACAGACTCCAAGAGGCTGGAGTTAGGGGAGTTCCGCTTTTGTGGTTCTCTTCTTTTCTGAGCGGCAGGATCCAACGTACTAGAGTAGACAGAGTGACAAGCGATCAAGGGTCAATAGAATATGGAATCTCTCAGGGTTCAGTTCTCTCTGGCCCACTATTTTTAATATATGTAAATACTTTATGTAATGGACGTGTTCGAGGGAAATTAGTTTCCTTTGCCGATGACATGGCATTGTATTATAAAGCTGATACACTTAACGATTTACAGTTGAATATGCAGTCTGACATTAGGGCTCTACGATGGTGGTTTACTAACAATTTCATGATAATGAGCCCTAAAACCAAATATATTTTATTTAATTTGACTAGGCCAGTCGCTTTTAATAGTCCATTAAAATACCACGAAATAAGTTGTTCTAATTCAAAATGCAGTTGCTCAGAAATTGAACAGGTTAAGGAAATTAAGTATTTGGGACTATATGTTGATGCAAAAATTAATTGGAAAAGTCAAATTAATTACTTGAAAAATAAATTAATTAAGCGCATTAGAGTTGTTTATATGTTATCCTTTGTATGTAATAAACAACTTCTCAGAACAGTATATTATGCAATAGTAAACTCAAATATAGAATATGGGTTAATAGTATGGGGAGGGGCGTACACTACGAATTTAAGGCCATTAATAACTATTCAAAAAGCTTTTATAAGATTAATTATGCACAAGAAAAGAATAGAACATACAGCACCTCTTTTTAAATGTTTAAAAATTCTACCTCTCAGGAGTTTATATGTGTTTAAGGTTTTACGTATGTTTTTTGATAGAAGTGGAAATGGTAATACAGGCAGGAAAAATAGAATAGGCGCAATAAGAAACAGATTTGACAGAACTATACTCATGCTTAACTTGTCACATTTTAAAAAGTTTTATATATTTCTGGCACCAAAATTTTTTAACTGTCTGCCTTTAAACATAAAAACTTCTTGTAACAGAATTCAATTTGCCAAGAGTTTGTGGGAGTATTTACTAGAGATAGAAAATGTTGATTATTTTTTCAATACTATTAATTAGAAATGTTAGTATTATGTTGTATATTAAGTAAAGTGAATAAAGTGTAATTCAGAAGAGTTAATCATCTGTTTTAGTGCTTTGTTATTTTGTTTTGTGTGTTTATTATATTATTATTTGGCTGGTTCGCTGCCTTCCAATACTCATTGAAACTATATTGATCCTTAAGAATATTAAATCCACCTTCACAGGTAAATAACCTAGATGGTTATTATTTCTATCCTATGCACATGTAAAATGTGGTATTGTATTTTGTATTTTATAATGGAAGAAATAATAAAGATTTTTCATTTCATAACACAATCATTTAAATATCAACTTCAAAAATCATGGTTAACATGTTTCTTACTGACAATGAAATAACTAAATATTGACTCCTAACTATAGTTGTCAATAAACAGCAAGTTAATTAAGGTAGAGTAAAATTTATAATAATTACTAACCACAACAATAATAACAAATCATAAAATAGTAAATGTGCCAATAAGGGGAAGGCTACTTATAAGTCTCTGAAATTGGTCAAAAGTTCCGTATAAATTATAATAAAAAAATGTTCTCAGATAATAAGGGTTAAAGTCACACAAACAAATAAAAGATAAATCTGTACATATGAAAAAGTTTCCTCAGTTACAGTGAAAAACTTTGCACATAAATTTATGGTTTTATTAATTTATTTTATCCCAAACGTTATTTTTTATTAATCACTATAATAATGTATTATAAATGATACTAGTTTATAATAAATATTGTTTATAAATATAGTTGTAAAAACTACAAGTTTGCCTACACAATTAAATCATCCATACAAAAATGATTAAAGTCCATATTTAAATTGAAAGTTAAGTTTAATTATGTATCAATAGGTTACTTTAATTTTAAATAATTAACCAAATCAAAGGTTTCAAAAAGGAAATTACTATTCATACATAAATTAAGATTGTATTATAATAATAATCTGCCTTAACTCTTTACACATTTGAAAGGTCAAATTATCATTCACTGTGCATGAAATCTACGACTTGAAACCGAGAGTCCAAATAGTATAAACATGCAGCAATAACAGCCATTAACACAGCTATTGCAAACTGGTATTTAATTGGTATTCTACAAAACTTTTGTCACTTATTTGTAAATTTTCTAATATGTTGAATATACACATAAAAATTATACTTGCTAAATGTAATATAATTTATTGTTTTTTACAACATAACAAAGTTAATATTTTTTATTTTCATTTCATGCAACTTTATTTATATTTTGTATAAAAACCAGTTGAAATTTTAGGTATTCGATTTGATGAATAATATTAAAATAACCTCAAAATTTATAAAATATGCTCACATAAAAACACCTTTTAGAATTGTCCTAAGAACATTATTTATCAAGGTTAAAAGTATAAAATGGGGGAGTATCTATTTATAAATCATTAAAAACTGTCAAATTACATATATGATTGGTATGGACCATCAACATTTTGTTTATGGATGTATACATTTAAAATAATTCAAATATACTATTGCATAGAACAAGAATTGTTAATTTATCCTGAGTTTGTGGTTATATAACTATCATGGCGTACATTTGTATCCATTAGGCCTTTAATGATTTTCGATAAAAATATGAAAGTAAAATGGTGTAAAATTATTTGGGATAGTAATATTCAACCTAAGTACCGAAAAAAATTAAAGTAATAGTACATAACTAAAGAAGTCAAATTTACGAATGGTTATGAACAACATTTGTTAGAAGTTATATTTGATCTATGATTAAAAGTTCTCAACCACACATTGTGTTCTACAGATCACAATCACACTACATTTTCACCTCCATATAATCCTTTATTTTGAAACAGCTCAGTATTTACATTTCGAATAATTAATAAACAAATCCCAACTTATACAAAAAAAAAAACAGAACACTAACGCAATCTATCCGCGGAAGTTGACAACCAAATTTTAACTTTGTAAATCTAGGAAATATAATTCAGTCCCATCAGAAGAAAATTAATAATAAATACTCAAGGGAAAACTGATAAAAGAAAACCTGGCCTATTGAAACTTTAATATATTGGCTATCTACCATAAAAAGCCCGAAACATAAACCAAAGCCGTTAAATAAATAAATAAAGGGATAAGTGGACAAACACAATACCAGTGAAAACAAAATATTCCATGACAACACTAACTAACCAGTACAAATAAGGCATAATAGCAAATTATCCCAAAGATCAAAATATACTGTGAGATGAAGAATTAAATCTTTCCAATGGTCACCTCACAATTTTAGTAAAGGTCCGTTCAATTAAATACGAAGTCTTCAAAGGTGATGAACTCAGGGAAAATTTACTTAGTCAAGTTACGTAGGAAGCTAAGCCCCGCCTCCAGCTCGCTTTGTAATTGGCTGACGCCATTCATGGCGGCGATCTTCAAATCGTCTTAGAGATTAGCAATTTTCTAAATTAATAATTCAGGCATAAATAAAGAGTTTGTTTCTCAAAAATTAGTTTTAAATTAAATAGAATTAGTTAGAACATGTAAATTAGGATATAATCATCATATCATAAAATCATTTTCAGTCACCAAAAATTGTATCCATTTAAGCCCATGCAAATAATCCGTACTAACGATTTTGGTAACGAGATTAAAAGTGAACAACATTTTATGTATGAATTTCCTAAAAGGACGCTAGATCATTCCTAAGCAGACGCTTAACCGGGACGGACGCATAAAATTCACGCCGGCTCTATTCTTTTGATTTTGACTTCAAAACGTCCAGGAATCACTACTAAGAAGAAGACAACAGATACTTGGTGAGAGAAAACCAATTATATGAACATTTCATGGTTATAATCTTCTATTTTTATCAAAATTAATAACCCAAAAATCTCATAGTGATCCAAACTTTTGTGTACCAAGGCCTACAACGATAAGACACTTTTGAACTCTTTTTTTTAATAATCATCCTCATCATTTAATGTTCTCACTAGATTTAAGTTAGTTAATAGTTAATTTAAGATTTAAATGCAAACTGTAATAACTTTAGGTGTGGATGGATCCGGCCGAATACCCCTAGCCCGGTATTTGTAATTTAAGTTTAAAATACGAACAAAACCCGACTGAGACTATTATAATTCATTCTTTTAATAACTCAATTTGTATAAATGATATTGATAATATTTTAATAGAATTTCAAGTGAATTTTATGTATAATTCAGTTATTGAGAATCCCAAACTAACATTCAGTGAAGGGATCAGAGACAATAATATATTTTAAAATAATTGTAAAGATTTGAATTTTATTTGTGAACCATAATTAATTATTTATGTCATTAAAGTTTTCTTTCTTTTATGGTTATTGTGTAAAATATATTTTGGTGTTTATTTCTTACTATAAATTAACCTAAGATTTAAAAATTTTCTAAAGGAGATAAATCAATTTAAATCACAGTAAATCAAAGTGACTCTCTATATAGATAAGTAAAGCATTCTTAGATTCAATTAAAATTGATTTAACCAAAGATTAACAATAATAAATCAGCTTATATTAAAGTGTGTATATAGAAATTGTAGCTTTCAATTTGTAAAGTCTGCTATAATACTTCATTTTATCTAAGCCGATGGACTTAGTTTTCAGTTTTAACTTATAACATTTATATAAATAATTGATAACTTAATTTGGTGGCCTAAAGGAATTAAAAGCATAAATAATGTCAATTAATTATATATAAAAAATTAGAAATTTGAGGGACAGTTGTAACAGTTAAACTGGATAGGCCACATAATTTAAGTAAAGTTACTGTTATTATTGTTTTTTGAAATGGAAGTAAGTTTTATTTAAATTAGCTGTAGTTATTGTATTATGACTGTGCTTTATATTATTCATTTAAAATTTCCAAAATCTTTAAGTTAATTAAATTATTAGGCTAGGACGAATTTTGAAGTTATTACATTTAGGCTATAGCATTTTATCAACATATTTTATTAACCTTTAATAACCTAAAATGATTGAATAAGAACGTTTTATTATCCTTTTGTAATTTATTTCATGTTTAGATAATTATTTTTAATTCAAATTCAATGTATATTGTGTATTAGTTAATTTAAATAACAAACTGGTTGAATAGAATAAATTAGGTTAGTTTTAGTGTTTACAACGAATTAATTATTACAATAAAGTGGAACAGTGCGAACTGGCGGCGAAAGTTAGAACTATTGTTGAAATCTAGGCAGTGACATATAAAAACATAAATATATACAAATTAATATACTATTTAAAAATGACTTTGGAAGGACATTTAAAAATATATATTTGATATGTTTGAATGCACGGCCATACGAAAAGCCGATAGCGGAAAATATACCAAGGATGGCGGTACTGCATTGTAGCCCGGGTGGTTGGAAGAAATAAAAAAAAGTGCTATAAAAAATTTCATGGAGGCAAGGTTAATTTTCGTTGTTCAGCAATTTAAAAAAAAAGAAGGATTTTATAGACAAATTAAATATTTTAATAATACAAACATGTCAGAGGTGAACTACATGTGAATAATGGTGAACTGGACTTAAGTAAATATATAGATTTTATTAATATAAAAAAATTGAACTTTAAGAACTTTTAATATTGATAGTATAAGCTGATTTGTAAATTTAAGATATATGTCCATAATTGTAATAATTGCACATTTAAAAAAAGGGCCCAAACCTTAGTAAGACCCGAGAATAAAGAGTCATTTAAACAATTGAGTTGTGGTTATTAGTTAACTATTATTTTTTTAAAGTAAACGTGCTAGAGCAAGACCCAACTAGGCTAAAATAATAATAATAAATAGTGTGTTATTACAAAATATGGCGCACAACGTGCTGGCTCGATTAAATGTGCAATTAAGAATAATAAGCAATATTTCAGGTAATATATATTTAATAATTTGAGATATATATATTTTAATATTAAATTATAATTTGAAACAAATTTTTAAACCCATAAAATGGCAGATAAGGGAAATTATGTTTTAAGAGAGAATTCAAAAGAAAACCAACGTAAAGTAGAATCGAATTTGCAAATAAAACAAACTAGGCCTAAGAAGGGAATGATTCAGGAGGAAGGACAAATGGTTAAAATATTGGAGGTTCAGGAAATTGATGAATGTTCCCCATATTCAGGACAGGACAGGTTAGGACAGGATGAAAGAGATAGGGTACCATGCTCTGAGGTAGAAGAAAATGTTAGGGAGATAGAAATAGAAAGAGGAGGTGTTACACTTGTTACAGTGAATAAAGAAGAATCAGGTATGGAGAAATTATTGAGAGAAATGATGAAGAAGATGGATGAGAAGGATAACAAATTTGATGTAATGAGGGAAACAATGTCAAGAATGGAAACAAAAAATGAAGAGAATAAAAATGAAATGATGAAGAAATTGGAAGGATTTGAGAAAAAATTTGAAAAGTTAGAGGGAAAGATTGATAATAAATTTGATGAGTTTAAGAGAGAGATAGAGGAGAAACAAGAGAGGATAATAGAAGATCATAAGGAATTTGGGAGGAAAGTAGAGGAAAATTTTCAGATGTTGGGAGAGGAATTAAAAGAACAGAAGGAGAATATTGAAGAGTTAAATAATAGGGTTAAAATTAATAAACAGAATTTTGAAAAGGTAGCTAGTAATATGGAAGAGAAAATGAAGGAAACGGAGGAGAGATTAAATAAGAAGGATAGTATGGAAAATAGAACTACTCAGGTCATATACTATGCTAATGATGAAAGCCACGCTCAGACTACAATTCCTAAGTTTAATGGAAGGGGAATAAACCCAATTGAATATATAAGAAAGTTGAAGAGATATGTAGAGAAGATGCAAGAGAGAAGGGAAAGAGAAGGTAGAGAAAAGGTGGACATTAAGGATATAATGGACATATCTATGGAAGGAAATGCTGCTAGATGGTGGCAAATTACAAGGGAGGACATAGAAGACTTGGAAAATTTCCAAGAAAGATTTTTAGAAAAATATTGGAATGATGAAGTTCAGAATGGTATCAGGAACAGGTTGGAAATTGAAAAATATAGAGTTGGAGGTCAACTAAATAGGACTGAATACTTTATTGAAAGGGTAATAACCATGAGGAATTTAATACCAATGCCATCAGAGGAGGAAATTGTTAAAAAATTAGTAAGACATTACGACGAAAAGATTAGGGATGCCAGAAGGGTACAGAATATTAATACTATTCGAGGAATGGAGAGGTTTTTAAATGAAGTAGACGTTGAAGAGATAAATGAGGAAGCAGCCAGGAGAGATCTAATGCAAAGGAGAAGTAGACCACAGTTTGAGGGACAACAACTTAATTATAGGAGGCCAAACCAAAGTGATAGCAATAATAGACCAAATTTCCAATATCAAAATATTCGACCAAATTTCCAACGACCTTTTAACAGAGACTATAGACAGGGAAACAATCAGGAAAGAAATATGGTATATTTTAGAAGGGAGCAAGAAAACAGACAAGTTAACCCAAGTGTAGAACGAAGAGGGGAAGAAAATAACAGGAGGGTGAACGCAATTGAAATAAGAAGGGAAAACAAAACAGAACAAGGGAATACTAATGATGTATCTTTAAACTAATAAGCACTGAACAGTCAAGGGTAGGCCAGAGGGAGAACCAAATACAAAGTTTTGAAGAAAATAAATCAGATTTTTCAGTGCAACAAAAAGAAGGAAAGTTTAGGCCGATCAGTAAAAAACAAATTATTACAACTATATTATGTGACAGAAAATTTTTAATAGGATGTGACAAGGATGGGAATGTGGATGAGAATGAGAATAAAAACATCCAGAAAAGTAATCCAGAAATAGAATTAAAGATTGGAGAAGTGAAGGTTAAAGGTCTTATTGATACAGGAAGTAATGCTACATGTATACAACAGGATTGGCTACAACAAAATTTTAAAAAACTAGGAAAGGTGGAAGAATTGCCGGTTGTTGGGATAAATATTGTAACTGCTACAGGGAAGAAGAGCCGGAAAATAAATAAAATTATAATGATGAGCATTCAAATAGGAAAAATAATATATAACATACAATGTTTAGTGGTACCAGATCTATTGAGGGAAATAATTATAGGGACTGATAGTATAAATGAATTAGGAATGGATATTGATTTTAATAAAGGTAATATAAGGATTAATTATAATAGTGAAGAAGAGGTAGTGATGTTTAATAATAGGGAAAGTAATGGGATTAAATGTTGAATGATGAGTCAAGTGGAGGATGACGTAATAGGAGATATGCACCAAACTAAATTTATTGAAGAGAAATATGATGATAGATATGGCATGAGTAGTTACCATAAGGATAAGCCAACTAAAAGGAAAGGAATGTTCCATATAACAAGTCTAAAAAAGTTCCATGAAAAGGAAAATGACAAATAAGAAACCAAACTAAGATTGGGGAAGAATAAATTTGTAAATAAACAATTAAAGGGAGATTACAGTAGGCAAAATGAAATATAAAAAATATATATATATTGCTTATTGTTCATGTTGTTAAAATGATGTTGTATATAAATATGTTGTTAATTGTTTGTTATTTTCGTTAAATGTCGTGAATAAGATATGTCAAATATATGTTAAAGTATGACAGATTTGAAATAGAAATGTTATTATGTAAATTTATAATTTATTCATAAAATTTGTAAATATTATAAAAAATTATAAATTTAGGGGACTGTTATAACATTTATATAAATTGATAACTTAATTTGGTGGCCTAAAGGAATTAAAAGCATAAATAATGTCAATTATATATAAAAAATTAGAAATTTGAGGGACAGTTGTAACAGTCAAACTGGATAGGCCACACAATTTAAAGGTTAATAAAATATGTTGATAAAATGTTATAGCCTAAATGTAATAACTTCAAAATTCGTCCTAGCCTAATAATTTAATTAACTTAAAGATTTTGGAAATTTTAAATGAATAATATAAAGCACAGTCATAATACAATAACTACCGGTACAGCTAATTTAAATAAAACTTACTTCCATTTCAAAAAACAATAATAACAGTAACTTTACTTAATAACCTAAAATGATTGAATAAGAACGTTTTATTATCCTTTTGTAATTTATTTCATGTTTAGATAATTAATTTTAATTCAAATTCAATGTATATTGTGTATTAGTTAATTTAAATAACAAACTGGTTAAATAGAATAAATTAGGTTAGTTTTAGTGTTTACAACGAATTAATTATTACAATAAAGTGGAACAGTGCGAACTGGCGGCGAAAGTTAGAACTATTGTTGAAATCTAGGCAGTGACATATAAAAACATAAATATATATATATATATATATATATATATATATATATATATATATATATATATATATATATAAAGTGAATGTGGATTAATTAAAACCTTTTAAAAAAAAAACAATTTTAACTTCAGGTATGTCTACAAATTAATATACTATTTAAAAATGACTTTGGAAGGACATTTAAAAATATATATTTGATATGTTTGAATGCACGGCCATACGAAAAGCCGATAGCGGAAAATATACCAAGGATGGCGGGACTGCATTGTAGCCCGGGTGGTTGGAAGAAATAAAAAAAAGTGCTATAAAAAATTTCATGGAGGCAAGGTTAATTTTCGTTGTTCAGCAATTTTAAAAAAAAGAAGGATTTTATAGACAAATTAAATATTTTAATAATACAAACATGTCAGAGGTGAACTACATGTGAATAATGGTGAACTGGACTTAAGTAAATATATAGATTTTATTAATATAAAAAAATTGAACTTTAAGAACTTTTAATATTGATAGTACGGTATAAGCTGATTTGTAAATTTAAGATATATGTCCATAATTGTAATAATTGCACATTTAAAAAAAGGGCCCAAACCTTAGTAAGACCCGAGAATAAAGAGTCATTTAAACAATTGAGTTGTGGTTATTAGTTAACTATTATATTTTTAAAGTAAACATGCTAGAGCAAGACCCAACTAGGCTAAAAAAAAAAAATAATAATTATTGTGTGTTATTACAAACTATTCTATACAACCACACAATAAATTCTCTTCTAAACTAAGATAATGTGGTTAACTGCCATACATAGTATTAATTGATTTATTAAATGAAAAATCACCTGTATGACTATTAGGATAATTTGAACTATTGTTTGGGAAATTTACCGTAATTAATGAAAAGACTTTAAAGAATAATCAGGCAAAAAGAATCAGTGGTAATATGATCATGATATGTTATTTTACAACCCATTTTCTCTGTAATAGTTTATGTGACATTATTACTACAAATTCTTAAGAAACCTAATAAATGATGTGGGTTACAGTACTTTAATTTTCCTTAAAACCGTGTTCTTCACACTGCAGTTCTACGCTGCTATCTTCAGTGGCTATTCCTTTGGTAATTATTTGAGAATTGTGTTTGCAGTGTTCTTAATTAAACAGAAACAGAATGTGCTAACTATGATATAATTTTATTTACAAGAAATTTAATGATATGTTTGTTCCTATGTAACGAAAATGATAATTTAAAACAACAATGGTGTTAAATAAAAATTAAACAATTAATTACTTTGAACTTCTTATATATTTAGTTATTTGTAGCCCATATCCTTGTCATCACCCTAGGTCATAGGTTGTGACTTTGCCAATAGAATATATACATTGATCATACATAGGTAACTTAAATGAAACAATGTTCCAATGTTCATACATTTTTTTAACGTTTGAAAAAAACTGTAATATAGAGATTTTATGTTTTTGTTTTTGTAAATAAATAAAGAACTCGATTTGGTATTTATGAAAATACAAAATTGAGTTGTTGAAACTGAACTATGATAAACTCGTTTATGTATAAATTGAAGCCTCTTTCTTTACTGCATATTTATTTTCAGTTAATTTAGAAGCCTTTTCATTTATAATATAATTTTACATCAAATATGCTTCCTTTCATTTTAAACAAACAAAAAACGTTATAAGCTTAGTTGTAGATTATTAGCCATGTGTTTTAGAGTGGGGAAAGGTAAGGGAAAGAGCATTATGCGTACACATAAATTTTCAAAAAGAGCCATGTTGGATCTTACATATGCTGTTAATTAGATGATGGTTGCTAATATTTACTGATTTACATAATTACGCATTATGTATTATAATTAAATATAAACTCTGAGGTGATAGAAAGAAACGAAAAGTACAATAGTAAAAAATGATTTATTAAAAATTATAAATCTACAAGTTAATTTATTTGCTTAATCATAAATAATTATTAAATACAATAGTCTAATTGTTTAAATCTTGTGTATTGTTCTTAATATAATTGTATTTAGAATTGTCCTCGACTAGCTTTTACTTGTACATGTAATATTAAAAAATTAGAATAATTGTTTCAAATAAAACTTAAAGAAAAGAAAACCTACGATTAACAAAATAGTTAGTTGATGCTTATAATCTATATGGGTGATGGTTTGGAGTGAATTTATGATATGATGAATGATTGATTTGACAATAGGTAATGATCAGTATTAATAATTAAATAAATGCTCTTTTCAATGTCTAGTTGTTTTAACATTTTATAAACATAATTGAAGGTGATTTAACTGTAATGACTCTTGTGAAGATTAAATGAAATTTTAGTCACTTACCAATTTGTGGTTATAGTTAGCTATTACCAGGTAGGTTTTATTTTATAAAATGTGAAGAAATTCATATAAACATCCAATAGATTTCCTATATGCCGATCACATAGCCAATACTAAGCATAAATACAATAATGTTAATAGCATGGAAATTTTACACATATACAGTAAGGGTAAACATATGGACAGATTAGGAGAAATAGAAATCTACAATAGCTTATGTAAAAAACTTACCAATACTTTAAATTCCCAAGTAAGTTTTACAGCCAACCCTAATACGATGAAATTATTAAGTCAACTGTGTGGAAGTAGTCACAGGTATGATTTTTTTTTATAGCTTGACATTGATATTTACCACGTTTTTATTAGTTCGGTTTCCGTCATATCTGTCTGTCAGTTTGTTCGGGTGGAATTTTGCAATCGAGTTTAAACTAACTTCCCGATAAGCTAGAGACCTGGAATTTTGAACATAGGTCAGAATTGGATGACATTACAATATTCAGTTGGTTTCTTGTCTCTACATGTGTTCAAACAATAGTTAACCCTTTTGCGATCGGAAGGCCAGTAGGAGTGGCCACAACGCAGTCAGCAGCCACTCGGAATTCTTTCCGCAAAAATTGGTACCGGCGGTCGGATGGCCAGCTGTACTGGCCACGGTCCACTCTGCGTCAACTCGGCATTCATAATGTCGGCTTTCTCCTGGCAGCTCGGAATTGTTTTCACTGATAACCTGCAATGTTAGCATAGGGGATTTAAATTGTAATAAATCAATAATTGTAATTTTATACTGCTGTTTTATTGAATCTCGAAAACAAATAAGATATTGAATTATGACATACATTTGTTTGAAAATTGAAAGTGATATTAATTACTTATTTACTAAACGTGTAAAACGTACATCTATTTGTCACTCATACAAACGATAAGTAAGTATTGTGTTTTAATCTTCTTTTATTTTTTTCACTGAGTGGTATTTTTCAAAACATTCACCCATAAGAAGTCCAGGATTGTTTGAACTAGTTTTACAAAAACCCTTTCTTTCTTTTCCTTGTCTCCTATCGCTACAAACTGCGCAGTAGCCTACTTTGTTTTACCTTAGTTTACCACATTTTTTACGATATAATGTTGCAAACCTGCTGATCATTTAGTTCAATAATTCCTCACAAGTTTGCAGCACTCTACAGACATCATACCATAGTTTGAATATTACAAACGATAACATACATTTTTGGCCAGTCCTGCTGGACGCCCGAGCGTTCGTTGGATTTCATGTTGGCCAGCACCGCTGGCCGTCCGATCGCAAAGGACAACTGCTGTGGAAAAAAATCCGACTTAGCATGCGAATGGCGGCGGCCAGTAGAGCTGGCCGCGCGATTGCTGAGGAATAGCGGCAAATATCCTTTCCGATCGCAAAGGGTTAAAACACCTTGCAATAAAGATGCTATGACAGAGATGGGAAGAATGCACCAAATATGACCTTCACCACCATAAGTTTGATACATTTACAATTTGTAATGGAGAAGGATCTGACATTGTATTGTTTTAATTCATGTACATGAAAAAGAAAAAAAAAATGTTAATTTTTTTAGTTTGATTTTCTGAGTTACAAGACTAATAGAACTATTATTGGTAATAAGAGGTAATATTTTGAATTTCAGACATGTGCAGCTAAACAGGATGCGAAATGCATTGGGAATTTTCTATATATTATAACGAAATCAATAAGCTTTCCAGTAATGGTCTAATATTTTAAAAAGAATATAGAAATAAATACATTTGTTGGACACATGTTAAACGTTTTATGATAGCCGACAAAGGTGAAGCATTAGGGGGATATGTTATAAATCAGTCAGAACACCATTCACAACTTTAAAGAAAAACACTTAAATTATACCCAGAATCATTGTAGGCAATTAAGTCATAAATAACTATAATATTAGAAACTTAAGGAGAATCACACACAAAACTCATAAAATGTAACTGGACAATAGTTTTCTAAACTGTCACAATTTTGAAACATTAAAATTTGATTGGCTGACAAAAAGTAGATGCTTACGTTCATTGGTTAAAGTAAATTAAGAGAGAGGGAATAAGTATTTTTTAGCATCGACAAAGTAAAAATTATATAGAGAGTCTTGGGGAGAAACTCACACCATAGGGGTCGGCGAAGTAAAGTCAACAGTATTCCTAATGTAGAAATTAGTATTTTCTATAAGTTATAATTCCAGTTTAGTAATAGTAAAGTAATAATTTTTTTTTAACACGTATGTTTTAACCGTGTTTGTTTTTACAAAGTAAAAGTATTTAACACTTTAGTAATCTTCGTTGCAGTACTAAAGAGGTACATCTACGAAGTGTTGAGTGCATCTTCATGGTAATTTGAAGTGAATCATTTTATTGATAAATCACATAGTACAGTGTAGTGTTTGGTGAACATCATTAACCAGTAATAAAGTGAAAGTTCTTCACTCAACTAGCAGCACTGGATTACTTACAAAGGAATACAACAAAAGTGGATTTGGTATTGTACTAATTATAGACTTTAATTGAAAACTAAATTGTTAAAATTGCAATTCTCTGTATTATTAAAATTTCACTCACTGTATTAATTGTTCATTAAAGAGCTCCCCCTGAGCAAATAGTGTAAAATAAAAATCAAAAGTAATTGGAAATTAAGTTCAAATAAAATTAAATATTTCAGAGTTAATGTTAAAGAGTATATTTGGACTTCATCATTAATAACTTTCCTTATATGTTGACAATCCAAGGTATGACTAATTAATTCATAATTTTGATTTATATAATAATTTCTGAAAATATAATATAATATTTATCGTTAGATAATGGCGCCCAAGTGTCAGGCATGAACAAGCAGTGAGTGAATTATTGTTAGCATAAGTATAATAAGGTTAATTACAGGAAGTGTATGTTAAATTTAAGAAGAAGCAAACGCATCTGTTTTAAGGGTACAAGTATGTTGCAAACAAATCAAGGGTCGGGTCAGAACACACCTGAAGTGTTCGAAGTTAATAATCAATTGGGGGATAGTATTGATGTTATTTCGGGGAAAGGATTAACAGGGGTAGATAAAACAATAAATGAAGTTAATGTGGCGGGGACAGCAGCGTCGGTAACGTCCGAAAATTTAAATGTAATGGAAATGTTAAAGGCCCTTATGGAACAAAATAAAAATTTGGAAAAAAATATGGGAGAAAAATTGGATCGGCAAATGGAAATTATGCGGGAAGAATATCGACAGTTTATAGCGGTATTAAATAATAAAATAGAGGGAGTTGAAAAGTCGGTAATAGAAAAAACTAAGGAATTAATAGGGGAACAGAAGCAACAAACCGATGAATTAATTAATAAGCAGAATGTAGAAATTAAGGTAGTTAAGGAACAACAGGTACAATTAATTAACCAAGTAGAAGGTAAACTAAATATCATGGAAAATAAAATTAAACCGCTAGAAGAAATTGAACAACAACGAAATAATTTAATAAAGAATTATGAGGGTAAATTTAAGGATCTAGAAGATCGGCTAGAATCGGATATAGGATCTAGTAAGGCGGTAGCTGAACGAATGGAAATCAGATCGTTGGGATTCACGGGATCAGAAATTAACCCAATGGAGTTTTTAGAGGCAGTAACCAGGTTACATGATAAATATTATAAGGGCAAGGATTTAGAGTGGTTAGATATTCATTTTTGTGAACAAGCGCGAATTTGGTGGAAGTTATGTGGTAGAGGCTTACGAGAATTTGAAAAATTCACGGAAATTTTCAAAAACAAATATTGGAACGAATTAAGGCAAGCGGAAATACGAGATGAATTGGAATTCGGACGCTATTACGTCAGTTCAAACCAATCTATGCTAGGGTATTTAGAAGAAAAACTTTTGCTGTATAGTTATCTAGAACCAAGGTTAAGTGAGTTACAAATAATTAGAAAAATCGTCAGACACTTTCACGCCAATGTGGCTACGGCTCAAATAACTAGGGGTATTAAAACTAAGGAGGAATTAATTAACCTAATAACAGAATTCCAACATGCATTTAATAATCATCGACCATTCGAAAGTAAAGGGGAAGAATTGCACCGGGTCAATGCACATAGACAGCAGGGAGAGAGAAAGTTGTATGACAGTAGAGACCGACCATCAGAAACTACACAAAGACACCATAAGTTTTATGCAGGCCAACGAACCTCAACCAAGGCAAGTGTTGAAAGTAAACAATGACAAAACGATATCGAACCAACTGACCTCCCTTTACCCTCCATTAACAACATTTTTACCGATGTACGTGACTTACTGAATAAGGATGAAGATTCCGAAATTACTTTAGGAAACATTAGTATAGAATGTCCTAATATAGATATTAAAATTGCTAATCATGATTATACCGCATTTAATAGACACTGGGAGCGAGTATAATGTTTTATCAAAAATGTTTTACCGTAATAATCATCATCTATAGGGAGATCATGCTATACTAAGCGTAGCCAATACGAGGGTTATCGGAGCAATTGGTAATCGTTCAAAAAATATAACAAAACAAATAATACTAAATGTAACCGTTAATCAAGAATCAATTGAAACACGTTTTATTATTGTACCTGGTTTAATAAAAGATTGTATTTTAGGTATAGAGTTTATAAATAAAAATCAAGCTATACTTAATTTTGTAGAAAATTCAATGGAACTAAATCTAATGAATCCAGAGAAACAGGAATGTAGTAAAAATAAAATAAAATTTTTCAATTCAGATATAATCGATAAAATAGAAATTAATACTTTATTAATTGAACCAGAAGATAATAAACTGAAGGAAGAGGCCATTAACAATAAGATTATAGGAATCACCATGTTAAATCAGGATGAAAAGGGACCTTACTCGGTTACAAGGATCTATGGGAACACTAGCTATGAATTGACAGACAGAAACAGGAAACAAATTCGAGGCATTTTTAATTGTAGATTACTAAGGAAATATTACGCATAAGGAGTAGAGTAAAATAATAATAATAAATTAGGATAGGTGCAATAGTTTACAGAAATTTAAAGTGGTTGATCATATATCTGAACTAAGTAGGGTATATGGTGAAGTCAATTAACTTATTTTTCTGCCGACTAAACAATAAAGTATAAGAGACCATAAATATAGGACAGTACAGGAGCTCCGCATCATAAATCACTGACCGGGTTAGAAAGACCACACTACATAAATAAGAAAGGGAAGTTTAGGATTGTAAAACCTTCAGTTTGGGTATGGTACCTGTAAAACAGTTGAGCTTGCTTCTGTAACTTGTAAACAAATTTATAATTATTTAGTAAAAATATGTCTAAGCTAATTTCTTTTCAATGGGTACTTGAAACATGTCATGTGATTGTGTAAAATAAGGTATTGTTGTGTACTGTCTGTAGTAGCTATAAGATGTATAATAATAAGTAATATTTATCATAAGCATTGTTAAAAATTTGTGTTGTTGTTATTGTTAAATAAGGAATGTTATTGTCTTAGGTAGGGATAATGATAAGTCTGTTTTTTAGATATGTGGCTACGTTATTTTAGCTCATTTAAGAAAATAATCTAAAAAAACGGGGGACTATATAACGAAATCAATAAGCTTTCCAGTAATGGTCTAATATTTTAAAAAGAATATAGAAATAAATACATTTGTTGGACACATGTTAAACGTTTTATGATAGCCGACAAAGGTGAAGCATTAGGGGGATATGTTATAAATCAGTCAGAACACCATTCACAACTTTAAAGAAAAACACTTAAATTATACCCAGAATCATTGTAGGCAATTAAGTCATAAATAACTATAATATTAGAAACTTAAGGAGAATCACACACAAAACTCATACATGTAACGGGACAATAGTTTTCTAAACTGTCACAATTTTGAAACATTAAAATTTGATTGGCTGACAAAAAGTAGATGCTTACGTTCATTGGTTAAAGTAAATTAAGAGAGAGGGAATAAGTATTTTTTAGCATCGACAAAGTAAAAATTATATAGAGAGTCTTGGGGAGAAACTCACACCATAGGGGTCGGCGAAGTAAAGTCAACAGTATTCCTAATGTAGAAATTAGTATTTTCTATAAGTTATAATTCCAGTTTAGTAATAGTAAAGTAATAATTTTTTTTTAACACGTATGTTTTAACCGTGTTTGTTTTTACAAAGTAAAAGTATTTAACACTTTAGTAATCTTCGTTGCAGTACTAAAGAGGTACATCTACGAAGTGTTGAGTGCATCTTCATGGTAATTTGAAGTGAATCATTTTATTGATAAATCACATAGTACAGTGTAGTGTTTGGTGAACATCATTAACCAGTAATAAAATGAAAGTTCTTCACTCAACTAGCAGCACTGGATTACTTACAAAGGAATACAACAAAAGTGGATTTGGTATTGTACTAATTATAGACTTTAATTGAAAACTAAATTGTTAAAATTGCAATTCTCTGTATTATTAAAATTTCACTCACTGTATTAATTGTTCATTAAAGAGCTCCCCCTGAGCAAATAGTGTAAAATAAAAATCAAAAGTAATTGGAAATTAAGTTCAAATAAAATTAAATATTTCAGAGTTAATGTTAAAGAGTATATTTGGACTTCATCATTAATAACTTTCCTTATATGTTGACAATCCAAGGTATGACTAATTAATTCATAATTTTGATTTATATAATAATTTCTGAAAATATAATATAATATTTATCGTTAGAATATGTCCCTGTCAGAGTCTCATCAATATAAATAGAACCGATTGAAATCTTTCACCCGGATATAAGACTAAAAAACTGAAAATAATAAATCAAATAAAAAAAGTTTTTAACATACCACGTTTTTAAAACTTACTAAAAAGTATAAAATAATTTGTCATGACCCTTCTACAATTTTGAGGGAGGATTGTTAGTGGCTATGGATATATTTGGAATACTTGTAGGAAAACGTGGGGCGCAGCCAGTAAATAATACAAGTAGACAATCCGGATGAATTCACAGTAATTTCAGTGAATCGGAAATGAGATTCACTGTAATTTAATTTATTTACTCCTCCTTAACTATCATAATATATTGCCTGCGCCCCACGTTTTTCTCTTTTAAAAACGTCTTAATTTGATTATTTTATTTTATTTTTTTTTTTGGTTTAAAGGCGAAAAAACCATTTCGGTCATCATCGCCTTTGCAAAGTAGAGCGTAAAGAACGCTCCAACTTAAAAACTTAAACTTAAACTTAAAAAACAGTTACATAAAATTTAAACAACAATAACACACTAAACATGCTACATGGCTGTAAAAGGGCCCTGCAACAAGTTAACAACTATATACTATGGACAATAAATTACCAAAATTAACAAATAGTGCAGGACTACAAAAGGGGCCCTGCAACATATTACGGTACCAGGAATAAGATTTAAACAAAATTTAATTCAACAACTAAACATGATATTACAGAGCTGTAAAATTCTCTGCAACAAATGACTAGAGAAAACTCATATATTATCAAATATTTTCAGACGACGCAAAAAAGACGATACCCGATCGAGGATCTGAGCACTATCCCCCAACATCGCCTGCATAGAATTTGGTAGGGCAAATGTCCTACGCATACCTCTAAGTGAGACACACTCAACAAGAATATGCCTAATTGATAAAATACCTCGACAAAAGGGACATTGTGGCGGATTCCCGTGTTCCATCAGAAATCCATGAGTAATCATGGAATGACCGATACGAACACGGGTAATCACCACTTCCTCTCGACGACTAGGACGTATGGATGAATTCCAAGGACGAACAGTATCTTTCACTTCCCTCAGTTTATTAGACTGTATATTTGTCCATTCTTCCTCCCATTGCCTATGCAAAAGGGTTTTAACTGTCGATACAAAGTCAGATACCATAACACACTGTGTGACTGGTATCTGACTTGTAGCTTCTTTTGCCGCTGCGTCAGCTCTTGTGTTTCCTGAAATCCCGCAATGCCCAGGTACCCAGCAAAATGATACTCCGACGTCCCGTAGCTGAAGTCTATGTATAGAACACAGAATATCCTCAACCAAGGGACTCCCAGAACACATATCCTGGACAGCCTGTAAAGCACTTTTGGAATCGGAACACAAAAGATAGTGATGGAAACCTGATGGAACGGTATTAAGGCCTTTCAAAATAGCAAAAAGTTCGGCAGAAAATACACTATAAACTGGGGGTAATCCATATTTATGCGTCCGACCGGATGAGTAATACGCGCAACCGACTTTATTGTCCAGTTTAGAACCATCTGTGAAAATAATTTCACTAGATGGGTATCCATCAAGTATATTGTAAAACTCTTGACGATAAACTACATCAGGAGTGTTGTGCTTGATGAACCTGGACAGTGAAAAATCAAAAGTTGGCATTTTAATGACCCATGGAGGAATAACACATGGTGCATTCTTAATCAATGGAGGAAGTGAAAGTCCAAAATTGTCGAGGATTCGTAGAGTTCTAATACCAAATGGTGCAGTACTATTTTCACGACATTCATATCTGTCAGTCAAGGAATTATTAAAAACATCGTTGTATGTTGGATGATACGGTTTGGAGCGCAGACTACAGATGTATGTCATTTGTAGTTGTTGTCTTCGTCGAGAAAGAGATGGTTCGCCAGTCTCAGCAAGCAAGCTAGGAACTGGACTCGAACGAAATGCTCCAGAAACAATACGAAGAGCAGAGTTATGTACCGAATCTAGCCTTTTTATAGCTGATGGTCTTGCGGATGAGTAGACTATGGAGCCGTAATCAATCCGCGATCGAATAAGAGCACGATAAAATCTCAACATACAAGTCCTATCAGCTCCCCATCGAGAACCGCTGAGAACACGTAACATGTCAAGTGTTTTATTACACCGTGTTTTCAGATCAGATAGATGTGGAATCCAAGAAAGTCTACTATCAAATATTAGGCCTAAAAATTTAACAGTTGCAGTAGTTTGAAGTTGTGTTCCATTTAGAAATAATACGGGCTGATGGTTCATTTTTCGACGACTAAAAGCAATACATTGCGTTTTGGAAGCAGAGAACTTGAATCCTGTCAAATTTGACCAAGATTGCAATCTATTTATCGCTAGTTGAAGGGCTCTTTCGGCAGTTGCCATACCTCGAGAAGCCACATATATAGCAAAATCGTCAACAAATAGAGAACAGCGGACAGGGCACCGCACATCAGCGGTAATGCTGTTGATTGCCACAGCAAACAGGGTCACACTAAGCACACTACCCTGAGGAACACCATTCTCTAAATGATAACGATCGGAAAGCATAGGTCCAACACGCACTCTGAAATATCTGTTGCTAAGGAAGTTTTGGATAAAAGCAAGAATATTACCATTTATACCCCATGATCTTAAAGTATTCAGAATTCCTCTTCGCCAAGCCATATCGTATGCCTTTTCCAGGTCAAAAAACACTGCAACCAATGACTGACGCAACAAAAATGCATTTTGTATGGCAGACTCTAATGAAACCAGCTGATCAGTAGATGATCGACCCTGCCTAAAGCCACATTGTTCATCACAAAGCAGCCGGTTACTTTCGAGATACCAAACAAGGCGCCGATTGACCATTCTCTCTACCAGCTTGCAAAGCACACTAGTGAGGGAAATGGGACGGTAATTTCCTGGTTCGGTCTTTTCTTTACCTGGTTTGAGAAGAGGAACTACTGTAGCCTCCAACCAAGCATCAGGAAAGCAACGCTCCTCAAATATACGATTGCATATTCGAAGGAGAGCACGCTTCCCCGAAGCTGGGAGGTGTTTAATCATAGAATGAACTACGTTGTCAGGGCCTGGAGCGGAATCCCGTCCCGACAACATAGCAGACCCTAATTCCTGCAAGGAAAATGGTAAATTTAATTGCGATCCTTCCGACAGACATACTGTGAAAGGTAATGCTTCTTGAGAAGTTTTATACAAACGAAAGACGTCGCTGTAAGCAGTAGTTGACGAAAAGTTAGCAAAAGATGAGCCCAAAACATTAGCAATTTCATTTATATTTGTAGTCACGATGCCATCCTGCTGCTTAAGTCCCAATAAGGGAGCAGAAGGTGGAGGACCACAAACAGAACGTAACTTTTTCCACACAGTTGACGTGGGTGTGGTTCTTGATATCGTGCCAATGTACTGGGCCCACGAGTCCTTCCTACTCTGCCTAAAAACTCTGCGTGCTTTAGCTCGTAGAATTTTATACTTTTCAAGATTTTCACAAGTAAGTCGCCGGTTAAACTTCCTTAGTGCTTTACGGCGTAAACGGAGAACATCACTACATTCATCGTTCCACCATGGAACCGGTGGGCGTAGTGGCCTCGTTGACGTTTTTGGAACATTTTTGTCTGCTGCTGTAAGGATTGCTGAGGTAAAACACCGTACTGCTTCATTTATAGGAACACCATTAATAATAGGTGATACAAAGTCATCAGTGAAAGTTTCCCATTTTGCTTTACGCAAAATCCATCTGGGAAGGCGATCGTTACAGTGCGAGAAGTCAGAAAATGTAAGCTTAACAGGAGTATGATCACTACTGTATGTGTCAGTTAAGACAGACCACTCAAATTTGGTAGCTAGACTTGGGCTACAAAAGGACAAGTCGACTGTTGTCCAGCCACCTGTAGAAGCTGCTAGATGAGTTGGAGAACCGTCATTGAGAAGAATCAAATCCAAATTGGATCGAATCCTATCAATGCGGCTTCCTCTAGGGTTGCAGGTGTGTGATCCCCAAGTATAGTGGTGAGCATTAAAATCGCCCACCAAAAGAAATGGGGCAGGCAACTGTCTGATGAGGTCGATTAGTTCTACTTCCACAAACCTGAAATTAGGTGGCAAGTACAAACAACAAATGGTCATTTTGTATGGTGTAGTGATCGTTACTGCTACTGCTTGTAATGAGGTCCTAAGGTTTATTAAAGTACCACAAATAGAGTTGTGGGCTAGAATTGCTACTCCACCCTTAGCTCTGTCTGCAGTGACATAGTCATTTCTAAAAACCGAAAACCCCCTCAAATTAAGAGAGTGAGGTTGATGGAGATGAGTCTCTTGCAGGCAAATGACTAAAGGATATGTATCTCGTACAAGAACCTTAAGATCTTCGATGTGACTCCTCACACCGTTAATGTTCCATTGTATCACGCTATTTAATTTTCTGGCCATATTATGTAAATGGATTTATTAACAATTAAAAATTAAAAGGGATTTGGACCTGTATTATTCATTCTACCTGCCTGGCTAGATATACCATCAGGTGGTTTAATTTTTGTTTTAATTTTGGATGTTTCAGGGTCAAGTTCCATAGCAACCTCAACAACTGGATCGTCAGGTGTTGAGGGCTTGGTAGACGCCTGAGGTGATTTTGGGAGGGGTTTTGAAGAACCCGCCCCTCCCTTATTTTTATTTTTATTTAGTTTTTGTTGAAGCTTTGTTGAAACGCCCAGTGGAGTACTGGGTTTAGCTCGAGAATGTGTGTTCTGTACTTTAACAAATGACGGGGATTTATTAAGCACAGACACTGACATTGACTTTTGCTTAATTAGCTGTCCAGTTATTGGTGGTACTTTGATGTTTTTTAGAGGTGAAGGCTCAGATTTGGCTTTGGATGCAATTGGTTTTGTTTTATCGAGAAGGTCGACTTTAGAAGAAAATGAGCTATTTGAAGATGTACAGCTTTGGACTGCTATCAAAGTTTTAATCTGATCATCAAGCATACGAACCATCTCACCCAGTTCCTTACACGAAGAACATGTATTCGGGACTGAGGCTGATGTCGCATTTGCATACGATTTTCCTATGGTAGGTGGTAAAGCAGTTCTTTGTCTGTAAACTTTCCTAGCTTCTGGAAAAGAAAGTTTTTCTTTGGCAACGATTTCTAAGATCGCCTTCTCTACTTTGTATTTTGGGCATTTTGGTGATCGTGCAGGATGATCACCGTTGCAATTTGCACACTTTGCCTCAATATTGCACCCATCACTTTTGTGTCCTTTTACACCACATTGTCCACAAACTTCCTCTTTAGAACAAGTGCTGCTAACATGTCCAAACCCTTGGCATCGAAAACAACGCCTTGGATTTGGAATGTAAGGTCTAACAGTTAGACTGTAGAACCCAGCAAACACTCGCTCAGGGAGATTTGGTACAGCAAAAGTCAATATCAGAGACCCAGTAGGTTTTTTCTCGCCATTTTCAGTACGAAATATTCGTTCAACATTGATAACATGCTGTTCGGCGAGCTCTTTCTTTATTTCCTCCGTGCCATCGTTCAATAGATCACGGCAAGAAATAACGCCTCTAGATGAATTCAAACCCTTATGAGGTTCAACACACACGTTAACAACATCGAAAAAGGACTTCACTTTTAACAGAGAGTGACTCTGTTTGTCAGAGTCAGTCTGTATCAATAAAGTCCCATTTCGAAGCTTTCTAATGGAACGAACATTCCCTGCAGCACCAGTTACTGCTTTGTTAATGACAAAGGGCGAGATCTTAGATAGATCTGCCCCCTCAACACTGTTACGGACAGTAAGGAATCTGGGAGCGGGTCCCTGGATCCGTATGTCCAAATTTCTCTTCTTTGTTTCACCACAGACAGACTCCTCAGACGATGCAGATAGTTGTCTCTTTTCACTTCCCGGGTTGACGTTTGTGGATGTAGAGGCCATAAACTTGTTAACCAGCGCATCGTGTTTGGCGGTTGCAGATGAGACCCTGGGAACGGGTATACCCTTGGATCACTTTTGATCATTTCCATACCCCAGAACTCTGGGGCCCAGAGTATCCTCTTTAACCAGACTGGATGGGCATCAGTCCAGACCCGCAACTTGAGAGAGAGGATCCGACACCTCCCCCATCGCGAACACTTCCTGACCAAGGACCGAAGTGGCTGGCTACTGAACAGAAACCGCGCATACGTCATCGGCAGAGCAAGCTCACATCAGCTTACCAGATGCAAAGGTTGTCACGCTTTGGTCTGGCAAACACTCCCAGACGCGCTACGGCTCCGCACGGTCAAAATCCCTATATATTTAATCCCTATATATGAGTGTAGAGTGTATATGTTTACCCAGTGTTCGTGAAGTGTAACAGCCTCTACAATGTGTATCAATATATAAGTGTTGTTTGTGTGTGAATATTCGAAGATGTTTTATTGTTCCACCCCTGTGTAGCTCGGGTTCCGCGAGGGACGCTAAAACCCTCTCAATAGGTGCAGATAGTCTGCACCCCCCTGCGATCAGGATCCTAAGTAAAGGTGAAAGTAAATGACTGTGTCTAAAGTGTACTGGGTGTGTGTTTATATGGATGATAGTTAATGTGTTGCACGTAAGTGGAGTGTTTGACTGGGGACCGCGAGGGACGCCAACCCCCTCTTAATAGGTGCAGCTAGTCTGCACCTCCCCTGCGGGGTAATTTGATTATTGTAGTGGATATTTGTGTGTAGTCGTTGTTGTGATTTTTTTTTTTTTTTGCATTTGATATCAAAAGATTATGTTAATTAGTGTGGAGTAAAGTATTGTTTGTGTTAGGCTATTTATTCAAATTGAGTGTTATTGAGGATAATTTTTGTATTTTAGAGTATGTGGTAATATTCTATGTTTTGTATGACTGTAGTAGTACATGTTTGTGTTTGGATGAGTTATTGATATTTGAGTCTGATAATCTGTGTAAATATGAGGGTGTACTGCCTAATTTTGACATGATATTGTAATATTTGAAATTATTTAATATTTTATCATATACATTATTTTTCAGTTTTATTTTATGTTGTCTTTCAATGAAGCGAATTTATTAATGTAGTGTTATGTATGTAAAGTAGGTGTCTCCATCTGTTTGTGGGTGAAATTATTTAAATTTTGGACATTCGATTAGTGATATTTTACTGTAACATATTTAATGTGTACTTACAGGATTCAAGTGTAATTAGTGTGTATGCAACCTATGGGTGTCTATGTGTGTGTGTTATCATGTTTAAGATATTGTTACAGGTAAGTTTTATTATCAAATTGTATATTTGAACATTTTGTTATACACTACATACATTTATGTGTTATAAAACAATTAATTATGATCATGCAAATAAGCATTTTTAAATGTATGAGTAATTTATGTGCATATAACCTGTGTTTATAAAAATATAAACTTTCCTTGAAAGGTATAATGTTTATGTACTGCGACGAAATTTCATTCAATGAGGAAGAGATTTTTGAAAAAAGACAAAAAATCGGAAATTTCCATCTCAATACAATTAAATGTTCTAGTTATAGACTAGTTGGCTGTTTTAACATGGGAGACTAGCCTTGAGCTGTGTAAGGGGCAAAATCCAGATTGACCCACATGTTAAAGCGGCAATTCCTAACCATGCTAGATTGAAATGTTAAAATTCAAATTTGATGAAGTTTTGAAAATACGAAATATTATGTTTAAAGATAGGTAATTGTAGTACAAGTAGTATGCAATTCAGATCTGTTACTAGTATTTCGTAGAAATTGACACAGACCAACTTACGCAAGGAACCAAAATCGGAAAATTTTCAAAAATGCATCCAAATTTTGAAAATAAATGTTTTTTGTAAATAACAAAGAAAAATAAAGATAAATTGTTCTGAGAGATAAATTGATTATAGCAATATATAAAAAGTTTTAGTAAAGTGACAAAGTTCACAGTTGAATAAAAGCTAGAATAAAATAAAATTTGGAATACAAGTAAGTTAAATAATAAAGTTCTAATAGTAATAAAAATAAAAAGTGAAATTTAAATAAAATATATAAAATATCTACTATTTTGAAGCGGAATTGCCAATATTTCGCACTTAATCGCTCGGACAACATTTCTACATATTTACCCGCTATTTTAGAGAATATTTAACATACCACTATAATTACATAATCCACGAACAATGATTATGACAGTTAATTGATTCCCTAATTGTTTTTAGTCATTTCATTTCAAATGTATAATTAACACATAACCTACAAACTACACTTCACTAGCACTTAGCACCAACCAAACTTTTATTTTTATAAACCTGTTTATTTATAGGAAATAATAACATATGCAATTAATTTAATAAAAAGTTTTCGGATACAATTAATTGATTTGCATTCATTGTATAAGGAGTGAGAAGCTTAACTAGGTACTTGATTAGTTACAATTATAATAATTAAAAAGAAGATGAGCAAGCAATGGATGTAATTCTTCTAATTTTTGTAAATTACTTTCATCACACAATAAATTATCATAATTAGTGGAAACATTCTGAATTAAAAGTAAAGAATCATTTTATTTATAAATTAACTTGTAATAACAGTAAATAACATAACAAGTTATACTGTAGGATATAGGCTACCAACACAGTACAATAATATAACTTTATATTTCATAAAAGTCTTCACGTTGGAATGCCAAATATAACAATACACTTTGTATTTTATTTATGGAATGAAATGCTCACGTTTGAAGTCATTTTATAACAAAGATATGTCTATTTTAATAAAGACTTTACCTTTTTTATATCCGGTAAAATCTTTTTTTTTTAACAATTAAAATGAATAAATCTGTGTTCTTTTAATTGCAAACAAATAAATATTCAATATTGAGGAATACCGTTTTGACATGAATATTTTTACAAATTGTTTAAGTATAATAAATTACTCAGAATTGTTCATTCGCTTTTTTATAAGCACTTTATCTCGGGGTTCGGATTGGTGCTGTCTTTTCCCAAGCTTAATTAAGTAAACAAGAAAAACATATATATAGATATCTAGTTTTAGCCACAAAAAGGGAATCAAATAATAATAAAATGTCAATTGGTGGAGTGTAATATGGGTGAATATTACTTATGGGAAACACTAGATTAATAGTTCAGGCTACAATTAATTATCATTTAATTGTGCAGGTAATAATGTTCAAGAATATCAAGTTTATGCTATAGTCTGTGTTTTCACTACTAGTTTAAAGGGATTCACAACTTTGCCTAGTAATAATTGGAAAGATCTCACCATAGGTTAATGTTTCTTTTTTTTATATAATATAGTATTACCGGCACTTGGTCTTTTGGTTAAATTATCTTGGATTAAACCTTTTGGATTCTTCCTTCCGTTGTCTGGTATAGCTTCAATGGTTAATTTCGGTTAAATTATTCAATTTCTTCACTTATGTCGTATCACAGACCAAATGGGCAACTGATTACTCTGACAGCTCTCACAAGAATGAAAAATAATTAACTGTTGTTACACTCCCGGAACTTTCACGCATTTGCTTATTAGATATTGCACTTTGGAGTAGTGGTGTTTGTGTGTGTGTATTGGGGAATTAGTTCAAATTTTGGTCTCTTGTATTAAATTTATGATTAGTATTTATTTTATAGTGGGAAATAATAGTTACATTAAATAAAATAACTCCATATTACTGATACCTCATTTTATATCTAATTTTTGATGTTCAGAACTTAAAGAAATTAACAAATATGATTTCATACTTGGTGAAAACTCGTGGACCAATCACAGACGAGTTCTCCCGTAGTAGGCGTGTTTACTAAAATATAAGATGTCTTCCGTGGTACATTGTAAATAATTTTTGAGTTGTTTTTCCGGTTGTCCTGTTTTAACAGTATGTTTTTGATAATTTTGTCAAAGACTTTTTACATGTAAAAATATCCGTTCTGTCTATAGGCTTTATCAGGTTTTATCCGGAGTTTATAGTTCTCATATAAATTGCATTTCTTTGCAGTTCCCCCGCTTTGATATTGATGTTTGTTGGGCAAAGATTTTAACCTTTAAATATATATATATTTAATGATTAGTTTAGTTTTGAGTGAAAGTAGTAATTTTCCTGGAAGGATGAATGAATTTTGCGTGATTTTGATATGAGAAGTGTATGTCGAAAATATCGGGAAGTAATTTTAATTAGTTAATTTCTGATTTGAAATCGGATTATTTAACATGTTTGCATCTTTTCTGGGAGTTCGCATATTTCCCACTAGGTGTCGTTAGGTTACAAGTTTAGGTATGAAATCCTTGATATCGTTTCTTCTTCTGGTTATTTTAATAGAACTATTTAATTATGTATTAAAATTTTATAATATATTTTGAATTGTTACAACAGATTCAAAACATTGCAAGGTTTACATTGTTAATATCTGTTTTGAGTTTAATCACTTAAATAGTATTTTGTTGTGACTAATGTTATGATAGTATAGAACCACTGATTGGCTACTCATTTAATTGCATCTGATGACTTATTTCTATCAGAATATAATTTCGGTAAAATCGCTTAACTAAAAAAAAAATTGTTTTAGGAAGAATTAACATACTAAACGTCTTACCAGAGTTTCAAATATGAAACTGAGCTCAGTTAATACACTTAGGCTTAATAGGAGATGAATGGAAAAATTCGAAATATTTTTGTTTATTGTTAATTATTATTCATTATTGTCTGAACATAAACATATATAAAAAAACCAAAGTAATATAAATTTTAGTATTTAATTTCAAATTAATTTTTGAAAATTTCCCATCATTACATTGGTGTAGCTGGAAATCAAATATTTATATAGACCTAGTACTGATTTGTAACATATGTCTGTATACAATCAAAAGGGCCGTGAATGGTTAGTATCTTCTATCTGTATCCTGTATCTGGCTGCTGGCTCCACGTTGGCAGGTTGTAATTTATTTTTAAAGTAAAGTTTTTTGCACCTATTGTTCATACTGTTTCTTAAAATATGGCATTTACTGCAACAATGTGTGATTTGGAAGTTCTGAAGTCTCTACAGTCAACATTTTTGGAGACTATAAAAATGATATCAGTTTATAAAAGTAAGTATAGGTTACCTATTTGATAAATATGTATTGATGTTGTCCAAGTGATTTTAGACTGAAATCTCGGCAATTCGTCTTTCCAAATAGCGTTTTTTCCCCATCATTTCGATACTTCTTTCCAACTAATTTCACTTTTTATCTTTCGCAAATCAATATTTCAGGCCGAAAATGGCAATTTAAATTGACTATTTTATGGCATTTTGAGGTTGTTTCGAAAAATATTTTATCAATTTTAAGTAAAATCTATTGATTTTTTTTTAATCCCGCAAATAATTCTGTTTTAAGATATTTCAAACTATTAAAAACTGTCAAAATAGATATTATTTACTATCAATAATGTCCTGTATGGTTATCTAACAACACCTAGTTAAGGAACAACAGGTCAAGGAAGGTCATTATGTATATGCCATATTTACCTAACTTGACCTATAGTTCTTTTACTATTTTTGGGTTTCAGAGACCTAGTCACCCTGAATCTTACATCATAGAAACGTAGTAATATCAACCTGTAGAAGTTAATGAAGTGTTCATACGCCCCAAGAGTGAATTCAATATGGCTATATTATTGAATATGTTATAAATTTGTCAATTTCATACATGGAAATAGAAATAATGAAACAATTATTCACTTCCACAAAAGAGCTTTATTTGCGACATATGTTTTATTGATCAATTAAAATGTTCCATATACACTTGTATGGATCATAATTATTTTAAGTTTAACAATCAATTTTATAAAAAAGCAGAGGGGTTGGCAATGGGTTCTTCTTTGTCACCCCTCCCTGCCGAAATTTTCATGGCTAAATTTGAAGAAAAATTATTTATATCTAATAATCCCTTCTTAAACAAAATCGTATACTGGTATTGCTACGTGGATGATGACCTATGTCTTTTTAACGGTACTATGAGACAGTTACAAAAATTTTTTAAATTCATAAATTGTGTTCATAAACGTATTCAATTCACTATGGAAATTGGGGAAGGAAATAACAATTTTCTTGATCTACATATCAACATAGAAAATAATGTTCACTCTTTCAAAATTTTTATAAAACCTACATATTCAGATGCTGTTATTCCAGCTTATTCTAACCACCCCATTAACCATAAGCATGCCTCCTTCCATAGCATGATTCATAGACTTATAAGTATTCCTTTATCTCCTACAGATTTCCAGAATGAATTGAATACTATCAAACGAATTGCAGTCAATAACATGTATAGTACCAAAATAGTTGATAATATTTTAAATAAAAAAATTAAAACGTAAAATATGTGATTCTCTATATACTCTAGAAATGTGTGCCTTTTATTACTCTAGAAATATAGGAAAATTAATTATTAACAATAAGGATAAGAGAGATAGTTTAGAAAATAGTGGTGTATATAAAATTTCTTGTAATGATTGCAATTTTGTGAATACATAGGTCAATCTGGAAGGTCAGTTAAGAATAGAGTTAAAGAACATGCACACAGTTGGAAGATGGCAAATCTAATTCAAATTTTGCAAGTCATTTATTAGACACAGGACATAATTTGGATCCTAAGTTAAACGTTAAACTTCTGCATATGGAACAAAAAAGTAGGAAACTCAATAACCTGGAATGTTTAGAAATCAATAGATCATTTTTTTTTAAAACCATACTTCAAACTTAAATGAAAAAATATATCTTAACTCATCACCACTATTGAGACCTATTGTTTAACCTTTGTTTTCTAAAACACCCCCACCTCCATCCCACAGGTTAGATCATTGACCTTTCTTTTGTCATTTCTCAACCCCTCCTACTCTAACCTTTCCTTTTGTCTCACATTTTTAGTTTAGACTTGTTTGTTTTCAATTTAGTTGCTTAAAAATGCCTAATGGTGAAACATAGGCTATGCCGCAAATAAAGCTCTTGTAACATAATTTCATACATTGTTAACTAAATAATGTATTGTGGGATATAAAAACCACTTGCATTATAAATGAGTATATTTGTAAACCATTATCCTCCCCCCAAGAATTTATTTGTTTCCCAAGTTTATATTTTGTTCAATTAGTATTATTTTATATAAACCCCGCTAACATAGCCTATTTGTGGTGATTTAACAATATGCGAACCAACATTCTGTGAAAAGATTCAGTTAGGCCAGATACCAAAAACCCCTCAAGTAGGTTAGGTTAGGGCAGGTTATGTTATAAATTCAAATAGACTCTGAAAATATTTCAGATAAAATAAAACCACGATATCACGGCTCCCTGATCAATAAGATAATATGGAAAGTTGTCATTACTAAATTATTTGGTCTCTATTAATGGTATTTAGTGTTCTATTTTGTTTTCCTTCCCAACTAAATCTAATTTAACATGATATTCATTTGGGGTGTGTATAATGAAACTAGTCTAAAGATGTTTAAAAAAATACTACATTTTACCATGTATTTTGTTATATTATGTATATATGTCATTGCAGAAAATAATGGGGGAAAATTTACATGGGGGGGGGGGTTGAACTCTAAGTTTAGTAGACATTGGGCTAAGCTACTATGCAAGCATATAAATCAACCTTGTAACATAGTAAAATATAGGATTAAAAGACGCGACGTGATTGGCTCTGTGGAATATGGGTCAAGGAAGCTGATTGGTCGTAGCGTATGCAATTGTGGTAAAATTAAGTAAGGAAAGCTGTAAATTATTTAAAAAAAAAGCACCCAAGAAAACAATTTTGTACAATATTTAGTCTTAGTATAATTTATAATAAATGTTTCAATGAAGAACAATATAAAAGTGATTTTTAACAAAATATGATGAAAAGATGTGTCAAGGACTTTTTTGGCGGACGCGGGAGAGAGAAAATGTCGTGGTTTTAGTCAGTCTAGATCAGAGATCAGAGCCTGATGGTGAGTGGAAGTCGCATTGAGAAAGTTGGAGCGGTAAGATGTATTCGTTGTGTTGTACTAATGTGCTTAACTTAACAAAAAATGTTGTTAAGTTATAATTAGAACTTTGAAGTATAAAGGTAAAGAGTGTTTTCAAGTGATAAATTCTCATTACAATACGACTGAACAGTTATAGTGGACAATAGACTCACGTGACTTTCCAAGACATTAATATTTAATAATTCATGTTATAAGAATATAGAACGATCATTTTACACGACTATGTTAAAACAAAAACTATATACCGTGAGATAAAAAATGATTTCAGAAAGACGGAACGTGTTAGTGAGTTATGAACATTCTCAAACTATTCGAGAAAACGACTTTTGAATGATGGAGAACCAACGAGGAGCTGTAAAATTTCAACTTGCCGGACATCAGTTTTCTATTCGTGTACAGACAATATATTTTTTTTGTCGGCGTTTTGGTATAGTACGCTATATATTACCTATTTGATTAATAATCTGTATTGAATTATGTTTTAAATAAATTTTTTGTACATGTTTGTTTACTTAAAAAATCCTTTATATTAGATTATTTCTAGAAGAAATAATAAAAAATGAAATTTTTAAATAATAAATTAGAATCTTTTTATTTTTATTTTTAGAGCTACAAAGTCACTAAAAAATTTCATAAATTAAATTCCTGTTGCATCATTTTATTTATAGATGCATTTTGAAAGATAAAGTTCATTATTTTGAAAGTAATAAAATAAAGGAAATATAAATCAATGCTCTGTTTATTAAAACTAAATGATAACTAGTATTTACAAATGTGATTTTTTGTTAATGATATTGTAGGATGTGTTTTCTTTGAATAGTCAATAAATGTTTATGTGAAATTTCAGCAGAAAAAAGATTTGGAATCTTTATTTAAATCACCTGAGCCAAGTACGTCTGTAAAAAGAACTTGTGACCTCGAGATATTTTTGGTAATAATTAAATTCATTTTTTTCAAAATTGGTAAGAAGTAATTACCTGGCGCCCTAATGACCGAGCAAAGCTTAAAAGCAATCATAAATAATTTTTTTTATTAAAGTAACAGAAACTTAAAAACTCTTCAAGTTCATATTTTCAAATTATTACAATTGTCGCACAACGTGTAACATTTTTAATGAACAAAATAGCTTTTCCCTTTCACATCAGTTCTTTATTTTCAAATTATCACAAAATTTACATGGGGGGGGGGGTTGAACTCTAAGTTTAGTAGACATTGGGCTAAGCTACTATGCAAGCATATAAATCAACCTTCTTTGTCATTCTTATAAGTAGCTGTCCTTTCTTGGAATTGCTGGTTGTTTTTAATTTTTTCAATTCCATGCCTTTGACCTTCAACACACTTTTGCTTAGTTTATACACACACTATCTTATCTGCACTGGAACAGGACCACTAAGGGGGCTCGGAGCTTCTTTGCATTGTAGACTGTTAACTTCAAGTAGCCTCCATCCGATTATCTAAAATATATTAACACACTATGAATATTATTTTTTTTAATGAGCTTAACATGTATGACGTTTACAGTAACTATTTCGTTCTTTTCCTCTTTATGAAACTAGTTTTGACGCTGTAGCCAATTTTTTACCCCTTAAAAAATATTTCGTAATAACCCAATTTTAAGCATGGTTTTCAATTTTTAAGATGTTTAAAATTTGGAATAAATCATAATGAATTATATTTGTGACATAGCAAAGACTATGCATCTAAATAAAATGATCTTTTGAGAGAGAAAGTTTTAAATATCAAACATACATTTACGGTACTGCTAATTGTTAAATTTATGAATGAGTGTAAATGAATATAAAGCTGCAAATATTGTTATTGACAATTAATATAATAATAATAATTAGTAAAAAAAAAAATCATCGCATACATTTTGTCCTCTCCCGTCCCCAAAATAAATAAAACCCAACCAAAACTATTCATCACCAAAAATTTGAGTTAGGTAGCTGTCAATTACAATTTTTTTAAAATTATGGATGACAGCTATGAAAAAATAGTTAAATATTTCAATAAAGTTCTAACCTTCCTTCACTTGCACCATAAACATGTCCTCAATGTAAACAGTATTTGATAAACATCAAGGTTTTAATGAACAGGGGTCAGGTAAATTTTGTTTGGCAATTATTCCTGAAATGAAATATTTTAAAATTTGCTTTTGATTTTGTATACGGATTTGAGTTATTAATCTTCACATTTCAATAAAATTTGGATGAAATTTATAGATCCATGATTGATTATTGATTTTCTGGAAACTCACGAAACTATATTTTTGGAAATGATGGCAATCAATAGGTTTTGTTTGAGTCTTAGAGGCTAAACATTTGCAAAATTTGAAAAGGGAAAAAAAATCTGTACAGCAGATTATGAGAAAACATAATTTTGTGCTTTTCTTATGGTAGCTACTCTCTAATTTTGAGTTATCGACAAAATAAATAAAAATCATGCGATAATGCCAAAATATGCCCATATAACAAATTTGAAAATATATAGTTTAGGTCCATGTGTTTATCTGTTGAATGTACAACAAGCAAACATCATTCCAATAGCCACCTTTTTTGGACTCATGGGTAGATTATTTTTATACATCTCGTAACTTTCTCTATGGTACATATGTGTGAGAACGTGGTAACTGTATAGCACTGAGTTTCCAATAACAATTTTATGTGGAATTTATACATGTATCTTGAAAAACAACATGACGGCCAAAACATGTAAGTTTTTATCGCTTTCTACGTATAACGTATACCTGATCTCCAAAAATAAAATGTTGAAGAAATGTTAACAATAATTTTACTAAACCGATTGTCAGTCCAACTTATTTATATCAATTTTAGAATGCTAATGACCCTTAAACATAAATTGACGGCCAAAAATTTCAAATTTTTATTTTATATCTCATGGTATATCCCATTAGCCTAACTGCATGTTTTAGGTCAACAAATAACTTTTTGTTTTTTCAACCGATTTTATTAAAACTGATTTGCAATATGGATTTTACAATGTTGCTCTTATATATATTAACATATTCTACGTATATCCGTCTTCAATAATACATACTCCCTAAAAACCAAAATCTGTTTCAAGTTTTTTTTATTATAATGATTTTGCATAGGTAATTTTTGACTCAGGAAATAATTTACTAACATATTTGAAATTGGGATAATACCAGCTAGGTCCAATTTTTTTTTGAAAAACACCAAAATAAGTCAATGGCGGTACAACCTAAGTCTGCTAGATGACTTTCCAGTCAGTTCAGCATATCGAGTTCCCATCACCAAATGTCTATCTTTCATAACCAGGATTCAGTACCAATTATAGCCCCAAGTTCATCTGACAATGCTGGATCAACACCGTAAATTTCTGAGTCCCCATTACCACTTTAATAATCAAAATTACGTTTATAATTTCAACAATTATTTTTCGCAACCGAATTTGTTTATATTAATTTCTCATTTGTATTTTATAAGGTTGGTTTCATATTATTTGATATTGAAATAATACCTGAAAAATACTTTTAAAAAAAAGAAAAAGATAACTTTCAAAATATTTTGACTCTATTTTTTATAGATTATTTTTTCGTGTGTATTTTATGATTATTCTTTCCAATTTACTAACATAATTGTGTTAGAATAACATCAGCACCAAACCACACTATCATCATAATGTTAACATTCTGGTTTATCAGTCTCTTTTAAATTCAAATGGTTTTTGATACTAATTTTATTAGATTAGATTAGCTTAGATTATTTTTGTTTTGTAAGACCAAATACAGTAACATAGAACTAGTCATACCACCCAACACATAGACTATACTTTACATCAATAAGTAATTTGCATAAAATCAATAACAAGAGAAATAACATAAAATATAATGAAAGTAAGAAACCAATAATTAACTCAGCTATATTCATACAAATGAAAACTTTCACAATAATAAATGAAATGTGCAACAACAAATTCTCAATTAAATAAGTTATAATACAATGCAAATATATATTTGAACACCCCAACATTAGTAAAACTCAACTCATAAGTTACAAAATATAGAGCTAAAGCAAAATAATTGTTTTGAGATTACAGTGTGGCTTCAAGATACTCCTCCATTGAATAAAAGCATTGGCCCCGAACAGGCCATTTAATTTGTTTCTGAGCATACTGACCTCAGAGATTTTGTTAAATTCCTTGTGAAGTTTGTTCATGAAAACAACACCACCCTCCGATGGAGTCTTTATACTTAAGCTAATCTGTGCTTTTGTCTTAGGAAGTCATATTTATTTCAGATGTTATGCTTATGTGCATCATTATTAAGAACTGTTAGGCTCTTAAATTCATAGTCTACTATTACATCCAGGATCTATATACATGTATAGGTTAGGATGCCCAAGTTTTTAAATGCATCTCTTCAAGAATAAAGATAGCTCAAACGAGTTGTGATTCTAATTGCTTTCTTTTGCAAACAAAAGATTATCTGGGTAATCTGGTTTATGAACCTCCCCCATTGAGTAATTCCATGAGATTATTTAGATGCCAAAATATGGTACTTTCAAAATAGATTTTGGAAAATACTGTGACAATGTTTTAATAAGAAAACCACTGAATTGTTTTTCATATATGTTACATAGATTAGAGTTTAATAGGCCACATAGCCTATTAGATTAGATTTTGTATGGACAGGAGACACAGGCTTACCATCACACCCCCACCACCTGCTCAAATACAGTTCATATAATTTCCAACCACACCCTTACCGATAGTGAAACTCGAGTCATTTCCAAAGGCCTTACATTTACACCTAACCACCAGCTAGATCAATTCAAATTGGGAAAGGATGATTTTAGTTTTGCCAGACAACTCAGAATTGAACAATTTTTTTCACAATTGCCACTTTTTCTGAAAAAAAGCAAATCCAGATCCCTGCCACCTGAAATTCAAACCACCATCTAACTGGGATCCCCAACCACTACCTTCCATCACCCTATAGAACTATATATCAATTTTATATTGCAAAGTTTAACAGAACCACCATTTTTATATAGCCTAACTTTACCAGATTTGAAAAAGCACCAATACATTCCCAGAAAACTAACAAAACATCATGATCCTACCAGCAGACAAGGGATCAACCACAGTGTTCATGAACAAAGCAAACTACACAAATGAAGTCAACAAACAACTATCATACAACAATATATGTCAACCGCTAATGAGGATCCAACACCAAAATATAATAAATTACTTTCAGAATTGCTACAATATGAAGCTCTTCAACAGAACATTTCAGACTCCTGTACAATGAAAACCTTACAACTCCCCAATTCTATTTGTTACCTAAAATACACAAAAACATTAATCCTGGTAGGCCTATAATCGTTGTATGTAATTCCGCTACAGAGAGGATTTCAGCTTTCCTAAACGCATCTACAGCCATGAGTAAAAAATCTTCCCACATACATCCAAGATACCAATCACTTCATAGACAGACTATCTTCAATACCACAACCCCTGCTTTCAAACACAATTCTTGTAACCATAGATGTTATATATATATATATATATATATATATATATATATATATACACCAATATCCATCATTCACATGGTCTATTACCTCTAGAACATTTCTTAAACAAACGACAGAACAACACAAATCCTACCACTTCTTTTTTGGTGTACCCCGCTAAGTTCATTCTTCAACGGAATAACTTGCATTTCCAAGGCAAAAACTTTTTACAAATTAAAGGAATGGCAATGGGCCTTAGAATGGCTCCATCATATGCAAACCTTTACATGGGGGAATTGGAGGAAACTTTTCTTAGGCGGCAACCCCATCAACCTCTCTCTTGGTACATATACTTTGATGATATCTTTTCAATTTGGACATCAGGACAGTTAAGCCTAGATCACTTCTTAGAAAGTCTTTCAAAATGTTCAATTCTAAATTTCATCTGGACTGTGTCTATTTCACAAGTTACTTTTCCGGATGTCAATGTAAAACTTAATGACGGCAAAATATAATCCATGTTAAACCAACAAACCACCAACAATACTTCCACTTTGACAGCAGCCATCCTATGAATACTAAACGAGTCATTCCCTATACCCATGCCTACAGAGATTAAAGAGCATACTGAAGGAAGGCTTTAAAATTCTACAAGCTTCCAACCATACCAAGAATCTTCTCACAGAACCTCCACAAATCTTGTTTAAACAGCCCACAATTCTCAAACGTATGTTAGTTCACTCCAAGCTTCCGGATCCCAACACACCTAAATAACCTAACCTTTCATACGGTTGTTTTCCATGCAATAGGCCAAGATGCAAAATACATCTTCCGTCCAACAACTTCAATAGTTCCTTTGGTAAAAAGAATTTAAAATGAAATGTCATCACACATGTACAACAAAAAATGTTATCTACTAACAACAGTGCAGGTTTTGCCCAGCTCAATATATTAGCCTAACTTCAAACAACTTAAGCACCAGGATGAATGACATCAGAGACATGTGATTTGAAGATCATTAATATGGAGAAACCAACTGCACAAATGCAGAAATCACCAACATTGTCACTTTTGATGAATGTTTCACGACAAAAATCATAAAATCACTCCTTCAGAATCTAACCCCTGAGACCTAAGAAGATGGGAACTGTCTCATCAATGGGTCACAAAATCTAGAGAACCCCTAACCTTTTAATCTTAGATGAATCATCTTTTTTCCTTTCCCAACAGGCATTATAAAAAAAATTTATAAATTTAAATCGGGTTCGACACAACACAGATCCGTCCTAGATTATAACAACTCAGTCTTCTTTTTTTTACTCTTTACTGATTGAGAAAGTGAACCGTGCTTAGGAAATTTTCAGAACTTTATTGTTTTTGTGAGTTTCCTACTTGTGTACTATTAGGTAATACCAAGGACCACTTTCCAAGGTAAGCCTGTCTCCTGTCCATACAAAATCTAACTAGATGTTAGTTGTCTACCATCTCCTTGTCACCACTTTTAAATAAAGGAATCACTTATGCCACTTTAAAACTACGTGGGAATATACCTTGATTAAAGGAATTGTTTATAAGCATTTTCAGTTCCTTAATCAGTCCTTTAGAGCATCCTTTCAATAACCATGAAAGTACACCATCTAGTCCAGTAGTTTGAGTTTTTAGAGTTTTCGTTTCAAGTTTACAAATAATGGCTCCTTCCAAAGTTAAATGGTGTAAATAATTTTGTTTATCAATCTATTTTTATATTTTCCATGTGTATTTTATGACGCTGATTTCAAGTTTATAAATATTTGGTGTTGGCTTAAATACCAGCCCAATAAAAAAAAAATTGTATCAATAACTTTTTTTCTCAACCAATTTTTCTCAAACTTATTTACTATATTTTTTTTTGTACGGTAATAATTTCTAAAACAAACGCCTTCTATAACATTGCTACTGCTTTTTCAGTACAAGTTATACTTTAAAGGAAAAACACAAAATAAAAGGATCAACTTAATAGTTTCAGTTTCTCAAACGTATTTTCTATGGGTAGTATCGGTTGACATTTCATTGTCTCTGATATAGGAGTTCCATGAGCAATGAATACAAAAGTCCAAATGTGTTCTGTATTCATTTCACTGTAAGGGAGGTTGGAACAGCTAGAATTTGTAATAGATATTGACTAAAACAGGACATAAAAACTGGAAAAAAATGCCTAACAAGTGTATATTTAATGAATATCATTCGTTACATAAATAAATGAATCACAGTTATTTAGTAAGAATAGTTAACAACAATGCTTACATTTGGTGTTATGTAAAGTTTTACAACATGTATCATGAATTAATGTGTTGTTAATTTTAGTAATATTTTGTAACTTTTTAAAAGACAAGCTCACCAATGCTAAAAGTTATATTCCTCTGTATTATTGTACCTGTGTGTACAATGCTGGCCTCACATGGTTCGAAAGAGAAATTTTGAAATATTAAGAAAATGGGAAAAAAATATTTAAAAAGTTTTGAGGTATGATCAAAATATACTCTTGTGATAAATTTTACTAAAAATCTGTCTATTTTTTGTTTGATGAGCACTAAGTAGAAGACAGGTGACACTATTCCAAAGTTATTTTGGGATCAGGGGACATACTTGAAAAGGATATTTCTGAAAAAATTAACATAGATTATTTTTTGTTCCATCACATAACTTTCTGTATACTAAATAGATGTAAGAAAGTAAATATTAATACAATTTACTATTTAACTAATAGATTAGAAGTTTGCTGACCACTATCTCACACTTGAATTAGGTAGCATCTGTCTGTAGCTAGAATGGCACTTTAGAAATTCAGTACATTATTGTCGGTTAGATTTTTACTTTATTAAGAAGCTTTGCAACAAATTATAATCTCTTTGGTTATGTTAGTTTTATATTTGTATTGAAATTACATAAATATGTTATGAAGTTATCCTGTTTAAATTAAACAGTCAAAATAAAATAAAATAATAATTGCATTACAAATTAAAAAAACTATAATCTTAATGCTATAAATACATCCTTTTGTAAAGGAAATTAAAATATGGACATTTACCTCTATGAAATTAGGTAGCCTTTAGCCAAGCTTGGCTGTTTTGGGTTTATCTTCCTGATTTGTACCATGAGGACTTGTATCAAATAATGGAGAGATAAACAAAAGCTCAGGATCAAGTCCCTCTCATTCAAATCAATTTAGATTTCTACTTAATTTATTTAATGAATTTAAAAAGTTATCCTAATTCATGAATATATAGTATTTATTCTTTTATTAATTAAAAAAAAGTTTGTTTCTATGAGGCATAGTTTAATTTCTTTGGGTAAAAGGTTAAATAATATTGGCCTATTGTAAGGAAAAAATCTTAGACAAATCTAAGACTTGGACCTCCCCTGCAACTGCCTCTCTCGTCTCTGTAATCGTACAAACGTCTTTTGAAAAATGTGCTTAGAAAGTTATAAATTTATAAATTTATAAATATTGTAAAGGATGATGTTCAGTTCTGTAATCAATTGAAAAGAATGATGGATTTTTTTCTAAAAGATATGATTCTTACTATGAACTTTTGTATAATAATATGTGATTTTACTGTGAAGTAGTAGGCTCGCACCCAACAAGATATACCATGAAGTCCAGTGTTCTAAGAAGATATTAATTTCTATTTGGATTACGTAATGAATTTTCACCTTTGTTTATATGACCTTCCCACATATCCTTTGAGTCTAAAATATTTATCCTTGTTGACTTTATCAATATCCAAATGTGTACTATTCTGTGTAGTTTTAACACAAGACTGAACATGGTACTTTACTCCTTTAGTTGTGAATTTAGCCTGATTAAATTAAACGGAATGTATTTGTTTTTTTCGGTCACTATGAAAACCACCATATACACATACTCACATTTTTAACACATATTTCCAACATACAATATAAAGTTAATAAACTAGAACACAAAAGTACACAAAACCACCAAGCACAACAATATTAAAAACTAACATTTAAATATACAGTTTATAAATTTACCTATTATAACACATAAGAATTAAGATAGCTATATTTAACTTAAAAATTATTATCATATTCTCCAAACAATACGTTTTATTTAAAGTAGTTAGTCTTATTCTTCTTTTGGGCAGGCAACATTTAAGAAATGATTATTAAATTGATTAAAGATTAATTGAGAATTACTAATTCATTCCCTATTTTTATTGAGGTATCTTTAATTTATATACTAATGTTATTTCCACCCTATTAATAGTTTTACACATGTCCCACTCCAAAGACACATAGTCACTGCAATTAAAAATCATTATTAATTAATTTACATAATGTTGTTATTGTGTAAACTCATTTACATTGTTAAATTTTATTAATGTAAATAAACACAGGACACACCGAAAGACAGAAGACAGTACAGAAGTTTTAATGTGAGAACTGGACTGCTCAGAGGTAAAAAGGATAAGTTACAGATTACTATAAATACCTATATCACCTCTCTCTCTCTCTCTCCATCACTCCCTCCCTCTCTATCCCTCCCTCTCTCTCTCCCTTCCTCTCTCTCCCTCCCTCTCCCTCCCTCTCTCCCCTCCCTCCCTCTCTCCCCCTCCCTCCCCCTCCCTCCCTCTCTCCCCCTCCCTCCCTCCCTCTCTCCCCCTCCCTCCCAAAATACAAAAATGGTATTTTGTTGAGCAACAGTTGATATTTTAAAAATGGTTTCACAGTTTTCTAAACAATAGTTCTTTTTTTATTTTATTTTATTTTTTTATAAGTAACTGCAATGGAATAATCTTGATAAATATTTATTTTAAAATTGCTGCAGTGCTATTAGTGGTCTTATTAATAAGCTTCAGATATTATCTGTGAAGTTATTTATTTCATATCTTAACAAATTAATATTAAGACTATTATTATTTCATATTATTTGTTTTATTATGTTTATACACTAAATTGTACTTATTTAAACCCTACTGCTTTGATCCTCAGTGCCTGGCATTTGTTATGTTTTGCAAGCATATTGTAACAAATTTACCAAAAGTAGAGAACTGTTAGATGCATCATATAATATATTATTTGTTTACTCTGCATAATCTGTAAAATATGAAATATGTAAAACAAGTAGTATAATTAACGTACAAATTTTGTCTTTAATTCACAGAAGTTACAAACTAAAAAAAGTTGCAAAACTTCTATTGTTTTGCATGGGTTATATAAGGATGTATTCATTTCAATATTATAATGCTAAACATGAAAATATTTAATATAGTATGAACACATATTTGGTAAATATGAAGCTTTAAGGTTAATGATTGTCTCCCATCGATACTCAACGTGATTCCTATCGCCTGGTGTTTTAGTCCGTAGAGTTTTTCATGGAAATATCAGTTTTGCAGCCATCTTTTGAATCCTACAAATTTATTTTTCAGTTAATTTATGTCCCAGTTCATGGAGTGCAGTTCAGCCCAAATGAGTGGATTGATTTTGATCAAATTTAGTCATATTATGATAGTACCTCTACTTTATTCTTTGGTTAACTCAAAATTTGAGGGTAACTTGCCATAAGACGAAATTCTAAAATTTTGAATTTGATGCATATTTTTCTCCAATTTGGCTTTAAAATCCAAATCAAAACATATTGGTCACCTTCTTTTCAAAGAATGTTGTTTTTGGACTTTTTTTGAGAAACCATCCAGAAGTTTTTGAGTTGTTATGCAAGAATAAATAATATCTTAAAATTGACACTACTGATTCTAGTGAAATTTTGATGAAATGTAGATTAAATACCTGTGTGGTAAGTTGTAATTACAAGGAAATGATGGTCCAGGGATAATTTATATAAAACTGTAAATGAACTTTAACCAAATTTGTTTAAAAACTTAATTTAATTCAAATATGATTTATGCTTGGATGAGTTTATTTTACAAAAGACAGAAGTTTAGGCTCTATTTAAATATTTGTTCCAAACCTTTTTATTGGACATTATAATAAGTCTGATGTGAGGGGTGTTCTTTCATTCTTTGACTGATAACTACTGAAATGATATATTTGGAGAGAGGGCGATGAATTTGTTTAGTATTGAGTTTGTGGATAGGTATGTGAGAAAGTTTGTGCAGTATTTTTGTGCCTTTATTTACACCAATGTTGTAAATATTGCCCGAAAAATAAACTGCCTGTTGTTTTAGACATTACACAAATTAACATTTATTTATAGATAATATTAATTTTACAAAATTCAGATGTTATGTTTATTAATTTGTATTTCAGGTGTTTATCGTGGAGACTGTGCTTTACTGGTGACCCACAGTGGGGAGTTATATGCAGTAGGCAAGAGTAGCAATGGCTGTTTAGGTCTAGAGGATGTGACTGAAACTGAAGAGCCTCGTCAACTCCAAGGTATCACAGGGGTTGCAGGTAAGGCGTAAATAGAAGCATAATAGAACTCTAATTTAAAAAGCATGTACACCTTATTGCAATCGTTTTGCAGATTAAAACTAAATAATTTTTCAGGTTTTGCTTAGTATAGATTCTAGTTAATAAAAATAATAATTTACAAAAAAAATAATAAAAACCTAAAAGTTCGTTTTGTACTTTTCGTTTTCAAAATAACTTAATCTCATTGTTGATATATATTAAAAAATAAAAATGTGCCTTGTTTCTAATGTCTTACAGAACAATATGAACTTGAAGGACTGTTTAATTATTGAAAACAGATTTTTTAATCAGTTTTAAATTTAAATAACACAAAATTACAATATTTTTCTCAATAAATGATGCAAAATAAATTTATTTTTCTAGTTACCATCATGATTGTAGTTCATGTTTTTGCAACATGTATCTATGGTAACCATAAAGTTTTGGTAGCTGTAGTACCTACTAATAGTTTTTGAGATATGAAGGAAACTGTACACAAAAACACAGTTCTTTAACACAAATTGCTGTAAAAGTTCAATTTTACACTAAAACTAACAAAAACTTCACTAAAAATCCCCACCAGCATAGGTGAACTTCTTCATATTTTTGTTCATTTTGAAGCCTTATCTTTCTCCTTGCTTCCAGTTTTTCCAACTTGGCCTTTCTTTCCGTGTAATACAATCTTGTAACATCAAAATCATTCATCAAAGTTTTAAAGTATTTTCCAGGAACAACTTTTAAGAGCTGCATGACCTTGGATTTTGCTCTATTTCCTTCATTGTATATTGGTGTAATGTCATAGGCAGCTATTTCATCTATTTTGCTTCCATTAACCCTCTTTTAATGTAAATTGATCATAAAACACTGTTATAGCTCTTATTCACAATCTAGGTGTTTCCTTTTAAACACCTTTTTAATAGCTGAGGCTTGGACAAAAATAATATTGGCTTTATGGCTTCCATTATTGCACCAGGAATTGTGTTTTTGGGATTATATTGGTCAACAGTGTTTAAAGAAACCTCCTTTTGATAAGTGAACCATGAATCAGGACCCTGAGGACAAAATATGTGCAGCCCAAATTACTTTTCTCATACTGGTCAAATCATTTGAGTTTCCTCTTGTGGCATTTCCATTATACACACATACCTTATCAATTACTTTCCTTGTTAGACAGTTTTTACCTACAATTTTTCCCCAGTCACTTAAAATTTTCCTTATAATATGTTAGCTTACTGTACTACTGTACATTCTTTTTTTTGTATGTGACCAACACATTCTTCTTTCACTATGGTCACATCAGGTCCATATGGTTGGCTGTCACATATTGCTGGATAAGTAGCTGTGTCACCATGTCCTATATAACTAGTATGTCTAATACTATATTTCATCAACAAACAAAGTTAAATTTAAATAGAGGAAGACAATATTTAATCATTTGGTAACAATAAAACGGAAAACAATTTGGTAAGTAAAACTATTCCATACTCAACTTACAGCCTAATTCCCTTGTGAACATTTGTAAATTCTGTATACAATAAACCTTCTTCTAAATTATAAATGAACTGTTATTTTGAACTAAAAAGCAAAACATTACTAAGATCATAAAAATCACTTCATATTTTCACCCACCCAATTATCCATTTAGTAATTAAGAATATTAATCATAAATATAATAAATCAATTATAATATAGTGTATTATTGTGTTGTAGCGTACAGATAAAAAATAACTATTAAGTAATTATTTTACATAATCATAAATCAAGATCCTTGGACAAAATATTATTCAAATTTAAAAGAAAAGTAAGTACGTTTGATAAGAATAGCCAAGAAATGTGATTTTTTGGCTAATTTTTACAAATTCAAATTTATAACTAATTATATTACACTATCAACTTACTGACAACTCGTACAATAAATTATGTAAATACAAGTATATTACACTGAAAATGGAAAAGTATTTTTTTATTGTTTGTATCAGAAAACTTTTCTCCTGTTGTCTATTAATAGCCCTAATACTCTTATCATATTTAGACCCATTATATGTTCAAATTATTCCCAAAGGTAACATTTGAGACTTCAAAGCAAACATATTGTTCACCATCTTCCAAAAATATCCATTTGCTAATTATCATTTAAAAAAAAACAACAATAATTGTGTATGTTGTTTGTATAAAAAAACCTTAAATTTTCAATATGTTCTCTCACGATTTTTTTTTCCAAATACTGATGAACAAGAAATAAATGTACCAAATAAAAAGTAAATGCAAATTACTGATCAGAAGTAATTGGCATAATACAAAAATGAACCTCGACCTTCATCATTACAATCAACTGTGAGGTACACCTAGCTTGTGTCTCTGATATGACCAAAGCAACTTGATGTTCTGTTTTAATATGCTTAAATATAGTTAAAATTTCATCCTCCTTTATTATATAATTGAAATGAAAATTTTGTTATGCAATTGCTTATTATTTCATAATATTCAATTCCTAATTCAAAAACTTAATGTGTGGATTTCAAGTAACACCCTACTCATCTATAAATAATCTTAATCTTAAATTTATTCAACAATCAAAATAAATCAATATATCGATTTAATTACCTTAATTTATAAATTACATCGAAGGATTACCAAATTTTGATCTATCAACAAGATCTTATTATATAAAAACTGTCCATATTCTATGAATCTACCAATTACTCACAGTTCTTTTTGATGAAAGTTTGATTATTCAATATCTGCAGTTTACTTATGAATATTTCATCTGTTTTCTATTTCACAATCTTTTTCTTAAAGATCCATTACTTAACACATTCACTTGACATTTTTTTCTCTTATTATTGACTCACATAATTATGAGTTTTTCGTAATATTTAAATTTTACTTTTATTAATCGTACACACATGTTTTAGACGTATGTCCCTTTCAATGTTCAAAACAAGAGTGAAGTGCCATACCTGCAATGCACACAGCCCTCCTTATGGAGTAATTCCTAGAATTACACTGCTTGTATTAAGAATGTTTTGTGGTTTCAAACAATTGAAAATGTTTTACAATAACATCTCCTTATATGGAGAATCACGTCATATCATCTAAGCTTGCATTTCTTCTAGAAGCTTCTGTAAGACACAATTGTCTGTTTCTTTGTTAAAAAACAATTATTCAATATTATGATTGTCACACTTTTTATAAAAATACTTTTATGTTTAAAGTACACTTTCAATTTAATGTTTACATTGTCACTTTTAATTTCCCCATCCCAAAATGCATTATTCACACATACAAATTACTATTTATTATTAAGTATTGATTATTATTTATTTATTGTTATTTATTGGTTGGAGTAAATTATTAATTTTAAACCCTGACCTAATTATGATTATTATGTTATCCAATTTACTCATTTCAAATTTTTATTTTTAAAAAAATTAAAAATTATACCAATAAATTCAATTCAATAGTTATTGATATTTAAATTTCTTAGTTTTTAAAATTTCTTAATATTTCTAAAGGAAATATTATTTTTATTTGAATTTGTGTAGAACCTATTATTATTATTTTTTTTCAAAATACCCTACTAATTTCTAAGTTAGGTCTAAATGTGAATATCATTTTTTTACTTTCAAAATAATTAATTTTCGTATTTGTTTTTACAAATACTAATTTCTTACTTGGGTCTAAACAGGAATACAATTTAGTTTTTTAATTAAATTTTTGAATTTGTTTTGCGTAATTAGTAATTTCTAACTTGGTCCTAAGTGGGAATACCATATATATTTTTATTTAAATTTGCGTATTTGTTTTTACAAATACTAATTTCCAATTTGGGTCTAAATAGGATAATTTAATTTATTTAAATTACATTCTTAATTTAAAGTAATTTATTTTAATCATCATTTAATTATAGATTTGACCCCCTTGAATCATATTCTCATCCAACCAACTGTGTCCTAATCACAACTTAAAATCACTTATGCTACCACAGAAATCACTTCCCTTTGACTGCCATGATGTAATACTTTCCTTTTCACATTAATTATTTTAAAAATTTTTATTACTAATATTTTCTAATACCTTATTTAAACAACCTTTCAACTAAATTATATTGGCTAAGATACAATAATTAGTTAACCTCTTAGTACAAATTATTTATTCACTTTACTTTTTTTACATTACATGTATTTCATTTTAATTGTTTAATTATTACTTTAACTGTCATGAATTAATAAATTTATAATATATAGCTCTTAATTCCGGGTTTCTGGTACGTGGCTTTATTTAAAAAATTCCTTGGTTTTTTTTTTTTAGTTAGTCCTAATTTATGAAAACTTCAAGATTCTAAATTTACTATTATTATTATATTATATTTCTAAATGTCTCTTATTTATTATTAATTATTTAATTGTTCTTTATACTTATAGTTCAGGCTTATTTAACTTTCACAGAGATGGTTTCAAAATATTTTCTTTTTAATTTGGCTTGTTCAATTAGTATATTAAAGTTCAACTGCACTTTCTGAAATTCCCTTTCCAACTGCTATGCATTGTTTTTTTTATATATCGCGGCTAAAATTAGTTCTTCCTCATCCAATCAGAATACTCTATTTTCACCAGCTGTCTTGGCGTATTGATATTAGAGAAATTCTAGCCTCGAGCGCTAGCCTCAGTTCCGATATTTCCATTCAATTTACTTCACTCCGCGACTACGCGTGTCAAAAGTTCTACTATTTTTCTTTCACTTTTTATTATTATTTTTTTTATTTGTCCTTTAGCCTTTCACATTTATTTGTTTATTTTTTAAATCACTACAATTTATTGGTTGGTTCACTTCTTATCCATCTATATTAATTTATTTTAACCTTACTATTTGTATTTTATATTTAGTTGTTCTTTTGACTCTTTTTATGTTAGTGGGTACTATGAATTCACCCAAGTTTATTTTTATCCTTACTATATCGTCACAATGAGTTTATATTTATGCCTTCTCAGTTCAACATAAACCTCAAGACAGCTTCAGGTCAATGACCTCCTGTGACACTGTTTATCTGAAAATACCTTTGGTTCATCCCTACCTAGCCTAATAATCAATTGATGAATAAAACTTTCTTAACTCTTATGACGTTATATGTGCCTACGTCCTCTCCTGTATTTAGGACATATGTATTTTCTAATTTGATTCCCAAAACTTTATAAGGGTCTGTTATGATTGGCTCCTGTAACAAATTTGGATTTGTTAGGAAGTTCCTTTTACTGCCTGGGTTCTTCCACCTTTCACTTCAATCTACTCAAATCAGTGGTTCAGTACTTAATTAATCTTTATTAACAATTATTATTAAGAATGACTATCTCCTATCTTATTACAATAGTACAATATCCTTATTACTACTATTAATCCAGAATGACTCTAATTGTTGTGACTCACAGATCTGATTCTATGTTATATTTTATAATTACTTGTCTCTGAAATAATTACAAGGTTTATACACGAAGTTTGCTCACCCTGCTTTCCACTATGGATGCTCATCTGAAGTCTCAATACTCCTAGGTAGCTCATACATGCCAAGTCTGACTATCTTCGAAAATTCCTGCAGCACCTTCCTTGATCAATCTTGGCCCACTGACCAAGTTTTCTCCCACCCAAGGGTTTATATATGTTTGAAGCATCAATGACGTCTGCCTTGCTTGCAAGGTAAGCAATTTCATCATTTTTCCAGGTCTGTCACAATAATTGTTGTCATACGGGGTTCTTTAAAACAACTTAGACTATATTCCTAACTAAAACTATCCTAATTCCTAACAGGTCCCTATGTAAATGAAAAAATCTTTTTGATTTCATTCTTCATACACGAAGATAAACTAGTGATTCTTACTAAGACTAAATCATTAATTTTTTATTTTATTGGCTTAACACCTTTATCATGTATTCTAGATCTAGCTGTAGCTTTGTTTTTCAAATTATTTTTTCCAAATAAAAAACTTTATGATTAAACTATATCTTTACTTTTTCAGTAAATTCAACCAAATTCTCATAAAATATTGAACATTTGTTCTTAAACATAAGCTCATATGGAATACAATTAGTCGAATCATGTATAGAAAAACTTTAACAATTTTTTAAGAAATAAACATATTCCGGCGATTTAGTATGGTTTTTATGTATATTTGTCCGAAACATTCGTCCTAATTCTGTCAATCACCTTTAACTAGGATTCCTCTGTGGATTGTAGACGGCTGTATTTCAAAGTCAAATACCCTCCTATTCTAAGGTTTCTAACATAAATTTGATGTAAACTAACTCATGATCGCTTAGTATAAGCTTGGGTTTACCTACTTCAACCATATAATTGTGTAGACTTTTTCATAATATATAATTTAATAAATTTTGAAAAAAAAATGTAACAACAATAGGCCCTAATATATGTTACACCTTCTTTACCAGTTGGTAGTTCTCCAAAAATAACCCACCGCCACTAAATCTAATGGTTTGTCAGCTAAAATACTTTGCATAATATCCTGTTGTTGTTGGGTCCTGACTTTACTTGTCTGACAAATTATGCAAGTTTTTATTTTGTCTTTAACTTTCTTTTGCTACACCCTATGTGACCATACCTACCATGACAGTCATCAATAATCAAATTTACAATTGTATTGGAAATTTATAATTTGTAGTTAACAATCCCATTTTGTTTGAAAAGTAACACATTATTATAAATTACAAAATGTTTTTCTAAATCATCTCTCTTTTCATCATTTCAATTTAATGTATGAATTAATGTTCTAAGATTTTTATCTAAATTTTGTTCCTGAACTATTCTTTTATATAAATTCACATGTAACTATAGTTTTGTTTCCCAAAATGTAGTTTCTAAACGTTTTGCAAGCAAATATTATACTCATTAACTCTTTCTCTATAATATTATACCTTCTTTGAAAATGCTATTACTGCTTGATCACTCAAATCATTTATTTGATACAAGACAACCCCAATGGTACATCTGTGTTCATGTAAAATGGCCTATTAAAATCTGAATGATTCAATATAATTTCATTAAAAAATTTTTTTTTTTAATTTGATTAAAAGTATTTGTATCATTAGATACCCAATCCACTTCTTTATATTTTTTATCGTATTATTTGTTAACAGATGTTTAAATTTAGAAGTTAGTTGCGCATAATTTACCCTAAATTTTCCGTAATAATTACATAAACCTAAAAAGCTTTCTGTTTAAATTCTTAGGCTCAAGAAATTTTTGTATTACGCCTAACCTTTTCTCCATCTAAATTATGCCCAAATCAGATTTTTACATAACTAACTAAGGAATTTAATCTTATTTCTAAAAAAATTTGATTTATTTAATTTTAATGTAACATTGAATTGTTGTAATCTACTAAATATTGTATCTAAATGTTCTTGAAAAGATTCTGAGGCAATACATCTGCCATCTACATAAACTACCACAAATTCCATCACCCACAGTCCTAAAACATGGGTTAGGCCATTTTAAAATATAATTGTGTTCACATTTAAACCAAAAGGAAGCCTTTTAAATTGTACGTTTCTACCATTGAAGTTAAAAGCTGTTTACTGCTTTGATGTTTTTTCTTGTAAAATTTGCCAGAAACCAGATACTGGATCTATTGTAGATATGTATTTGATACCTTCAAATCTTTGTAATATATTATTAATGTGTTCTGGAGTCTCTCTATCAGAAACAAGTATTTTATTTGCCTGTCTGGCATCTAAACATAAGTGCAAGGAGCCATCTTTTTTTAACACAAACTAAAGAATTTTCAATTATTTCTAAGTCAATTAATTTTTGAATTTCTTTAGTAACTAGTTCTTTTGGTTGACCTATTTATAAAGTTATCCTTAGAAATTAATGTTCAATTTAGCAACAAAGTTTTTAATTTTTCCAGGTCTATCTGAAAATATTAATTGATATTTAATTAGTAAATTTTTTAATTCTTCTTTCTCAAAATCTACAGTATTATTGGAACTGTCCAATACACTATTAACACTATCTAACTATTCTAAATCTTTATTAGCCAACTTGTCATCATTATCTAGAAATATTTTATTATAATATGTAAACAACATATCTTGTAAAGGAGCTATATATTTTTCATAATTATTAATTTCCCCAAATTGTGCATCCAAATAATATAATTTCAATTTACCTAATCTGTTACTGTTACATTTTCTATAAAAGTTAGTAATAATCATATTCTTATTATTAATTTTTAAAATAACATTTTCCTGTTCAAAATATAGTTTATATTTAAAAATCACAACCTAAAATCACTTTAAACCATTAACATCTAAAAAATTTATATTAATAATAATCTCATTTTCTATCTTCATTCTATGCAAATTTGTTTGGTAATAGATTTACTCCTAATGCTAGTTATCCTCATTATCACTAAATTAGAAACTGTTAATTCCTTTATAGTATTATTAAATTATTATTAATTTCCTTTTATAAATCTTCACTAATTACTGTAATTTCTGACCCAGTATCCAATTAACATTTACACTCATTTAAACCAATACTAACCAACTATAAAATTTCTTCTGTAATTTTATTTAAATTATTTATTTCTATAAAGTTTTCTTCCTTTATTAACTCTTTATTGTCCACAATCATTATATTTTCATTTTGTTTATTTTTTTTTATACTGTATCAATGAATAAATTTTAAATTTTTTAACTGTATGCTTATTAACATGTAACAGCAGTAATTCGGCCTTATTTATTGGTGCCTTTTCCCATTATTATTTTCATTACAATTTATTTTATGTGTATTATTGCTATTGGTGATTTAACATAGAACCATGGTATGCCCCAGTCTTAAATTAACAAGTATTTCTAGATGAACCATTATTTTTATTTCCATTGTTGTTCTTGTGAAATCCATGTCTATTAAAATTACGCCTATTTCTATAATCATTAAGATGCATTAAAATCATGTTGCCTATTAATGTCATAAGGTAAATTAGATTGGCTCTCCTGCCAATCCATTACGACCATTTCCAATTCATTTAAGTTTGTAGGATTAGCCTATCACTCTCAGAAAGTTGTGTAACAATATGTTTTACAATGGAGAAAATAGGGATTGACTTTATCCAAATCCCAAATATTGACTTTTATGGAATAATTTGATTTTATGATTATGTATGTCTTTTACATGTCCTCTATATATACTGTTTGGATAAAAATTCAGGACCCCTCTATTTCCCCCTTAGTAATTTAGTGAAATCCTTTGAGAAATCCCCAGAGATATCCTTTGGATAGTAGTGCAATCTTGACAGGAGGTTTCATTTTACAATTTGGAAATTTCCAGTGTCCTCCAAAAATGGGGCATTTTAGGGGCAACTCAAATTTTTTAAATATAAACCCCCTTAAAGTGACACCTCATTTTGAAGAGCTTAAAAAAACTTAAAGAATGGTGAAAACTAGAGATCGCTATCTCTTCTCTATCCAAAATGGTAGCCCGTCACAAGTTTTCTGAAGTATTTATGCTTACATCATTAATAGATTCGTCTTCATTGTTAATAGTTACATCTGTAAAGTTTCGCAATTGTCTTTTAAATTAATAAATCTGAACCATCGTTTGTTAGTACAAGCATCCGAACGCTCCAAGCGGCGGACATCGTAGACTCAAATGTAAACAATAGCGAACTACGCGAGTCAATGAATTTACCGCTAGTAATTTACATAAATAGTTTAAAACAACCAACGACAAAAACTGATTGTTCAATTACGTGATAAATCAATACCTATCCATAATAAGTCTTCAACATCATATATCTGGATCGAGTAGGAGATATTGTATGTTAATACGATGTAAATTCAAGTCAAATGGACAACTAAAATACGCAAGGACAACGTTGATTAATAATTGTATTTTATAATTTTGCAAACGGAGAATAAAGGAGTGATGTTAGAAAAATTCATAAATATCATTATTACGCGAAATCTCATGAGACACCCATGGGAACTTATATTAAATTATGTACTTGCATACCTTTTATTAAACATAATTTCTGTCAGCCATTGATAAACCCCGCCCATCGGCACACGGACGTCACTGAGCGGCAACGTATTGGAAGTATGAACCCAGCTATTTCATGTTAATTAAAAAGTTTTATTTCGAACAAACACAATTATTTAAAGAGTTTGTTTCTCCCAAATAATTTATAAAAATCTAGAAATTAAGGGAATTTTGTAAAATAGTATATAAGTTCATTCCATTCATACTACTTCATTTAATTAAAAATGTGAATAAGTGAGAGGTACTTAAATCCATGTTAAATCTTCAGCTTAAAAATTTTGGGTTCGAGATTTTTTTAACACCAAAAAGGACGCTATTTTAAACCGGCGTGAGTCGACATCCAGCTTCCAGATAGAACAGTCTCATAATGTGAAGAGAATCCATTTGAAACATATCTACAATCATCCAGGACTCTAGAATTGGCCAAAATTCATCATCATAACCTGGACACGATATCTAAATACTGGTGAGACCCATCCAGGGTATATTTTACAAATTTTAAAGGCTAAAATTGGATTACCAAAATTAACTTTGCCAACTTTTGATTTTGAACCTAAACATAATTAACTCTGCTAAAATCATTCAAAGTGTTCATAAACTATTGTTATCATTTATAATTAAGTAATATTATCTATGTATAAATCTAAATATAAGATAATTACCAATATTCTAACCAAAAAGTGGTGAGGTCAGCGAACAACCCATTCCCGAGATTAAATCAAAATTTAACAAAATACCAAACTTATTTCATAATATTAGAATTAATTACTAATTGTTACTAGAATTAATAACTATCTTGTATATATAATTAATAATTTGTTACTAATTGAATTGTCCATTTATATGTAAATCCCAATATACCTAGTGAACAATCAGTGAAAGGGATAGACTTTTAACAATGGATTTACAAAACATTGCATAAACCTATGTATTGAATAGAACTTACAATTTATCACAATTTGTTTTATCTTAATAATTGAGTTTGATAGAAAAAATTAAAAAAAATAAATAAATGTGTTATAAATTGTTAACTTGAACTCTATTGTTTTATTTATAACAATTAAATTGGCTCAGTACAAAGTCATTATCAGCCAAATATTTAATTGAGATTATTGTAGTTCAAATTCATTGGTTATTTATCAAAGTTAACTTAGTTTCTTTTAAATTTCTATTTATTGTAACTTAACACTTAAGGTTACCCATGAATTGTATGATTTGAAGTATCATATATATATATTTTTTTAATTGAATCAATATCATTTTCCAAATTACTTCATATGTTGATTGTATTTGATAAGCACTAATTTTCAATTTATCACAATATTTTGACAAAATTTATTTTAATTGTTTTAACCTCAAATTCATCTATTACCTCTTTATAAACATTTTATGTTGTCACTACAAAGTGAAGCAATTACAATTTAAGATTCAATGATAAAATTTACTATTATAGGTTATCTTTTATTGCATTGGCACCTCAACGTAGGGTTTTTTGCAAGATAACTACCTCAGTGTGAATTGGTATCTAAATATATAAATATTTTACATAATAATATAGAGGTATTGGGTAGATTTTATTACATTGGCGCCGCAACGATAGGGCCTCACCACAACCCAAAAACCTCACCACAGAGAAACAACCTCTTTAATCAAATAATTGATACAAAATTAACCTGCAAAATTTTAACCCAATTTGCATAAATTTTGTTTATGTATTTGTCCACGGTATAACCGAACTATTTTAATATTATACCGGTGATAAAAAACTTAAAAAAAAACTTTAAAAAAAAAGAAAATGGATAAAGATAATCGATACAATTTAAGACAAAATCCAGAACCATGAAGGAGTCGGTAGGCCAAAACATCACATCCAGGCGTAGTGATGTCAACGTCAAATCACTACCAAGAGACGACGACATGGACCTAAGTGAAACTTTCATGGCGGTCGAAGCAGGGGAAGCCACACATACCAGTATGGACGACAGCATGGGAAAGGAGGATACCAACGGACCAGCTCCAGGGACCAGCACCATGGTTGATACAAATAGTAAGAGGGCTGAGGAGACCAGTGCAGACCAACCACCACCATGGCTAACAGCGATTTTCGCCAAGCTGGAAGGCATGGAACAGGGAATGCAGCAGCAGCAAAGTGATCTTCGGAAGCAGTTAGATGGACAACGGGAGGAGCTACAGAAAATCCAGAAGCTCCAGCACGAGCAGAAGCTTCAAGTGGATCGCCTAGAGGAAGGGATCAACAAGAAAATAGAGGAACAATGCCATGCCATTCGGACTGAGCTGAGGGAGGAGTTCACAACCCAACACCAGGAACTACGAAACGGATGCATTGCCAACAATCTCAAGTTCCAGGAAACGCTAAAAAGCACGGTACTTCAGCAAACAGAAGAAATACGGGACCAGATGGAGGCACAACAACAACTAACGCTGGAAGAAGGAAAAAACTACACAAACCAGGAGTGTGACATCCTCAGGGTCAACATCTCAACCCTGCAGGAAGAAATGAAGACTACCGGAGACGAAACCAACAGGAATCTTGGACAAGTACAAGGACGCTTAACAGAGCATGGAGCCAAGATCCGGAACTTAGAAAAGGACATCCTGAATAACAAGCAAATATACCAGCCAAACGTTTACGTCACATGTAGCGGATCAGCAGGAAGTGGAGGCGATCTGACCACACCTAAGTTTCATGGGAGAGAACACAATCCCATGGAGCAGCTGAAGAGGATCCAACGATACTATGAGCGGAGGAGGAACCAGGACCACTTGGGAGATGAGGTGGAAAAACTGTTGGACATCTTGGACAGTTGCCTCGATTCTCATGCAGCGAGATGGCTTTCATTGGTGAAACAGGACATCAAGACCTGGGACGACTTCCAGGAATACTTCGAGAGGAAATATTGGAACAGGGAAGTGCAACGAGGTATAAAACAGAGGATGGAAGTTGAAAAATATCTTTCGCAAGGAAAACTAACGAGATCGGAATATTTCACCGAGCGAGTTATCACTCTCAGGACCATGCAACCACCCATTCCGGAAGATGAGATCGTCACTTGTCTGACTGACCACTTTGAGGAAATCATCCAAGATGCTAAACGCGTGCAGAACATCACCACCATCAGTGATTTTGAAGCATTGCTACATCGAGAGGACATAAAGGATTCTAACAATAAATCACGCCATCTTCACAAACCACAGACCTCAAACCATCCTCCGATCACACGATTTCATCAAGACCGAAGACCAGCACCAACATATCACAACAATCGGCCACCGCAATATCATCAAAACTTCAGAAACCATCAACCAAACTTCCAATATCAACCTAGATCTCCGCCAGGACCACCACCTGCAGGAAGAACATTCGACGGAACATATCCGGCCAGGAACCAAAGTTACCAACAGATACCACGACAACCGGAACACCATTACCAAAACAGAAATAATCCACATTTCAAAAGAGAGGAGCGACAAGATAATAGGAATTATCACGACTCCAGGAAAACGCAGACATATCCGACTTCGGAACAAATTAAAGTATGTCACACAGTAGCTGAAAATATGAGAACGCCTAGTCGGACAGAGGAAGCCCGCACCAGCAAGGACTCATCCTCGGAAAACTGTTAAGCACGGGAGATACTAACGGCCGGGAATTTATAAAACAACGCAGCGTCAACCACTACGTGACGGTTAATCCTACATCTTCTGTGCAACAACATAAGCAACTCGGAACAACAAGGCCGGAAAATAACATACTCATAAATGAAAGTCACATCAAAACAGAAATTACTGTGAGTAATATGTACTGTGATCGCGATTTCTTGATTAAAGAAGAGTCAACAGAAAATCAAACTCAGTGTATAACCGAAACAATGAAGTGTCCTGAAATAAACGTTAAAATTGGAAAATCTGTAACAACAGCATTAATTGATACAGGATCAAACATATCATGTATCTCGGAACAGTGGTTCAAGGAAAATAAGAATAACATGGGGAAAATTGAAGAACTACCAGTAACTAACCTCCAAATTAAAACAGCAGTAGGTTACAAAACTAAACGAGTGTCAAGAATTGTTATGGTGAAAATAGAAATCAAGGGTGAAGAAACTCTAATACAAGTTTTAATTGTGCCTAATTTAATTAAGAACATAATACTTGGAATGGATTGGATAAGCTTAACAGAGATGGTCATAAACTTTAATACAAGATTAATTAATATGAAAATGAATAATAATGTAATCAATTTGAAGTTTGAAGAAGTCATAAATGAAGGAATATTATGTTATATAATGAATGATACTAATGAAAATATAATGAATAATAATGATAATGAATACAATGATAATAAAAAACAAAATTACGCCGACGATACAAGCACAAATCATAAATTAAATATATTAAATGAAGACACCATAGACGAAACGTTACGAGTAAATTTAAATTTAGAACCACTGCAGAGGAAGGAGTTAAAACAATTATTATTAAAGTACAGACATATTTTTTCAGACACACCAGGCTTATGTAATAAATATACTCATCAAATAGAAGTGTTTCAAGACAAAATATTTAAAGGATGTACATACCCCGTACCTTTAACACATCAAGAAGCTGTTTCCAAAGAAATTGAACGAATGTTGCATATACAAGTCATCGAACCATCACGCAGTTGTTTTATAAATTCCATAGTTCCCATCATCAAGAAGAATCAGGAAATTAGATTATGCCTCGACGCAAGAAAAATCAATGAAATAACAATACCAGATTATGAGCAGAATAGAGGAATAAACGAATTATTAATTAAGGGTCGAAATTGTAAATGGCTCAGCACAATAGATTTAACTTCATCATATTGGCAAATACCATTATCACCTGAATCCAGGAAATATACAGCATTTCAATTCAGAGGAAAAACATATCAATATACAGTCACACCTTTCGGTGCATCTACATCGCAGGCAGCTTAGTGAGAGCACTGGACCATGTATTCGGAAATCAAGTAGAAGATTTCACACTTATTTATGTCGACGATATATGTGTAATATCGCCAGATTTTCTAAGTCACTTATCACATCTTTCACAAATTTTCCAAAAAATATACGAAGCTAACATGACAATTAAATTTACTAAATCACTTTTCTGCAGAACATCCGTACCATTCTTGGGATATACAATGACCTCAATCGGATTGCAAATGGACGAAAGTAAGATTGAACCTATTTTAAACTTTCCTATGCCAAAATCCAGGAAACAACTAAAATCATTCCTAGGATGCATCAACTATTACAATAAATTTATTTATAAATTTTCTGAAAACATACAACCATTACTTCGGCTAACTTCTAAAAAACATAAATTTCATTGGACTTCAACAGATGCAGAAACTTTTCAAAAAATTAAACAACTCTTTTTACGCACACAAATTTTACATCATCCTGATCCAAAACAACCATTCTATTTACAAACCGACGCATCAGATTTTGCAATAGGAGTACACCTATATCAAATTAACCAACAAGGAGAAAAACGCGCCATCGTATTCTTATCACGCGCCTTACAACCAGTTGAAACAAAATTTACAACCACGGAAAAGGAACTACTTGCTATAGTATATTGCCTCCAGAAGACCAGATATATCATATATGGAACTGATTTAACTATTCTTACCGATAATCACGCATTGACTTTCTTAAAAACTTGTAAATTATTAAACTCAAGACTCACAAGATGGATTCTTGCTATCCAAGACTACAATTTTAAAATACAACACTGCGAGGGGAACGAAAATCTCACAGCCGACGCACTTAGCCGTAACCCCACGGGACAAAACATAAATTCACCTAATGAACAACCTGAACTAATCATGGCGTATATAAACAGAATACAAGATGCTGACCTACAGAAAGAGCTAAGAAACATGAACGAAAATCAACGGAAAGATCCACATCTGCTATCAATAATTCAAATACTAAACAACAATGAAGATTCCATAAACACTCATAAAATAATAAACACATATAAAATACACGATGACATATTATACCAACGTTTGCACCAACAATGGTTAATAACTGTGCCAGAACATATCATTGAGAGACTCATATGGGAATGTCATTATTATTATCTTCACTGTGGAGCTAAAAAATGTTTTGACATTTTAAGAGAAGGATTTATTTTCAAAAATATGGGACGACGAGTCAGAACTACATTATCAACATGTGACCCATGTCAGAAATGTAAACACGATAATCATCCACCAATAGGCCTAGCTAAAGGAATAACATGTGTGAAGAAAAATCATCAAATCGCCGTAGATATTATAGGACCATTACCCATCAGTACAGGGAGAATGAAGTACATATTGATCATTTTGGACATCTTTACCAAATATGTTAAATTATATCCAATTAGAACTGCAAACACAAAAACCCTTATTCACAAGTTATTTGAACAACATTTTCCTCAATACGGTTTTCCAGAACGCTTACAAAGTGACAATGGAACCCAATTCAGAAGCAAGTCTTGGCAAAATAAACTAAAAGAACACGGAATCGAAATTATTTATAACCCTTACTATCATCCAAAAACAAATATGGCAGAGCGACCTATACGGGAAGTTAAACGGTGTTTACGCACTTATTGTTCTCAACACCATAAAAATTGGGCTCGTTGCATTCCTGATATAAACACAATGTTGAATGAAGTTCATAACGAAACTACGGGATTTACTCCAAATGAACTACAATTAGGTCAAAAGGACGTACGCTTTTGGGAACCCTACTTGAAAAACCAATACTCAGAAGATATTACTTTAGAAACAAAATTAATTTTAGCAAACAAACGAATCAAGGACAAACAAGAAAGAAGAGCAAACAAATTAAATCAAAATTCGAAATTTATTCAATTTAAAATTGGTGATTTAATACTTGTTAAAAATGTCCCATTATCTAATCTATCATATGGTGAAACTGCAAAACTCTTCGAGGTTTATAAGGGACCATACAAAGTATCTAAAATTATCGGAAACTCCACATATGTAATCAGTGATCCACAAACTCAGCATGAATATGGACCATACCATATATCCACATTAAAATTTTACAAAACTAATATAATAAATAACTAATATGGACAAATTAAAAATAATACAATAAGAAATCTAAAAAAAAAAAAAAAATTCTAACTAACTTTCTTACCACCCTATGACTAATACAGCCGTGTTTAAAATAAATAGGTCAACACAAACAGCTGACCGAGGCGAATGACCTACATCTGGACTTTTAAAGAACTGTACATGAGGGTATACCCCGTCGATTGAAAAGAAGTCAACATAAAACTTTAGTGAAATAATAAACAATTGTTCAACTTAAATTATAATTTTCGACGAACACATCTGATTAATGCATTCGTGAAAATTTAGTAAAAGGGATATTGTAAAGTTTCGCAATTGTCTTTTAAATTAATAAATCTGAACCATCGTTTGTTAGTACAAGCATCCGAACGCTCCAAGCGGCGGACATCGTAGACTCAAATGTAAACAATAGCGAACTACGCGAGTCAATGAATTTACCGCTAGTAATTTACATAAATAGTTTAAAACAACCAACGACAAAAACTGATTGTTCAATTACGTGATAAATCAATACCTATCCATAATAAGTCTTCAACATCATATATCTGGATCGAGTAGGAGATATTGTATGTTAATACGATGTAAATTCAAGTCAAATGGACAACTAAAATACGCAAGGACAACGTTGATTAATAATTGTATTTTATAATTTTGCAAACGGAGAATAAAGGAGTGATGTTAGAAAAATTCATAAATATCATTATTACGCGAAATCTCATGAGACACCCATGGGAACTTATATTAAATTATGTACTTGCATACCTTTTATTAAACATAATTTCTGTCAGCCATTGATAAACCCCGCCCATCGGCACACGGACGTCACTGAGCGGCAACGTATTGGAAGTATGAACCCAGCTATTTCATGTTAATTAAAAAGTTTTATTTCGAACAAACACAATTATTTAAAGAGTTTGTTTCTCCCAAATAATTTATAAAAATCTAGAAATTAAGGGAATTTTGTAAAATAGTATATAAGTTCATTCCATTCATACTACTTCATTTAATTAAAAATGTGAATAAGTGAGAGGTACTTAAATCCATGTTAAATCTTCAGCTTAAAAATTTTGGGTTCGAGATTTTTTTAACACCAAAAAGGACGCTATTTTAAACCGGCGTGAGTCGACATCCAGCTTCCAGATAGAACAGTCTCATAATGTGAAGAGAATCCATTTGAAACATATCTACAATCATCCAGGACTCTAGAATTGGCCAAAATTCATCATCATAACCTGGACACGATATCTAAATACTGGTGAGACCCATCCAGGGTATATTTTACAAATTTTAAAGGCTAAAATTGGATTACCAAAATTAACTTTGCCAACTTTTGATTTTGAACCTAAACATAATTAACTCTGCTAAAATCATTCAAAGTGTTCATAAACTATTGTTATCATTTATAATTAAGTAATATTATCTATGTATAAATCTAAATATAAGATAATTACCAATATTCTAACCAAAAAGTGGTGAGGTCAGCGAACAACCCATTCCCGAGATTAAATCAAAATTTAACAAAATACCAAACTTATTTCATAATATTAGAATTAATTACTAATTGTTACTAGAATTAATAACTATCTTGTATATATAATTAATAATTTGTTACTAATTGAATTGTCCATTTATATGTAAATCCCAATATACCTAGTGAACAATCAGTGAAAGGGATAGACTTTTAACAATGGATTTACAAAACATTGCATAAACCTATGTATTGAATAGAACTTACAATTTATCACAATTTGTTTTATCTTAATAATTGAGTTTGATAGAAAAAATTAAAAAAAATAAATAAATGTGTTATAAATTGTTAACTTGAACTCTATTGTTTTATTTATAACAATTAAATTGGCTCAGTACAAAGTCATTATCAGCCAAATATTTAATTGAGATTATTGTAGTTCAAATTCATTGGTTATTTATCAAAGTTAACTTAGTTTCTTTTAAATTTCTATTTATTGTAACTTAACACTTAAGGTTACCCATGAATTGTATGATTTGAAGTATCATATATATATATTTTTTTAATTGAATCAATATCATTTTCCAAATTACTTCATATGTTGATTGTATTTGATAAGCACTAATTTTCAATTTATCACAATATTTTGACAAAATTTATTTTAATTGTTTTAACCTCAAATTCATCTATTACCTCTTTATAAACATTTTATGTTGTCACTACAAAGTGAAGCAATTACAATTTAAGATTCAATGATAAAATTTACTATTATAGGTTATCTTTTATTGCATTGGCACCTCAACGTAGGGTTTTTTGCAAGATAACTACCTCAGTGTGAATTGGTATCTAAATATATAAATATTTTACATAATAATATAGAGGTATTGGGTAGATTGTATTACACATCAGTTTTAGTTTTTAAATTAATAATTCTAAATCAACTTCTTCTTTAATGTTGGATAAAGTATCCTTATTTTCCATCATTAAATGATTCATTTATAATTTGATATATTTTTAAATTCTAAATATTCTTTCTCAGTTGCCCTTTTAAAATATAAATTTTCTTGTAATAAAATATCGAACTTCCAGTTTAATTAATTAAAATTTTAATTTTTCAATATTGTTACTTAATTTTTCAAAATTTTCATTTATTCTATATCATCTTGTTAAAAAAAATCCTTTATATTTTCAGATTTATTATTATGTTTTTTCAAACTTTCATTTTGTTCTAATTTAAATTTTTCATCTATTTTATCATTTAGTTTTTGTAAGAAAAGCATTATATCAGATAAACTAGGAGGTGGTTCCTCGTTATTATGTGACCTAACCTCTTCACAGGTGCTAGTTTCTGCTTTGACCGAATCTATTCCTAACTTATTACTTTTATCAAAACTCATTTCAACCTCTAATTCATTAATTATGGATAATGAATCAACCATATTTAAAATTTGTTCTTTATCCATTCAAAATTATTATTTATTATTATAAACCTTTTTTACAAAATTAAAACATACTATTTAACCTATAATAACAAAAATCTTCGAAAAAGAAACTATTCATTTCAATTGTTTAAAAAAAATACTACTATCAAATAAAATTGTAAAATTCCAATTATATACAATTAATCTTATTTTAGAGAACACCATATTTAACCTCAAACTCTAGACAGCAAAGCATACTTTGAAGATATAAGGGATCGTTGGGCACCAGTTTGTAAAGTTAATGCCTTAAAAATAAAATTTTGTTTTATCAAAAACTATTGTTTATGATTGATGTTATTTATTACTGTGGGTTCTTACCTTTAACTCTGTACTTCTACACCTCACTGGCCAATATGATCTTAGTTAAACAGGTGTTCTCAATAATTCTCTAATTAGACATTTTAATGTTTAATATACAAATTGTTTATTAACAAGAAAGCAATTTTTATCACTATTTTTAAAATTTTCATCTAAAAAACAGTCAATTTTCTATGAATCTACCAATTACTCAAAGCTCTTTTTGGTGATAGTTTGACTGTTCAATAACTACGGCTCACTTATGATTATTTCATCTGTTTCCTATTTCACAATCTTTCTGTTAATAATTCATTACTTAATCCATTCACTTGACACTTTTTCTTTTACTATTGACTCATATAATTATTAGTTTTTCTTAATATTTAAATAGTCACACTTTTTATAAAAACACTTTTATGGTAAAAGTTCACTTTCAATTTAATGTTTAAATTGTTACTTTTAATATCCCCACCCTAACACATTATTTATAAATACAATTTATTTACAAATTACCAATTATGAGTTATTATTAAGTATTGATTATTATTTATTGGTTGGAGATGTCCCATGCTTACAACTACGAGAACCATAAAGTTTTTTTTTTTTTATGGTTACAGTATATGTCAGGAAGTTTGTGTACCATTTATTTAAAAATAATTTTATATCTTCAAATTAGGCAGTAACTGCCATATGGGAAAACAAAACTATTAAATGTTTGTGGTCAGGGTTCATTTTGTTACTGTCCTAATTATTTCATACCATAATTTACATAAACATGAGGTGTAGTACATTGATGCAGGACATTAACTTTCACATATACCAAACTTTGGCTGAAATCACTGAAGCTAATTTCAGATATTCAACTTTCTATGTCTGTATCTATGATTCATTTTCAGTTTTTGACAGATAACTCTTGACTGTATTTTCAGGCCAATAGAAACTAATATGTACGAGGGTGTGTGAGATAGTTAATGCACAGTTTACTATACTTTTATGTTTTGACTGTTTGCTTTATGCTAACAACAACCTCTATGAAACATGCTTTTATCTTAATTATATTAAAATCAGAGCTGTGATAACTGATTGATGTTAAGACATTGTTATTTTATAGTACAAGTAATGTATTTGTATTGTGAACAGGTGTTTCTGTATGTGGATCTATTGGTGATGCTTTGGCTTATACAAAGGAAGGCAAGGTCTATGCCTGGGGCCAGAATGTACAGTGTAAAAGGCCAACTGTAATTACAGGCCTTACAGATATTGTAGATGCAAGATGTGTGCATGGACATTATCTTGCCCTATCTAAAACTGGAAAGGTAACAAACAATGCTCTACTCTTTATATAATATACTTCTCTGTTTAAAGTGGTTTAGAATATATCAACATGATAAAATAATAATAATAACTTGCATAACCAAATAAAAAAATTTAGCCTAAGGGTTTTCAGAAGAATTATGAGTTAATAACATATATTTTAACCTGTTAAGTCACACCATTGTAACTCCGTCCTGTGGAAATAAAAATGGTTGTGAAAAACCCACCATAAATATATTTTGTTGTAACTACAAACAGAAAGGTTATAAGATTACCTATTTATTACCTTCATTTTGTTGAGTTTCAGGATTCTGTAAGACCAAATAGAAACTGAGATATTGAGTTGTGAGCATTGTATATTCATTTATACATGTGGAAGCATTCATGTACACATAGATATATGTATAAAGTAATACCTTGCATAAAGGTTTCCCTCTACAATTTTTGTTTTTTTTTTTAATCCTAAATTGAATACTTTTGGAAATTTAAATAAAAAACAAAATTTTGATCCAATTTTTGGTTCTGAAGTTGGGAAATTCAAAAATGAAACTTGAGTGATTGGTAGCCAGGGTTTATTATAATATTTTCAAAATTACCTGTGGATATCCAATTTTCTTTTTGTTTGGTTTATTTTCACTTTCTGTTGGATACATACAGACATGGGACTTTTATGATATATATTGATCTTTGAGATATTTAAGCTTAATTTTATTTATGAAAAATAGATATGACAATCATTTCTATTAAAATATGTAATAAAAGTATTCATTTATTAACATTTTTATTTGTTTAAATGTTTACTTCTGTGCAACTTAAATGTTGCTAAAAATTTGTCTAAATTTAATAGATTTCCAGACACTTTATGTAAATCAACCTTAAACATGTTAAAAAAATAATAAAAATAAATTATGTGACCTTAAAGAGCCGACCTAACCTTTTTTGAATATAAATATTTCAGAATAATTTTCAAAACTAAATATAAATATAATGCCATGATGATACAATCTTACATTAACATTAATATGAATATATTGTGTAAAACATTTACTTAAACTTGGAAGTGAATAGATATAAATATAACTAATGAAAAACTAAACTGAGCCTCGACTACAGTTGGGAGAAATTTTCAATAATATATATAGCTGAATACCATTGATTTAATTAGCTTTACAATGCTTAAAATATAATTAAGTAAGGTTTAACAAAGCTTGTGTGTTAGCCAAGTTAATGAGCACAGTATATTTGAAATACCATTAAATAATACCAGAAGTCATCTTACAATAATGGACCTAAAGTACAAAATGTTTTAGATTTTTATAAATCTCTCAATAAATATATTTTTGTTTGAAATATCAAATTTTATAAAAAAAGTAGTAATTTGTAAACTTTATATAACAATTATTCAAGAGTGAAGATCCAAGCAATTGAATTCTTAACTAATATACAAATAATTTTGTTAAACTTTTAACTATTAAAGTTGTACTTTTACAAAAATAAATAATTCCTAATAAAGTTTACGTATCAATAAAATTCTGAATAAAACAATCTAAAAATGTGAATAAAATTGATTTCATATTAAATAAAATCACATGTAGCCTATAGAAAGGCATGAGATGCTAACAAAAAGGCAGCTCAGACTGGTGGGAAAATGGTAAAATACTGGATTGTCTCAGAGTTCTGCATCAGCTGTTGAAACTGTATATAAGAAACATCAAAAGCCTACACTTATATTTGGGAAGAGGTCAAGGCATAGGTTGCTCTACACTTAGACCACTACGAGGTGACAAGGGTTCAATATATTTTTGTTCCTAATTGTTAAATCATAGCCACAGGTAATAACTAAAAACTATGGCTATGTGACATTAGTATGTGTGCTATAAATCTGTGGTCGTATTTACAGCTCAAATGACTGAATTGATTTTCCTGCCTTATTCAATAATATCTTCTCTTGGTGGTCTTAATGTTACTGATTAACAGATAAAACTTTATTTTTGGTAAAAACAAGCAGTTAATAGAAGTTATTTCATCTTAAGATGATTAACATATGTTAAATATAACACTTATGTTATTTCAGTACAATGACAATACTTGTAGTTTAGTGTTCACATTTGTGTGTCTATTTTAGGTGTATGAGTGGAGAGGTGTGAGATGTAGTGGTGAGCTACCAGCATTAAGTAAAACTCCCGAGCTGCAAAGTATTGGAGAAGTAGTAGTTGCTATTGCTTGTGGATATCAACACTCATTGGCACTTACTGAGAATGGAGATGTAAGTACCAGTTTAAACAGTTAAACAATCTCTTAGAATGATCATGTTAAGATCTGTTTTAATTAAAATGTTTTTAGTTAACATTTACAATGGAGCCAATATGTGTTCATATAATGGATAAATAAAATTAAGAGTTATTCTCAAATAAGTAATTATTGAAATATATTTAACTTGTCACCTCTACTGCTATGCCATCACTGTAAAGATCTTTTCTCACAATAACACTTTATATTGTACAATTTTAATATACATTTTACTTATTAGGATTGTAGTTATTGCAGTTATCATATAATGACATAGATCTTTTATAATATAATGTGCACTGATCATGATCACAAGAACTTGTTTTGACTAACCATTAAATGTTACATATGTGTAGTGTGTTACTGTTGCAAGTGTTGTGTTCAAATTTTCACCAAAATTGTTTACTAACATTGATATTTACAGTGATTCAATAAATCCCTTTACTTTAAAATTTAAAGTTATTTTTGCCATTTTACTGATTTAATCTCTATAAAATGTAGAGAGTTTTATCTGTAAATGAGGGAGCTGTCAAAGACAAGAAATTTGATCCTTATACAGTTATATACTTTCTTAATTCCTTGAAATATTGAGCAAAATGTGCTTTTGTTATATAATCAATGAGAAAACTGGAAATTAACTACATTTACTGTGACATATACACATAAGCTGCATGCTTGTAATTGTATTTTATTATTATATCTTTACCTTCTCAGTGAATTGTCCTCACTGTAACTGTGGATAAAAGAACCCTTACTGAGAAATGTTCTAAATATAATTTGTGGTTGTTAAGACATTCTAAACTCATTAGATGTCTTTGGTGTACAGTATTGTCTGGTGCTGCACTCTCTTGGTGGATTTTACAACCTAGAGATCAAATTGAAACATTCATGATTTGCTAATGGCATATTTCAGTGAATTTTTATTTTAATCAAAGTTTTATATTTGAAAAATATATAAAATTTACAACAAACTATAGCTTTCAAAACTATATACAGGATGATTAAAAATTGGAAGACAATATTTTGTGAGCTAATTATAGAGCTTTAAATAAGGGAAAAAATATAAACATTGGTCTGGAAAAGCTTCATTTTCCACCTGTTACATTTTGTGTTTAAAAAAAAATCTTGTTTTTGGAAGTAGACAAGATGTTTGAGTTAACATTTGGTGTGTGCATTATTTACATATCTTTTTACCAGTATACCAGGGAAAAATATATTTTGTATGTTTTTTAAATGTTAGATGTTTAAAATTTTTAATGTGGAATATTTCTAAAATCATTAACATTACAAATATTGACGAAAGATGAATAATTTTCCTATTTTAAAAGAAAAAGAAAATTCTTTTTTCTATAGTTTAAAGGGTAACAGACAAATAACTAAAAACATAATTTCTTGGTAATTGATGAGAACACCCAAGATTAGCCTAAACCAAAATATTATGGAATTATGTTAATTGTTAGTAATGATATTATAATCCTTTGGTGTATAAATGTGTCAAAAATGAAAATATTTCTCTTAACAGTTTTAAATTGCCGATTGATGTGTTACACTAATTTAAAATTTTATAATTTTATCCCATATAAGTTTTTAAATTGCAAGTTAATAAATAAAAATTTCAAACTAAATTTGTAGAAAATAAATTTTGACCAAATTTGTAACAAAAGGTCAATAAAAAAATCAAATCTGAGTTTGAGAAATTTGACTTCAATTTAAAACAAAACTGACAAAATGTGCCAGAACATTTTTTCAAATTTTAACAGCACAAAGATTTTAATAATAGTTTCCTTACATATTTACCTGTAACATATCAATTTGACAACTTCTATTGTGTATAGTATGAGATGATTTTACCATATTTAGTATTTTTCACAAAATGTTAATGACCACTTTCATTTCATTGTGGTTTTATGATTCAATGCTCTTCAATCTGAATATTTTTAATGATATTCACGAACAGCAGCTAATGCATTATTATTTATTTTATCGTAAATAACAGCTAGATGTGTACAAATTCGTGGTACCACCCATTACATATAACAAACTGAAATATATCCTAAATATTCAACATTACAATAAGCACTCAAGAGAATATTCAATTACAAAGTACTAAACTTAATTATTGATCAGCTGTTATCACCAACTCATTAGGAAAATATTTAAATTAGTATTAAAACACCAGTCACCATTATGAAATTCTTACGAAAAATAATATTTTTTTTGTATATTTCTGAGGAATGGATTTTAATATTGTATTTACAATTAGCATAATTTCATAATATTTGGGTTTAGAGATTAGGTGTTGTAGACAATTACCTAGAAATTATGTTTTTAGTTTTTGTTGATAGCTTGGTTAAACTTTTGTCTCTTGTAAATATTTTGTATTATTTTTGAAATATTTAACTTTAAAAATTTCTGCCATTGAAAAAACAGCCATTTTGAAAAATATACAAAATAAAATCTGTGTTTTCTGGTATAAGGTTACATATATAATGGGTGTACCTAATCTTCCCTCAATATCTCATCTACTTCCAAAGATATGTTTTTTGTAAAAATTAATAAAAAAACAGCTGACAGATAAGTGTGTTTGGTTTATGTAATATTTTTACTTATTATTGGCTCTAAACTCAGCTCCTGAAATAGTACCAAGTCATTTTGAATCCCCTGTTTTTATTGACAATCAAGTATAAAGTATCAGTATCTAAGGCTGTCATTTCCCCTCAACACTAACTGAAATGGTTCTGACTGTATCATGTGTAGATCTGAATCATTGTATGAATTACACACAGTCTTGAACAGTGTTTTGTATGGTAATAGTTTTAATAATTAGTTTTGTATGTCAACAACATTTTGTAGTTTTTGTGATGTCATTGATGAGGGTGGTATTCCAGGCACTATAGTGCAAACATCATCTGTGCTTTGCCAGAGAAAAATTTAATCCTTTATAATTTATCAAAAAGTAATTTGTTTTACATTATTTTCTTAACTCAAAATGTATGTAATTTTAAATTACTGAATTTCAATAATGTACAAGAAAAGAACAAATTTATGAAAGACAAAAATTTTGTTTAATTAATGAAATTTAATATATTAATAATTTGTAAATAAATTGTTGTATTGTGTCCTATGAAGGTTGTTATACCTCTCACTCTCTTAAATACTAGGGAAAAGGAAGATAAAGTTCATAAAACAATGGTATCTATGTAGGACAATCTATAATAAAATAAAATAAGTTTGCAACAAGCTTAAAAAAATAACTTGGTACCAAATTTTATAATGAGAAGTTTTTCTGAGGGTTAAGGTTTATTCAAAATTATGAAAACACATGCAATATATTTAAATTGAAATATAAAAAATACTCTTTATAAATGACTTTGAATGTCACTAGTTTGTGTACAAAACAGTTGAATAGCACTCAGATTATCAACTGGCATGTGTTCCCTTAACAAGCACAAAATAATATATACAGTGTGTCCTAAAATTTTGGGAATGACCTCACAACGTTGCTTGTAATAGAGATAGAATAATAGAACAAATAGACCAAGCTGCCTTTGAAAGGTATTTTACTTCTGTTTTAACAGGATGTGCCAAAACTTAGGTTAAAAATATAGGGTGTTCCAAAAATTTACAAAACGTATTCATTTTATTAAAAAAAATTTAGGGGCTGCGGTTTTTTTGGTAAAATATTTAATGTAATAGTTCGCACAGTAACTGACTTATGCAAGTTTGAAATTACATTAGGAAATGTTGTAATACTTTTGTTCTAACAGTGTAACCTATTGTTGGATATGAATTTCACTTAACTTAATAACCCGATGGAAAATATATACCAATAACCTTTAAATACAGGGGTTTCAGAAGTTTTTATTCAATTTTAAAAATTATAATAATAAGAAAAACATATATTGGATTTGTTTTTAGATTAAATTCTCACTCAATAGTGCCACTTCTTCTAATCCATCTTTGAGGGAAGATGTTATTGAGTAGTTGCGTATCAATCATCCAGTGCATAATGAGGGATGGCTGTCCATCCTGCTGGTACCTTGTGTTTTCAAATAGAGGTCCTAATAAATCTCTTACAGTTGGTATTATTCTGGTCTCTAGCAATTCTCTGTACTTAACAGCAGTTAAATTTCCCTCTACCAAGTATGGGTCTATAACACGTGTACTAATCAGTCCTGCCCAAACATTCACCTTTTCAGGATGCTGTGTGTGTGCCTCAATCATCCATAACACATATTATGGCGTTATATAAGTTTGTGACTTCTCCATATCAATACCACTCTATCACCATACCCTCTCATCATAAGAATGTTTATACGACCCGTTTAGGTAACTAAAGTCATTTTGATAAAAATAAATTCACTTATCCTGAACTAATACAAATGAAAAATAAATTATTCGTAATAAGGCACAAGGAAAGACTGGTGATGGAATACCAAACAAGACTGACTTTGTCCATCCAGGTTAAGAATGACTAAGGGTCATTTCAATAGAAAACCCCAGTTATTCATGTCGTGATTATTTCATGTTTATTTAAATTTATGGTATAATCTCTGAAATTCTCTGTATTTAAAGATTACTGGTATTTATTTTCCATTTTATTATTAAATTAAGTGGCATCCATTCCCAACAATGGTTTATGTTAAATTACATTGTTAGAATAAAGTATTACAATATTTCCTAATGTAATTTCAAACTCCCACAAGTCAGATATACAAACTATTACATTTTTTAATTAAAATAACTGCCCCCGAAGAATGTTTAATTGACTATAAAAATTGCTTTTCAGTTACATTAAAAAAAGTTGTGGAAAAATATAATTTATACATTTTTTTAAATATCCTGTATTTGTAATCAAAGTTTTGGCACACCCTGTAATCAAAGTTTTGTTTTATCTCTATTACAACCAAAGTAGTATAAAGCCTCCCCGAACCTTTGGTTCACATTGTATATCTGATACATTAACAGAAGCATAATTTAATCCTCAAAACATTTAGCCAACCTGTAAACAAATAAATCTTAATGGAGTATCATTCACTATCAGTTTTGCTTTCATTTTGGTCTGATCAGTTCAATACAGATTCAGTATACTTCCATGAGTGCCATAATTTGATGAACTCTTTCAGACCAGTTATTTTACTTCCTGGACTAAACATTACTTTATTTTATAAGGATAGAATGGTGTGATGCAGCTCAAAATTGAATAGAAACTAAATTGTATAAAAAAAATGTAGACTTAATACCAAATTATGTCTTATGAAAATTGAAATACATTTTTTCTCTCTTAAGAAGGTGTCACTTTTTATCTTTCTTTGCCTAATGTGTGTTTTTAGTTAGAAATATCATCAAAAGTGGTTTTATTGTTAATTCTGTTCACTTATCCACTTCAATAATCATATATTAGCGGGGGGGATTTCCATTGGGTTATATGTGGGATATAAACATAAATTAAAACATACTATTTTATCTAGTTTTTTTCAATTCTGATTTTATTTTGAAGTTCCTATAATTTTAAAAAGATTTGTTTTAACCATCTGAATGATGTTTATTTAATGTACTACAACGGAAATATCGTTGTATGAGAACTGTATTTGACAAATTTTGAATAGTGATATATATATATATATAAATTAATTTTGTAACTAAGAATTGTGCTTGCAAGTATTTTAATAATCCACACACTGGTTAACAACTACATCTAAGTGGCTAATATAGATTGTGATCAAGGAACTTTCCAAAGAACTCGCTCTTAAGATAAATAATAAAAAAGATAAAATTTGCTCGTGAGCTCCCTGAACTAATGGAAAATTAATAATTACTGGAAGGGATTAAGAGGTTCAGGTGAAAATTGAAAAAGCAAATACTTCCAGTGAACCGTCTAAATCCACTCAATACTCTCGAAAACATAGCCTGTAATAAATATTACTTAGTTTGAGGTAAGTGGGTTAATTAAGAAGAGGAAGGCGCACAGCTTAGCTCAGTGTACAACAGAATAGTTGAGTTTTTCCGTTGTAGTACATATTGAAAGTACATAATTATTAATATGTTTTAATCAGACATTAGCCATCATTTGTGAATATTAAAATCAACACATGACGTTTCATGAGTATAAATCAAATAGCCGGTAATTTCAAATAGTCATGGAGTACAGGTGTCAATAATAATTTGGGAAATAACTGGTTTTTTAAAGACTATATTAGCCAGAAAAATATATGCTTCTGTTTGTTATTATATTTTAAAACCTCTTGGTCAGAGTAAAACAAAAGAATATTCGGAAATTTTCGGTTTTTATTAAACTAAACAGTTTGTATTCAGGCCAGTTTATTATATAATTTAGCTCTGTCATGCTGCGATGTTGCAGTAAGATAAAGAATGTGTTTTACTTGAATACTGCTTGACCCAGAATTGTTTGATCACATACACGGCTTTTGTTCATAATATTTATGCGTAAATATTTAAACTATTATTTGCAGGAATTTTCAGTAATTATAATTATTATGTTTCTTTATAAAACTGAAATAATTTTCAATGAAAAGATACTAAGGTTTTAGTTTATTTAAAAAAATGCTAATAAATCATTTTCACCAAGTAATTATTTTCATTTGTATAATTAAATTGTATTTATTTCTAGAGAAGACTTCACAATTTCAAAATTATGCTCATTCAATATAAGGGTAAGAGTGTAATAAGGTCCATGGTCTATTTTGATTAGATTCTGTATGGATAGAAGACACAGACTTACTTTGGAGTGTGGTCCTTGGTGTCATCTAGTAGTATACAAATAGAAAAACACACTAAAAACACTAAATTTTGGAAATATTTTGTAAACACTTACACTTTCTCAATCAGTGGAGAGTATGAAAAGAAGAATACTAAATTTTAGAAGAAAGACTAAATAAACTGAAGAAAACAATTTACTCTCTACTGATTGAGAAAGTGAACAGTGTTTACGAAATATTTCACAACTTCAGTGTGTTTTTCTATTTGTGTACTACTAGGTAATACCAAGGACCAAGTTCCAAGGAAGTCTGTGTCTCCTATCCATACGAAATCTAAGCATCATTCAATATAAACAAACTAAAAAAAGAAAAGAAAACACTGCTTAAATAATCATATATTAATTATTTATTTTGTTTCAAGCCTTTGTATTATTTATATTAAATATATTTTGTATTTACCTTAATTAATCTGTCTAAAATAATCCCTATGGAATATTATTTAGCTACATCCGTTTCATCTGTAAAGTGACATCATCAGGCTTCACACTTGTCATAATTATAAAATTACACACAATAAATACACAAACATTTAAACACAATATACACTTAAAAATTCACCAAGTTTTTCACTTTAGTCATAATCAATATAGGTTTTGGGCCCATGTAATTAACTGATTGATAACAAGATAGTAGGATGTCTTGAGAATTAATTATACTTTGAAATGAATGATAACTTCCCTTCTATAAATATTGTTATATTATTAACTCATATAATCATTTACCTTGATAAAAAAAATTTAAAAATATTTGTAATACAAAGATTAGTCATTTATTGTCTTGAAACATCAAATAATAAAATTATGAGTTCATTCGAACTTAATCGGTAGAATACATATATAAAATCATTTTGAAGTTAACATAAAAAAAATAAATTATCAAACAATTGAGATGTAAAAGGAAATGTCTCTTATTAACTACACTGAGGTTATGGAAAGTTCATAAACATATGTAAATATAACATAAAGGAAAGATTTCATTAGTTCATTTTAGAGTCTTACTATCTCGGGTTGGGAGGAATTGGTTTAACACATACTTATTTAAAATAGATCACTCAGAGTCTGTTTCTCGTGAAAAATTCATATACATAGGCTACACATACAATTACAAGAAAAACACAATCAATTAAAGGTTATATTTTGGGGAATATTATTAATTATCACTTGAGTTTCTTTCTCTCGGGACAGGGTCAGTGCGGCAAATTTGTCAAGGAAGTGGGGTAATTATACACATATTGACAAAGATATAAAAAATAATAAAATATTAATCGATTAGTTTTTTTAAATAAATGATGAGTGGTGAAATGATGGTAGATAACAATCACAATGTTCACAAAGTCTATGTTTTTGAATACTCGGTGTACATATAGAAAATAGTTCAATTAGTATGATATTTGTTAATGTTATTCCACTTTTGTGTAGTAATGTTTCAAAGTTTATGATAGTAGGCTACTTAGGCCTATTAGTGGGGATATAGGCTAGGATGACTTTAAAAAATATATAAATTGGAATGGTCTCACCAATGTTCTCAAATACGTTGTTGAAACTAGCTTGTATTATGTCTGCTCCTTGGTAGATTTTTAGAAAAAATTTCAACTGTTACTTATCACTTTTAATTTATGTTACTTCTCAGCACTCCATAGAAAATTTAAATATACTTTTCCACTTCTTTAAATTGGAGCTGAGTCAGGAAACGTCCATTAAGCTTGGGATCTCCCAACCAAACTTCCCAAAAATCATTGTTACAGCGTCCATAGAGATTCAACATTATCCATTTTTTGTGATCTTGATTAAGATTAGTAGCACTGATGAAAATGAATACATGACCCTAATTTGTTAAGCAGGAAGTTGTTAAGAACTTCATTTAAGACTGTTGACTCTACTATTATGGTATACATTTAAATTTGTTGAAGACATACTAAGAGGGGTTCCAAATAACTTCCTTTAAATTTAAACTATCTTATTCCTAAATACGATTTCACCTTGGTCTTAATCTAAAACTAGTTGGAATTTCCCGCACTTTAAAAATTAGTTAGTGGGCTAAACTTTGGTCACGTGATTGCTGTATCGGTGGGTGTGGCTTATTTGATTTCTGTCACATATTATGTCTGTTCCACCATCTTTGAAATAGGACTTTGGTTGTATTTATCATCAATACTAAATAATTTTGAGGTTTTCTTTGTATGTTCAGGTGACAACTTATACGTCAAAATATCCGTTAAATCCATAGGCCATATTTGTTTTGTTGAAGCGATAGTCGTATTCTTTATAATTAATTATTTATGACGCTCTGGTCCGGTTCGGCCATTGTAAATGTTTTTGAAAATTCGTGTTTAATTTCGATTGATTTTGTCTATCTTAATTCTAATCTTGCTACGGGGTTATTTAATTTGGATAATATGGAAGTTTAGGCCTCTAAATTGTATATTCTAGGCTTACGTTAAAATTCGGGGAATCACGTTATTTGAAGTTATCCGATCGGTACTCTAGTATTTTTAGGCTTTTGTTTAATTCGCTACCGTTGTGCATTTTTCCCGGTAGGTGGCGTGCGTGTCTTCTCGTGTTTGAAAGGAATACTGAATATTTATTGAAACAACATTATTTTGAAATGTTTCAACTTGCTACAGAATAAGTAATATACGGTAACTAAGTATCTTCTTAACTTATATTTATTTAATTGACAAAATTTACTTCTTCAGTTATGGTTACTTAACCTATTTAAACAATGATATTAATTAAAGTTGTAAATAAATAAATAAAATCATAAAAGGGTAATATTTCATAAATCACCAGGCTCCGACTTCATCTAAAAGAATTCATAACCCATTTTCAATAATATCCCATCTTAACCCTAGATCAGGCAAAACTTAGCAATGTTAATTTTCTTTGTTTGTTTAAAAATTAATAAAATATATTATTTGTATACAAAACCTAACTTATAAGTAGAGCCACGATGTTTAGGCATTAATAACACTTAAAATAGGCAGGCAAAAAAGGCAGAAGGAAATACAAAAAAGGCACTGTAAATTCAAAAAAAGGCATAATATATTTTAGCAATTAATAAACAAATAATTAAGATAACTTACATTTTACTGGTTCTGGTTACACATTACCACAAGGTATTTCTTTAAATTGTCTGTTTTTAGGCTTTGTCTTCTGTCAGAAAGAACTGTTTTCATTATTGAAAAAGACCGTTCTACATCAACTGATGTAACCGGTGCATATTTAAAGCTGGCTACTGTAGATGGACTTATGTTCATCACAACTGTGGTGTCACCTTTAATTACGTCACAGATTTGTTTTATTTTTAATAATCCGGAGTTTGACGACATCACGCGCTTGCATTTCTCACTAATGGCACTTCCCACTTCACCTGGAACAGCTTCTAACTGATGCACCATATCTTCAACTATCTGCATGGATGCCACAAGGGTCTCCCCCCTTTTCTCAAGCTTTGTTATAATTTTCGGCAACATAGCATAATGAACTTGTATGAAAGACAAATTATTTCGAATGCTCTCACTGTTTAGTAAGTTCTTTACTACACGAATTGAAGCGGCGTCATCTTCAGAAAGTACAGCAACTATCTCACTTAACTTATCAAAGTTTTCAGAATAATATAGAGCAGCAGAAATCCATGTTCCCCATCTCGTCAAAATGGGTTGTGGAGGCAAAGTGAGCTCAGGAGCAATAGTCTTGAAGATCTGGGTTCGAGACGGTGCTTTAAGAAAAATTTTCTTCATGTTGGATATCAGCTTATCTACATCAGGGAATAAACTGCGGATCTCTTCAGAAATTCTGTGAAAACCATGCGCTAAACATGTTAAATGAATCATACCAGGAAACAGAATTTCCAGAGTTGTACCAGCTTTTTTCATGTATGGTGCGGCATCAGATAAGAAGAGAAGGACATCATTGTATTTTATACCATCAGGCCAGAGAAAAGTCAAAGAATTTGTAAATAACTGGGCGATGGTCGTACTGTTAGCTTTTTCCAATTCATCTGAAGACAGCAAGAATATTTTAGGTACTGCATCCTGCATATGTTCCAAAGTTCCAATAATTACGTTGGCTATATATCTACCTTTCACATCAGTCGTTTCATCTATGGAGATCCAGATTTGTTTCCCTTCTACTTCATTACGAATGTGTTGAACTGTATTTTCATACACTACAGACAGGTAGTTTTTCCGCAAAGTTGATTCACTTGGAACAACTTCACCAGTATATTTTTCTAAAAAGTTTTTGAAGGACGGGTTTTCTAACTTCCAGAAAGGGATTCCAGCATCCAGTAGTGCCTTGCACAAGTCTAATGAAAACTGTGATTGTCTGCTAGTTGTAGCGATGGCTGTTGAAATTAGCGCTATTTTCTTCTGACCACTTCTGGAAGCAATTGCAGATACGTGTTTTGCTGTGGACACATGTTGATTTATAAAATACTTCTTTTCATGATTAACTGTCTTTTCACAAACTTTACACAATAAGACCTTTCCATCTGTTGAAAACACATCGGCACCAAATTCGTTAACATAACTGTTGAGTTTACTATTTAACGGTTTACTGAATTTAGGCATTCTAGAATGAATTTATGTTTTAAAACCCGACAAGAACTAATTATATTTGTTTTCTTACAAAGATTATAAAATATAAGTGGTCAACATAAAAATTAAACAAGCAACTTGCACTATAAATAAAATAGTCGACAATAATAGCTAACGACTGACGAGATACTGGCACGTATCACATCTAGCTGTACAGTACTGAATAAGAGAGGCAGCACACACGCACAGTTAAGTTATTGGTGGGAGTAGGCTAAACAAACAAAACTTACATGCCTGAACATTTTTCCTAGAAATTAGAAACAGTTCATTCTCTCTCTCTCTTTTCCTTTTCCCGGTTACATAGTTGTGAACAGCAACTCCGAAACAGGAAAAGGCTAGCGTCTAACGGATGTACAAGCGGATGTGAAGCATCCTGGTTCAAAGTATAAACACTCCTAATTCGTAAGAAATATACGTCTGTCAAAGAATTTGGTTTCATAAACCAAGACCAAGTTTCCGACTTATTCCCGTTCCACTCTGGACACGTTTATTGTACAAACAATATTAAATTTTCTTGCAAAAGGCAAAGATAGGCTTTTATAATTAAAATAGGCTAAATGAGCTTAAAAACGTTAAAAAGGCAAATAGGCAAAATTAAGGCATTTTGCCAAACATCGGGGCTCTACTTATAAGATATCATTTTTCTCAGAAAGATGCATAGAATTCATCTATGTAATAAAAAAAATAATAAAAAAAATTGAAACGGGTTTGGAGTAAGTATGTTAGATGTCAAAAAATTAAGTTATCATTTTTCATAAAAACCTGTATCATCCAAAATCAATAGCTTACCACCTTTTTCTAAGATTTACAAAATTTTAGTGGTATATTTGTGAATATATTTCGGGGGAAAAAAATTTAAAAATTGTTACATTTCCAAAATTTTAAAAATTGTTTATTAAAAATGAGGAATGGTCCAGCTTATTATTTTCAATAAATCACCAAAAATTGTAATATTTATGGAAAACCAACTTCTAAATATAATTATATTCAGAAAGGTTCATAGAATTTAGTAGTGTAATTTTAAAAAAGTTTGAAAAATAATTTTGGAGTCAGTATTGCAAAGAACAAAAAAAACACGAAAATTAAAGGCCAAATTTCACTTCAAAGTCCAATTGAGCATAAAAAATCTAGTTACATTTTTTACGAGTATTACAAACGTTTTCTAGTATAAAAATGAATAACAATTGATAAAAAAAAAAATCAAATTCTAAAATTTTCAAAATAATAAAAGCACTTACCAGCAAAAAGGAATAAATAACGAGGCCTACGCATCTAAGCCTTGTAACTAATGCTTTGTAGGCCTAAATCAACATCACTAGATTTCACTATAGCAATAACACACTATAGATTCTACAAAGAATAACACACATATAAACTTATATAATACACTTTTATAATCAATCAAAACACTTGATTTATCACAACAAAATTGTCGAAAAGGAAAACACGCACGCCATTTTGATTTTTTTTGCAACGGAAACTCCGAAACGCAGCTGTTCTTTATGAAAGTAAGCCTACATTATGACCGACTAAAACGTGATGGTTTATATCATTGGAAAGGTCTGTATTACAAAGAGATAAACATCTGTGAGCTAAGACAAATAGTAATCTATATATGGACTGATCCAGATCCGAAGATATGTTAAAGTTTTTGTCCCGTCAACTGCAGCCCCTGCCGGCCAAACTGCCGAACTACGAGATTTATTTCTGTTTTTATCTATTCTCTCTACGAAAATCAGGTTACACAGCTTTAAAAGCTTGCAACACGAGCTTTTCAATGGTGTATAATTCATTTCTCTACGACTCCATTTACTAGGCTAAAAGTTGAGTTGAAGAAAACAACTTTTTTTTTTGCTGTAAAACGGGTTTTTGTCATGAACACAATCTAGAATCAATACAATATGGGTTACTGACATGTGGCGAACTCTGTTGGATAGGTAAAGATTTGTACTAAAAACAGTACGATTTACAATTAAAATGGTTGGTTATGTACAGTGTGACATATGGCAAAGAACGACGCCATATTTGCTTTCTTTGTAAGATTTGGCTAGTCGCCATTTTTATGACTTAAAACACCAAACTTTACCAATTAGTTAAATATTTTTATAGCGTTTTATGAACTTTTGATTACATGTATATGCATCTACAAAACGTCAGCTTTACAATGGTATAGCATTTATTTCGGTAGGATGGTTTTAAGTAACCCTAATGACGAGTTGCAATATCAGAGTTTTTTTAATCTGAGTGTGTTACAAGCAAGGCGTTCCCCGTCTCAATCGAGACGCGTAACAATTTGAAGGTTAACATTGGTGTAAATATCATTCATATTAAATTGTAACCTTCATATGTAAAAGAAGCACAATAATTAGCCATTATCAAATGGTTTCATATGAAGAATGTTAAAAACTAAATAAAATAATAGAAGGGTGGGGAAAAGAAGAAGTGATTAGGGAGGATTATTGTATTGTTTGTTGGTATAAACCAGCTCTCAAGAGAACCAGATTGGAATTTTACAATCTTGTTCTAGAGATCATTTATTTTAAACTATCGAATCTAAATAACCAGCTTCAGGCTACAATTACAAAATATATTTTTTAAAAACATTGGACAGCGTCAATTTACAAAACTTCATATCATAATTAAAACTATCAACCTTTTGTATAAACACTTAAATCTGCAGACATACTGAAATCATAAAGATTGACATAGCTTATAAAATTAATAACTCAAATCTAAGTCCATATTTATATTGTAAAATCATCTATAAATCACCTACATTGTGTTTGTTTTTTGATAATAATTTTTAAGAATTTGTATTAATTTGTTATGTTGAAGCAAATGTGTACTGTACTACAGTTAGCCACAACACATAAAGACAATATTTTACCCCGAGATTCAATTGTAACTTACTTAATTATTAACAAATAATTTGAAAATAAGAATTAAATAATTTTATAATTTATCCCAATCCATTTATTAATTTATACCTTTTATTAAACAATGATATTAACTAAAGTTAAGTTTGTAAGTTAGTTTAAAAATAAAAACTGTGCCAGGCTTGACATTTATTATTATTTGATTATTATATTTAACCAAGCATTCACACACATGCTTACACATACATTCTTACAATCCACTCACACATATATATTCACATGCAAATGAACCGGGTGTCCCACGAAGAGGTCACTATTTTTGAATTAATATGCCAGATGTATAGAACACTTTACAGTTATGTTATATAAATATGTAAAAAAGTATTTTGAGTTAATTTTTTTATGATCAAGGGTAAAAAATTAATTTTCTTCTCTTTTAATTCTCTCCCCCGTTTGATTTTCTGCCTTGTTAACTTTGTCTGATATTGTAATAATTATATTTCATGTACAAATGTAATAATGATTAACTAAGGTAAATATTTACTTGTCTGAAGAAATTAATTTTAGACAGAAATTAACCCTAGAGCCGGCAATGTTAATTTTCTTAAAAATTCTTCGTTTGTTTAAAAATTAATAAAATATGTTATTTGTATACAAAACCTAATATATAAGACATCATTTTTCTCAGAAAGATGTATAGAATTCATCTATGTAATAAAAAATTTTTTTTTTGAATTGGTTTTGGAGTAAGTATGTTACATGTCAAAAACGAAGTTACCATTTTTCAGGAAAAACCTGTATATTCCAAAATCAATAGCTTACTACCTATTTCTAAGATATACACAATTTTTGTGTATTATTTGTGAATATATTTAGGAAAAAAAATTGTTACATTTTCAAAATTAAAAAAAATATTTTACGAAAAAACTGAATTTTCTCTTTATTTTTTCCAAAAAACATTAAAATAGTAAAATATATTTTATACAGAACTTCTATATATCATTATGTCCAGAAAGGTGCATAGAATGTAGGTGTGTAGTGAAAAAAAAATGTTAGATATATCAAGTTTGGAGTTTTTTGGTCAAATACCAAAAAATCAAAGAGTAACGAAGCAGAAATTTCACAGAAATGGTGATCAAAAACATACTAATATTTTTTTTGCAATTTTTTCAACCATTACTTGAGATTTCTAATATATTTGTGAATATATTTAGGGGGAAAAATAATAATATGTTACATTTTCTAAATAAAAATGACAATTTTTCAAAAATTGGTATTCTGACGCTTGAAGGTTAGATTGACACGTCAACCTTGTAGGCGTAATTAGTAATTTTCTAAAGCTAGGCCTATGACAAAATCATTAGATTTTACTAAGACAATATACTTTACAAAGAATAACACACATATTCACTTGTATAATCATATAAAACACTAAATATAAGAAAATATGCATATAGCCTAAACTTACCATTTTTATTTATAGGTTATTCCATATACACACTCGAAATTCACTCAAAAAAAACTTTAGAAATAAAAACACACATATTGTAATTTGTATACACAATTTATATACAATTTGTATACACAAACCTCCAAAATAACAAAAATCTAATCCCAAAACCAATATGTGCCACGCCTAATATTATAGTATTTACGTCACACATTTGCTACATTTCAAGATCAAAACAAAGCCTTCTTAGTAAGTTTTTGCCTATATCAAGTGGTACCAACTTATAGAATGAAATTTCCCCTACAACATACTGTAAAGAAAAATAATTTTAAAAACAGAGAAATGAATTTCGTCTTTTCGTAAAGCTCATCGAATGCCAAATGAATTTCGTGTCGTCAGGTTTGTTCTCTGCTCAAATAGATATATCTCCGGATCTGTTATATGCAGAATAATTTGTAATCTACGGTTAGAAAGAGAAACATGTGATCTATATAACAGTGTTTTAGTTGACTTAAATGACAGATAAATAGAGTTGTAATCGTATCAGGAAAAATGGAGCCGCGTTATACAAAAAGGCGCAGAGTTGAAATTTACGATTTTACGCTACAAAAATACGTGAACTTCACCAATTTTTGGAATATTATTTATAACATTTTGTGGTATTTTTTTTGCATGATATGCATCTACGGAACATTAGCTTTCCAACGGTATTTTATTTATTGAGATGGGACAATTTTAAGTGGGCGTAACGTTGAATGGCAAAATACGTGATTAAGAGTTGGTGAAATCACTTGGGAGCATGTGGCGACCTACTGTAGGTCGCCGTGCCGTTTTAAGGGTTAAAGGAAACTTAGTTAAAATCACATGGAGTATACGTACAAACATTATTTATTAAATGACAAACTGAAATACTGGTATTTTACAATCTAGTTGTAGAGATCATTTGTTTCTCAATATTGAATCTAAATAACCAGCTTCATACTGCAATCATAAAATAATCGTATATAACTCTACTAATCTTACAGTATACAAAGATTACAGCACAATAATAACGAATAAGGTTAGTTAGATATGAAAATACAGAAACAGAAAACATATTATTTGGAAAAAGCTAGTTGTTAACCAAAATATTTACTTTTGTTTTTGAGATTGTCTTTGGGAAAAATATCAATTACTTAAAAATAATCCATTGACTTTATCATGTCACCTTCGATTAACAATACTGCCAGCAAGTTTAAGCAATCCTTTCCCATGTTTATGCGGATATATGTTTTTACTCTTCTAAAGAAAGAAAAGCCTATTTCTACTGAACAATTCAAGACAGTCATACTCACAAACATTCTTAGAACAATATATGGGTTTGGATAGACCATCAGCAGGTCATCTTTACAAATGAGCCAGCAATGACTAATAGGTGTTAACCCACTATCCTCCTTTGTTGGCTGTAGTTCAACTGGCATTAGAGTGCTGCTTGTTTTGTCTATCTGCCTCATCCTTTTTTCTCTTCTCCACTTTACTGAAATCCTCTAATGGTGGCTCTTCCAGGAAGCATTTAAAATGAATAATTTCATCCAAGAAGTATTTTACATCATTTGGATATTCTCTAACAAGGTTCTCACCTGCTCTCCTTAGGTCTTCATTCCTCAGGTCTTTAATTTGAGTTAACATTTGGAATTTAAATTTACTTCAGCTTAAGCATTCCTTCCTTTTTTTAAGTTGCATTTTTAGGTTATCGATGATAACAATGAAAACATTCACCCTCAGGTTTTATGAAGAGTTAACTCTGCTACTTTACTTCCCAATAGTTCGTCATGTTGTCCTATTCTCTTGGTCATACGTTTCTTCTCGCCATACACCTACAATTGTGACAGTTCCTGTGTATTTTCTTTAAAATAATCAAAGTTATCGCATATTGGTTACATGAACTTAATTAATGAATTATAGAACTCGACTACTGATCTAATCTAGGTTTAAACATTTTTACAAGTTTGCACAGTTTTGGAATATACATACTGTCACTAAATGAACCATTGTTCTTGGTAAGCCAATTTTTCATTTTTTTGCTTTCTACTGCTAGGTATTTGGTCCTTTTCAAGTTGTACACTGTGATAAGGTAGGTTATCTACAACGACAACACTGTTTGGATTGAAATTTAGTAACAACTTTTCTTGTAGCCATTTTACTAACATGTCCTGATTAACATTGTCATGGTAATCTCCACTTTTGGTAAAGCAAAACAAGAATACAGACATGTAATCACTATCAGTTAAATAATGTTTCAACACTAGTTAATTACTGTATACTGAGAAAGGTTGGTGTGAAATTATGGCAGAAGTATGAGTACCCAAATGTTTGTAGAAAAGGAAATGTTAAAAAAAAAATTATTTTTATTGATGTTATAAAATAACTTTAACAATTATTATAAACATAATATAAATATCTCAAAAGCAAAATTCCCATATGCTCAAACAAAGGGTGGAATTGTTCTATTGTGCTTTTTTTTGCAATCAATCGGATAAATTGCTTTAGAATGATTATAATTGAATTTAGATTTGTGAAATAAGTCTCTCCCCAACACATTACACATATTCAATTCTACCATGCACTAAAAGCAAATGAAATGGAATGAATTAAGTTTGAATTGTTAAAGTCCTTTATAAAACATGTTATTCTGAGTATACTATTCAATTTTGATTTTAAATTCAATATATGCTCTTTACACTTTAATAATTTATTATTTAACTGAATTTCTAATGATTTATTACTCTTTCTTACAATAGCACATTTCGTAATCCATACATAAACTGTTACAAATAAATAAATATTATAATAGTTCTATCATTTTGTTTAAATTTAATGCTATGTGAGAAATATAATGACCCAAATTCGTGTTAAAATAGCAAGGAAAAAATATTACAGTTCAGATATCAAATTAATTGTTAGGGGAAAAATTGAACCTTGACCTCTGTCATTAAAAGCTTGATCTTAATCAAATACAATTTTTACTGAGGACATGTTTATGGCAGAAGTGAAGGAAGTTTAAACCATATTTCAATATCTAAATATTTTCCTAAGATTGTCTCAGTGGTTCATTTTAACTTTTAGATTGACAACTAGCGAACTGTCATTTTTGGTGACTGGTTAGTTTTGGTTGGTTTTGTGTTAGTGAGAAACTTTTTTTACCCTACTTTTACCACCACTACTGTTGTGGTTTTGTTTTTGGTAAAAGTATATATTAACAAAATTATAATATAAAAGTATTATTTATATTCTTAAATAAATGTATAATTTATTTTACTCATGAAATATATTAAATAAATAAAACTAATTTAAGCACTTCAAAATATAATTGTTGTAATAACGTAAAAAATTAAAGTCTATTATGTTCAAATAATGCGGTAACGTCAGCGGAGGGGATAGGCTGTTTAAATAATATTTGGTATTTGGTACATTCATTTATAAGAACAAAATGGATTTTTAAAACAAGAAAATAAATAATTATGTTCAATTTTAGTATAATTTATTTAATAAGAAGTGTTTATTAGTTTGTGTGCAAAATAGGGGTATGTGAAATTTTTGTAACAGCAAAGCGGAAGGACGCTTTCGGAAGTGAAATATCTCGTGATATTACAGACAGTCTCAGTTCAGAGGTTGGAGGAGTAGGATGTTTAATTACAGTATTAGTTGGGGAGCTGAGGTAATAGGATGTGTTAAAAAGGTCTAAGTCCAGCGTCTGAAGAGACAAGATGTGTATAATAACATTCTAGGTTCAGTGGTTGGACGAGTAAGATGTATTTTAAGGAGTCTAAGTGATCAGACCTATAAATAATTTGTATAAAAACTTTTGTTAGAAATGTAAAATAATTTGAACAATGTAGACGAGTGTGGTAAATCGTATTAATTATGAAATAGAGCAGACTGTTAGAAGTGTTCAGTACGAATAGCGTGTTACATAAAGAGACAATAGAAATCTTGCGCGTAGTATCAAATACGGGCGGATAATGAACAATTATAAAGTGTAACATGGACTAATAAGTTAACAGACATTCTTAACATTAACATTCGCGAAGTGCGATTGAAATGACTTCGAGGGACGTCGCTTTCCAGGGACACTATCATAAAAGACCATGCTGCTTGGACCATAATGGAGTGATGTGTTTTAAGACAACGGACTGGTAACTCTGTATTATTCAACACTTAAAATTCAATTTGTTTATTGTATAAAATTTATTATATTTGATTTTTTGGTTTTCATAAATTTAATATTTACAAGTAATTATATTTTTTAATGTAAAAGAATAATAAATATCTATTGACATAATTTTCCTTTTAAAGTAATGTAAACTCAATATTAAAAAACAGATAAATTTAATCTGTTCAGTTTTATAAATAATTCTCTAGTTGCAACTTAAAGAGTAAATTCAAGATTTTTTTTAAAAATTAAAACCTTCATTAAAGGAAATAGCAATATTTGAGATTAGGATGTGTAACATAAGTGATCTATATGATTTGTTTCAATAATGATATCTATGTACTGATATTTTACTGTTTAATAAATGTTTGTCAAAATTTCAGCCAAAGTGTTTTCATTTCAAGGAACCAAGATCACTGTAAGTACACTTTTAAAAGAACTTGCGACCCTGAGATTAAATTTAATTAAATTCTTTCTTTTCTTTTCTAAATTGATGTTAATTCATCTGGCGCCCATAAAGCTTGGTATATCATTATAAATAATAAATTAAAATTCATTTTCATTTTGTAACTAAATATATAAGGAACTCTTCAAGTTCGTTGCAAGTTTAAACCATCATATTAATTGAATTGTTTCATTGTAACAATATATAACATTATTGAAACAGTATAGAACTTCCATTCTGTGCTAATATAAATTGTATTATAACATTATTGAAAATAAAAAAAGTCCTTCTGGTGTTTTTTCTATCAAAACGTAGTATAGAGAAAGTTATGTGATTGTTCAGAAATATAGATGTCATATTTTTGTGTGGATATATCCATTTTAAGATCCACTGACTCATGAAAATGGCTTTGGGAATAATGTACTTCTATCTGGCTATATATCTGGCACTTGTCATAATGTCCTACAGCTTAAATACATGGTCCTATTTTGTTCAGATATGTTTTGTGAGCAATATTAATTTGGGTCATAACTCAGGAATATTTTACTTTTTTCATTTCTTGTCAACTCAAATTTGGTAGTTCTGCAAAAAAAAACAAAAAAAAAAAACACAATGTTTGAAAATCGGATCTAATGTTTTCGAAACAAATTTTACTTTAAAGTCTTTAAAGATCCAAACTAGACTTATTGTTCGCCATGTTTAAAAAATTTCATTGTGAGTAATTAGTAATTAATTTTAAAAATCTGCATAGGGCTATTATAGAAGGTAAAATTTCTCAAAATTTGCTCTATGGATTTCGTTTAAACTTTAATGCAATGTGAAGTATAATGACCTAAATTAGTCTCCAAAATAGCAAGGAAAATTTATTAAGGTTCAGATATCAAATTTATTTTTCAAAAATGAAGCTTGACTGTCGTCATTAAAAGCTCAATCTTAATCAGGTGTTTTGTCTTTAAACAACTGGCAAACATAATAATGATCCGTATTCATTGTGCCAATCTCAGCGATTATTTTATCATGCATGTAGGATTACTCTACGATCATAGTTAGAAATATTTTAAAGTTACGATTATTGTTTCCATAATTGCGGTGTAAGACTATTGAATTATTACAGGTAATCACGTTTAGTTTTAATGTCAGTCATACTCACAATTGATGTGAAATATTTATTATTTATAAAATCAACAAATAATCGAATCTACTTTTAATGTGTGTAAATTTTTTTTTTTATGGCGGTCAGGGTCAATTCCTATCTTCCTCATATTATTTGTGAATTGTATAAAATTTAACATTTTGCAAATGATTTTATTGATCCAATTTTCATTCAAACCTTCAAAGACAATGTTCATGGTTCATTTGAACATTTGCTCGATAACTTCAGAAAGCAGGAACACCTTTGGGTTAAAACTGGAGTTTTTTATGGAAAAAATAATTTTCGTGTTAAATTACCATACATTTAAAACTAGTAATTTTTGTAAAAGCATATTTTATTGCTAAAATATGCAGACAATAAAAAAAAAAAAAAAATCAGTTTACATGTTTTAGTTGTAGTGCATTATACAGTTACCTTGGAGACGGTTAAACCTTTTGTATTTATTTATGATATCTTGGTACTTCAAAAACAGGTATCTTCATAAAAGTCTAACTTTGATTTTAACTGAATTGCCTATTTAGACTATATTCTGCCTGTACTCTTAGTTTATAAGATAGGATCAAGATTACCCAAGATTTACACAAAGTGATATGGTACTCATTTCACAATTCCACATCATTTCCATGGTAAACTATAAGAATAAGGTGTAAATAAAGAGGAAATACAATATATATTTTCTTAAAGTAAGTTTCTAGTTTATCACAATACAATATAAAGTGATTTTTGCAGTGAACCGTTGCCACAGTCTGCAACACTCAATTTAAACAAGACTGTTAACTGATGTTTTGTAGTAAATGTTTAATAAGAAAAAATAATTCCCAGAGTTGAGTCTTACATTAATGTTGCATGATTATTCTTAAGACTTTTAAGAGAAGTTTATTTCTTGTATTGCTTGCTCTGTAGTGACTACAACAAAGATGACAGCCTTTACTGCATTACAAGCTATACATACAACACATGGTGTTTAGCAGTTTGTGTGGAGTTGTAATCTGGGTTGGTACTCCAAGGTCAACCTATAGACTCCACATATAGGGGGTGGGGGAGTCACGGATTGATTAACATTAAAAAATAAATTTAATTTTAAAATATATTCATCGCAATATGAAATTAGAATTTTTTTTATGTCCGTCTATGTGACAATGTGTAAATTCTTTAACTTACTTGATCATTATGCATTTCAGAATTTCAGTTATTCCATCCACAGATGATCGCCCAATGAGGTTTTTAGTTCATTAAGATAAAACAACACAAACAACAACATACATACACAAAACAAAAATATAAATTATGTTTAAGGTAAAATTCAGTCACCAATGAGTAAATGGGCCAATAATAAAAAAATTCTTATTAACAAATAAATCTTAAAATACATAATACACTAAGTATATTATACAAACGATACAGATATGAAAGGTACTATTGAGAAATGATGGTGAGAAAAAATGTATGAGAAATGGCCGAGAAATATCAAGAAAGTAGGTAGACCAAATAGGGGAAAAGTTGGGAATTTGAGTAACCATTGATAGTAGAAACTTGTATTAACAATAGTATGTTATACTTTGGTAAATTAGCATCTTATCCTGGCACAATTCTGTGAGCTCGGTAGTATTTTAATTTAAAACATAAACACAGGGTTTCTGGACAAGTATATATTTTGTAATTTTTCTTTATTTTATTTCTGCATTCCATTCCCAAAGTTTGATAATTCCTCATCCAACATCATTTATATATTTTGTAGTAAATAAAATATGTCTTTATTTGATTAATTATTTTTGCAGGTATACCAGTGGGGAAAGATTTTGTCTCATAGTAAGTGGGTAAAACAGTCAATATCTTCTAAAGTGAACATCCCAGGAGAAACTGTTGCCAAGGTAATATCTGTTTATTAAAGCAATTTGTAGCAATTGTGGTATATATTTAGTTTTGTATCTACTTTGCATTATAAGAAGAATATAAATAATATAAAGTTATTGGAGACCAAGGCTTATGATTTGTGCATTTGCAAACATTAAAAAACCTACAGCTGTAATGAAATGATGCTAATTTCCATCGTCTGTTATCAAATGTCAATTGTTAAAAAAAAAATGCAATTTAGTTGTGAAAATCAACTATTTTAATAATAATAATACAGTACTTAGCACTGTAACATCTGAGACTTTTAAATTTAACTAATTCATTTAAATCATGCAAAAAATATTATTAGTTCAAAATGTTGGAACAAGAGAGAAGAATACTTCATTGAAAAATGGATCTTATAATTTGAGTAGTAGAAATTACACTATAATAATTACTATACTTATCCTATACTTGTTGTGCAGAGTAACTAAAATTTCTTCTTCTTTTTCCAAAAAAACATTGATTTAAAAATGTTATAAACTTTGTTTTATTCTGATGGTCAGGACTTCTGTACAGTAGTTGTTTGCACAGACTATACAATACTGAGGGGTACTCATCCCACCCCCTGTCTGCTGCATCAATACATTGTTAAAGATGCCAGCACTTTGTTTTATTATGCTTATTTAAATCTATGATTTATTCTCATATTTTCAACCATTTCTTAAGAAAACTTTCTTTTTTCCCCCCCTTTCATTGATATTTGTCTACATGTCATTTTTGTCACTTATAATCTGAAGAATGGTTTATTCAATTGACGCAAAATATTAAAGTCTGATGCAGGAAGAGTGTCTTAAGGAATGACTTCATTTTAAATATAGTCACGTAAAGTTTTGATGAAGATGAGCCCATTTTGAACTGGTTTTCCCATTCTGTATTGTTCTTCAGTCTGTAATACTGCCTTGTCAACGCCTTTGCAGGCGAAACCATTGGTCGGCTAGACCGCTAGACTAATAAAAAGTGGAAGTTACAAAATAAAATAAAAATGTGTATTATTTATTTATTTTTGTTACTTAAAGTGTTGATGAAAATGAGACCTGATTGTCATACATAATTTCAAGAACGAATATTCAGGTTGGCTGAACATTAAAACCTTATAGTCACTTGAATTCGTGAAAAAGTGTGCATTCTACAGGAATTTAATGTATACATAAAAATGTAGGAGTTGTACAGGAATTTTCAGTTGTCCTTGAAAAAACGATTATTTTTTATTTAACTTTAATATACTTTTTCATTTCTCAAATTAATTGAAATAACACTATTTTCAAATAATTCTAATAGTTTTGACATTTTGTATCATGAAATCCATAAAAATAATGATGTTACAATAGAGTAATCATGAACCATCAGAAATAGGACAACGCGACCATCTCAGTATCAACTGTCTCAGTTTTTGTGTTCTGATCATGTCATTGTTAATATTTGTAAGTACCGACAACTACCGGTGTGGTTGTGCAATGTTATAGTAATGATTGACGACTCCCCTTGTTTGTTTGTTTTTGTCTTATATTGTATTGTAGTCAACAAATAACAACAGGAGGTTTATCAGTCAACTGAATTGTTTTTAATAAGTCAATTCTTGATTAATGAACTTAATTATTAACTGAAAGACTAGCAATTTCAACTTAAAAAGATAGAAAACAACTATACACATATTTATAGTGTTGTATCATACAGATAAAAACCGTAAAAAAAATATAGCTGTATTAATTTACACCACCAAGCGTTCTTGCATAAATTGAGTTTCTCTGAAAAAGTTACTCCAATTTATAAGTAAAGTTATTTAAGCTATAATTAAAATAGCCAAGATAATGTGATTTTTCCATTCATAAGATCTGAAAGGCCATGTGGCAAAACTCCAGCTTCTTGTTTGCCCCTTATCTTTTGCTATTTTTTATTGTTCAAAGGCACAAAACTTCTTAGTCATCATCAACTTATAAATAATAGGAAATGAAATAAAGACTGTTTAAATCACCCGAATATTCTTATTGCATCAGATCGGAAGAGAACAATAGTTGGTCAAGAGATACCTGATAGGAAAGATGAAAGAAAGTAAAAACCAATAATACTTACAACTCATGTCTTTAAAATTTATTTTTGTATTTAAAAAAAAGTCATTTATTACTACAAACATTGTACAGTTTAAAAAAAAATCTTATCTTAATTCTTGTTGTATTGATTCATCGATGACTTATTTCTTTTTAAATTGTGTCTTTTCAAAATTAATACGACTCTCAAAAATATTTCTTTTAAATCGTGAGTTATATAATATAATTGAAATTGTTTATTACCAACAGATATTAAGGTATTTCATGTTGTATAATTAATTATGAAAGATTCCTTTAACATTGTTTTTGATTGTAAGAGCAGAAGGATACTACAAAAACAAAATATAAACAAACTGCTTTAAATCCATCTTTATATTTCAAAAAATATTGTTAATTCAAAATTTTACTTGGTTTAAATTCATTATTTAGTTAAACAAAACTGTAAAAGATATGCTGAAATTATAGATGTATATTCTTCGATAGTAGAACATTTTCTATGGATAAGGGGGAGGGGGAAGAAACTGTTTATTATCTGTAAAATGATGATTGTTAATGTAAACTTCAAAAATAGTTCTTGAATTACTATCATATATTGTTATTTATTTGAGTGAAAATTGGAGGTTTTTAAGCAAAAACTGTAGAGAAAATTTTTTTGCATCATTTCCTTTTTGAAATGTACTTGAGTAAAGGAAGGATATACAGGAAGTAATCTTATCTTTCTCACAGGTATGAGAAGGTAGCATATTGACAACCAAATACAAATAATATCATTCCTTTAACGGTTTTACAGCTTTCTTTTGAGACTGGAACAATTTTTAATAATACTCCTAAAGAGCATAATTACCTTTGGTTATTTGTTACATTGCACAGTAAAATACCACATCATCATTTAAAGTAAGCACAATATAGTGGGAATAATGGAATCATTTTTGGTTAATATTTATAGTAATTTAATGTTACAACAGTCGGTACGTAATATTTGTAGCTTTAAAGTGTGTTATCTTCTTAAAATTTTACAATAAATAAAAATGTTATGGCCATTATACAAATAACCATAGTTTTTTTTAATCACTGCAGTTAAAACTATTTTTGTGAGGTACGGACCGATTAGAAATATGTTTAAAAAATCATGTTAATAATATATTATAAAATATTTATTTTATAAAGTTGATTTATTTGTTAAATGTTACCATATGAAATGAGACGTTTCAAAATAAAATTATAGAGCGCATTGTTATTATACTTCTTGCTATTGATATACTTTTAATAACTGCACTAACCCGAAGTGAATCTTTTGTCATGCTAAAAGTGTCGCTCTTTGTCCTCAACACTCTGAACTGGTCTTTTTCATTTGTATTTATCTAGTAGCCTATGTTATTATTTATCTTAATATTTTACTATTGGATATTCCCTGCCTTGTTCAAAGCACTGAAGCTTCTCCAGTATTCTACTTTTTATATTTATGTTGATTATGTTGTTGCTATTTATTTACCTATCTACAGTTCCCAAAGCTGAAATTTGCCTGTGCTACATTATGCAACTCTACACTCCATTTAACTTTGGTACTTAAACAAAAAAAGCAAATTCAGTTAAAACTTATTAAGAGTCATTTTTGTAGAGCATAAACATTGTAAAACTGTTTATCTGTTTCTCATATATATATGTAACTACGTAACTTTATCCTGTTATAAAGAGATTAAAAAATTTTGTAACTTTAATAGCAAATTGTCTGTAACTGCAAGGGTTATTTTTCTCAGTTAAATAAGGGTATTTGACTTAAGCTACAGTTACTTATTTTTTAATTTAAAAATTACAACCTGTGTATAAAAAGTATGAAAATATAATGTTCAAAATTGTGGGTTTCCCGGAGATGCTTGACGAAAAAATATGTGTTTATTTAAAAATCGAGCAAAGTGCTTTGTCTCCATTATTTTTCAGTATACAAAAAAAATTGTAAGTGATTTAATTCTTTAAAACAATTATGTCATTTCCAAGTTTTTTTCTGATTTTATCAACAGAAAAACTGAGATTTCAGACCCTTTTTTTCACACTTCTAAAATGCTGCTATTTTAATGTCTAAAAAATATTTAAATATTGACTGTATATAATAAGACCAATTTAGGTAGTAAATAATAATAAACAATATGTTATATACGTATAATGTATATAAAAATGTGTATGCTGTTCAAAAATGATTTTTAAAAATAAATTAGATTCCTATTTTTTTCTCAATTAAAGGAAAATCCGTAATTCGATAACATGTATATTTACGTAGTTAAGCCCTTTCCAAAATATCGTCTTTAAATATATCCATTCTATCTCATGTGACTTGATGAAGACTTGGATTTAATAATCAACCCTATGGTTGTAGGCAATAAATAATACATTCAAATATATAACAAAGTACATAATGTTCCCAACTTACTGAATAATTAATATAATATGTATAACAACGAAAATAGAAAAACAATTTTTTTTATTTCTTGTATCTGAAACTTTGTCTGCTATTATCTATTAATAGTCCTATTATTACTGAATGTGGAAGCAGGTGACATTAGACTGGAAGCAATCTACTTTAATACAATCTAACTATGTTTTCATTGTTTATTCATGCAATTAATAAACATTTTTATTAGGGCTGAGGAGTAGGATATAGGACACCTGGGTTACGACAAACTAGGACACCTGAACACTGGGACACTTGGGTTACAAAAGCCAATAGGCCCCTGACGTCACTTCCAGAGACGTCATAACGACGTCACTGGAGATGACGTCATTAGGGTACTAGAGACTAGGGTAACAGAATGCCCTACGTGAAACAGGTGCCCTAAGTCTAGACGCAAACCAGATGTCCAAAGTACAATGTTAACTTACCCGAGGTCTTTCCTCCTCGACATCTCGACGAAGACTAACTAAACTTAAGATATAACCTAATCTATAAAGCACAATACTACGTCACAATACTACGTCACAATACTACGTCACATAGAGCTATGGGACACCTGAGTACAGATTGACTAGCGCTATGGGACACCTGGGCACAGATTGATGTCGCATAGCGCTATGGGACACCTGAGTACAGATTGACGTCACATAGCGCTATGGGGCACCTGGGCACAGATAGACGTCAGCTCTAGTAACGTCATTATGACGTCTCAAAAAAGACGTCACAACGTCGTCACTGGAAATGACGTCATTGGGGAATTACTCTATGTTATTATGCTACGTCACCTATCCCCTACATCACACAATATTACAATACATAATAGTACATCAAACAAAATTTGTAGCTCGCCAGAGATCCGTCTATCTCGTCAGCTCGACGAAGACTAACTAAAATTAAGAGATTGACTAACCTATATGGGATACGCTACTCTGCTTGTAATTTCTTCTGTGAAGAACGTGGTCTTCTTCGCAGAAGAAATTACGAGACAGATATAAGAAAATAGAAAGTTCAAAGCACCGTCTATCAAATTTGTTTAAAGCCCTCTCACCACGACAAGGCGATAGACATCTAAGAGGGGAATTTTGAAAAATAATAAAAATAAATATTGCCAAAAGGTGTGCTTCTAATTGAAAGAACAAGTAAAAGTGGAGAGGTTTTATCTCACTACAAATTGAATTTAAATAAAAATCTGGAGACGTACGAGTACAGGGCTTCTACACAAGGGGCATGTATTTACCCTGTGCGCGCAGTCTCCACACAAAAGATGGCCACAGGGTCTCAAAGTAAATGAGACCATCTCTACCAGACAAACCGGACAAGCATTATGCAGTCCGTCTGCAGACCGATTTGTCTGTTGAGGCAATGACCCTGTGGCTGACACCATATTGGTTCCACTAGCAGCTATGGTGGCTATGCCTTCACCCGATATCTGGTGCAGAAGTCGCACCAACGACTCCCATGGACGCTGTAAAACAAACCCTATTGTTAGCATATCATAGTTATCCCATAATCTATAAAGTATATTTTTAAAAAAAGAACGCACCTGTGCTCGTGGAACGTATTCCACTAGTGTCTCTCCTTCATCTTCCTCTTCTTCCTCTTCTTCCACCGCCTCCTCCTCCTCCCCTACCCGCTCCTCCAGGTCAGAGACGGTATCTGACCCAGAAGGTAAAGGCTGTGCCAAATCCCTCCAGGGGATAGGTGAACTGCGTGACGCAGAGCCCCCATCAGTGATACTGTTGGTCCTCATAGGTGTTATCCCTGGAAACATCGTGGTAGTGATGGTGGTGGGGATTCTGGTAGCCGTTACCTCGGGTGTTAACTACAAACAAACCCTGTATTATATATATAGAACTAAATAAATCAGAATAGAGATGCGCACACACATATACAAGGATACTCACATTCCAACTCTGCAGCTGCGGTGTTTCCACATGTTGTGTGATATTTGGCATCATGGTCTGAAAAAAAGGTTTAACTATAAATTGATGCCCCACCACTTCAACCTCTCAAGTCACTTTATGTCAACAAACATACCTGGAGTCTTCTCTCCACTCTCAAGGTGAGATTGCCTGCCATACCCTGCAGATCTCTCTGAATGAGAGACGCCACATCTACGATAGAACATTCAGGCCTGGATATGTCCATCAATAGGTACCGGTCGGTAAACTCATTCAACTCTAAAAGTATCTGACCCAGAGCAGTACGCACATCCATCATCCAGACCCGAGCCACATCACGACGAGCGGTATGTTCCTAGAAGACAATTTGTGTTAACATATGAATAGAAACACTAGTTATTATCCTGTCTCACATGTTCTAAACTTACTCTGACAGCCTGTGAAACATCTATATGCGGTTGTTGTTGTGGTCGCAAACAGAATGGGCACACCAACCGATCGTGCTGCTCCTGGTGAGCATGCAACCAAGCGGCAGTAGATCTGGAGGAAGCGAACTGCGCCTCAATAGGGAGATCTCTCACACTGATTGAGATCGCCTCCTCCTCTACCGTACGTGTTACCATCTGAAACAGTAACATAAACATGACACATTCAAGCAAACAGTAATATCAAACAGCACTTGTAAATATATACCTACAGAGTTGTAACAGTACGGAACAGCACTGGTGGTGGGTGAGGGAGTCACACTGGTGGTAGATGGAACCGCATAGGTGGTGGTGGGGGGTGATGGATCAGTCCTCCGCTCCCCCACTCTTGTAGATGAACGCTGAAACAGAAAATATCAGTTCAGTACATGATAAGGAAGTTAAATAGAATAGTATATTGAACAGAAAAACACAGTACATACCGTTTCGGGAAACAGCGCCCTCATCAATCCTTCTCCACCTCGCCTTCCACGTGGAGGGTTCACAGGGACAGGTCTCCTAGGAGTATTCAACCCTGTGTACCCCAGCCGATGCCTCCAGGCGTGTCCTTGAGGGGTTGTAGATATAGGGGTTGGGGTATAGGACGGGGTCGGAGTCTGTGGGCGGTTAAGGGGAGGTGGTAACAGAGATAATAGAGCAGGTGGTGGTGGTAAAGAAGTTGATGGTGGTGGTAGGGGGCGTGACCTCACATCCCGAAGAACAGAGGTCTCACCCTCATCGTCTGACGAGGTATCCACATACTGGATACCTCTCTGAAAAGAAACAAAAAGAAACACATACAATCTGACCGTCAAACTAATGAAAGGGGTATAGTTAGCAGTTACAAGCCTTACCTTCAAATTCAGGGGTAAAATACACCCTACTCCAACAATCAACATCAACATTAACAGGAATTGCATCATCTGAAAAATCAGAAAATAATACGTTAGTACAAACAAGAATAATCAGCTTGTCCTCTGTGTCATAAGGGGTTGGAACCGTCATCTGGTACAGTAAAGCCGTATCAGAGCCCACATTACAAGCCGGGGTAAGCAGAAGGCTTACCCCTTGTGGAAATAGCTCCAAACCAACGCTATTTCCTGTGACCGCCACTCCATTACAAAATGCGGCCCCCAAATTATTTTTGTATTTTTACTTTTATATATTTTTTTGTGTAACAGTGCTACATTTATCACTATGACATTCAACCTTGCGGGTATTTACACCACACCAGAGGGTCACACACACACACACACACACACACACACACACACACACACACACACAATGTTACAACATTACAAAATATTCCCTATATTTACATCTCCGAAACATACACCTGCACAAGTCACCGTGACAGTCTGCTTGTTTACAAAATAACAAGTCCTTTATATGAAACCTTTGACAGTTCATCACACAACAACTATAGCACAGTTCCGATGCTGTTGTTGAACTTGTCCCTGTTCCCGTTCTAGTCACAACAGTGGTTGTTGTCGATAGTCTGTATAGATCCATCACCGTCATTCGAATGTTCCAATACCTACACCTACAATGGCAGAAGCTGAATGCCTGACACTTTGTACATGCCAGACCGTCAACTTGGCAGTCGGGTGCTTGAAAACATTTGTTGATACAGCAGTATCCAGTCAAATGTTGAGGTCTCTCAGATACTTTGACAGGAACACTGTACGACTTCCGGGATTTGCAGTCGGCAAGCAAACAGGTACACAGATCACCGTAACAATCCGGCTTAGTGCAGAACACCAGATCCTTTACGGATATAGCCTTACAGGCGTTACCGCAGCACACGTAAGTCTCCAAAGTCTTGCAAAGATACATCTCCATTATCTGAAAAATCAGAAAGTAATTTGTTAGTATAGAAATACTAAACAACTTGTCCTCTGTGTTCTACGGGGTTGGAACCGTCATCTGGTACAGTAAAGCCGTATCAGAGCCCACATTACAAGCCGGGGTAAGCAGAAGGCTTACCCCTTGTGGAAATAGCTCCAAACCAACGCTATTTCCTGTGACCGCCACTCCATTACAAAATGAGGCCCCCAAATTATTTTTGTATTTTTACTTTTTTATTTTTTTTGTATTTAATTTTTTATTTTTTTTGTGCATAGCCGTGCTATGTATTACTATGACATTCAAAGGTTTACGGGAGACTTAACTCCACGCCAGGGACCTTAAGGTTTACGGGAGACTTAACTCCACGCCAGGGACCATAACGGTTTACGGGAGACTTAACTCCACGTCAGGGACCGTTAGACACACACACTCTTTAGACAATCATAGTAACATTTAGCACTACGCAATGCACATTTACTATCTTTTTTATTATGCTTTGATAAAACACAATTGAAATCTACTCTCTCAGAGACTTTACACTGCGAATCCACCTCTAGCACGTTCCTGTGGAACCGTCTTAGGAATTTTGCTTTCTCTAACCCTTTAGTATATAAAATAGCGAAAGGTTTACACAGTATACGTATTAAATCTTCATTATAAGTCACGCCTCCTTCTCCCCACCGTATACAATGGTGATGTCTTTGTAACCAACGTGCTGTCCTTTGAGCTTTACTATTCAATCCCTCAAAACTGTACGGAGGTTTAAATACAGTAACACTAAAAAAGTGATTGCCCACAATTGCAAGTTCTTTAATAATATAGTTATTGTCATTATCCATAAACGCGTGAAACTCAACCACGGCGTACTCCATGTTTAAACAGTGTAATTTCGTCGTATAGTCTGTCAGCCTCAGGTAAACTGCTAGGTACTATCTCGTCCACGGCTAGGTTCTCATTGATGTATGCTTTCATTTCGTTTTCAAAATAAAATAATTCAGAAATACGACGTGTCACAACAGGAATAGAGTCTTCAAACGCCCCCCACTCCGATTCGTTCAAGGTTAAGGTTCGTCGCTCGTCGTTAAATGTAACATAACGAATACCAAAAATAGATTTAACCACAATCTCGCCGCAGCTCAAGGTGAATCTACGATTACTTTTTTCACCTAATGCAGCAGTAATGTGAGAACCTTTAAGCAGTAGTAATACTTCATTAAACAACTCTTGCGTAAAAAACACAAAATTCTTACCACCATGTATAAGCACACCGATTTCACATCCTGTATGTTGAAACAAACCAACTGATATGAATTTTGAACATTCTTTATTTAGAAAATGTACAGTCTTTAAAAAAACCCCGAGCTGAAAGTTAGGTATTTTTACGAGCTCGTCAATATCCTCCACGGTGGAGACGTTCACATTTACGTCCGTACTCGTTGACTCCATGACTGCAAATAACCTTTTTGAATGAGACTCGCACCCTATGTACTACCCCCACCCTTATTCGCCTCCCCCCCTCCTCCTCAAATACAATTCCACTGCATCTAATTTTTTACTGAGTTATACCTATCCCTCAAATACAATTCCAACGCATCTAATCTTTTGTTGTATGACAATGATCTATCACACCCTCGTAAGATTTTCGTCTGAAATATTTTCGTGGTGGTAGTTAAATCGTTATCAAATTCCGGATCGATTTGTACAAGAGGAAACTCATGTAGACGAGCATTGTCGATATCGAATTGATAATATATTTCATCATCAACCTCGATCACTTTACATTCGTCACAATATCTGGAACGAAAAACCACCCCTACAGCACCCACTAATAAGTATACCGAATATGTAGCATAGTCAACGATATCCGAAGATAAACGACTCTGTAACGCTACATAAACCTGTCTTGATATTTGTGTCTCATCGATCTGAAACTGACTCTTATTGTGGAGCAGTCCGTCATCGATGAATGCTTTGCTCAATAACTCTTCGAGCCTATGACTGTTGAATGCATAGATATTATCCTCGCCAAGTACATCATCACCTTTCATATCATAAAACCTATCCTTAGGCACGACTCTGAGGAAAGCGTGAACAAATCCTGGGTATGTGTAGCACATGCTGTCTCGTCCTCAAATGATTGGATCCATCGTCCCGACGGGGTTACAACTGACAACTTTGATAAAACGACGATAGATCACTCAAATAACCCTTCTCAATCCCCTTTGGTTCGATTAGAACCAATGGGAACTCGTGTAGACGAGCATCATCGAAATCGAATTGATAGTATATTTCATCGCTTATATCTGCCTCCTTACAATTGACACAATAATGGCTGCGATAAACCATACCCACCCCACCCACTAATAAGCGTAATGAATCTGTAGCAAAGTCGATGTTACTCGAAGATAGCCGACTCTTTAAAGATGTATAGACGTGTTCCGATACTTGCGACTTCTCGACTTGATATTCCTCATCTTCGGTGATATACTGTGTGAATATAAAGGTCAAGTCATCATCTATTCCAGTAGGTTTGATTTCCATTAGCCCCCTTTCGTCAATAAATTCCTGTAAATCCGGTAATCTATCCCTCGGCACGAGCCTGAGGAAGGCATGTATGATTCCAGGGTATGTGGTGCACATAATGTCTCTTCACTGAATGAACAGGTTCAAACATGAACAGTTTTATATATCAATGACCGCGCATGCGCAGAAACCAAATATACGATGTCAGTATACAACAATTACACATTAACTTTTTTAACGTTACCCGATAGGAGAGTATATACAATATGTGAGTCATGTAGAATGAGACAGTAGGCTGAAGTATTTGCAGGTATATTTGCGGAAGCCTCAATTTCCAGTCTCACATCCACAGGACCTGATTTAATAGAATCATTCTGTTTAGAACAATCAATTACAAAAATCGGAGCTTTATCCCGAAATTGATCCAAACTGAGATACGGAGACGGCTCCTTTCCATAATAAGATTTTAGAAATCTTGCATACATCTCATACATGATCGAAACGTCGCCGTGCAAGTTGTCGTAAGGGAAATATTGTGAATTGAGATACAGTTTTACATTTGTAACATTACATCTGTCAAACAAAGTAGCATCTGAATTTATTTTATTCTTTCTATCTTTTTGGAAGCCCAATATAACATAACGAGGTTTTTCCAGCTGATTAGCTGTCTTAACGGTCCAAGAAATTTGTGTCGATTGGGGCAATGTTGGATATTCGTAAATTTCCCAAGTACGGAAAGGTATGTGTACAGGACTGTCACGTTCTATCATTTTCAAAATTTTCAATCTAAAAGTATCGGTTACTGTTAGGTGAGGAACTCTCCAGTGTATACTGAGTATCTCAAGCTTTATGTCTGTAGCATTGTCACTGTAGATAGCATTCCAATCAGTGGCTGATCGTAATAGTATGAGTTCTTGTTTCACATTCACTACTATCCTCTTGTAGTCCTCAAAGAACCCCATCAACAGCTTCAATGGTACAGAGAGAGTAAATTCTTCAACCTCTTTTGTTTCACCAATACCCAACCATCCCGCGTTACCTAACTTATTCTTCTCATGTTCACGTAACGATAATAGATTTTTCAATATACTTGTAATTCCGACATTTCTCGTACGGTCCACTTCGTTAGCAGCTATCTCATATCTAATGTCATCGAATAAGAACGCTACTGCATTGTTAACAAGCTTTACAGATGCAGCTGTACTGTCAGCCTTCGTTCCACTCAATTTACCCTTGATATGTAACAAACTTTCAAAAGGGACAGTAATAACATCCTGTTGATTTATAGGGATACGAATTTCATCGTTATTGCCATAAGTAGAGGACGCATATGGTCTGTGAGAATGGTATTCAAGACCTGTGATGACGTCATCGTAATTTGCAGCACTATCTATTGCCAGTAGTTCCATTTTTAACCTTGAATCCTAACGATCTAAGGAACAGAATATTCCGTCGTGTTAACTCGGCTAGGGGTCGACTTATACTGACGTCTTTTTTATACTGACGGTCGTTAAATACGAGACCCATTCCGTCGTAAGTGTAATCTGACAGACACAGTCTCCCCTCTGAAATCTACAGGAGCACCGATCTGATCTGTTAAACTTACTGTGATATTATGAATAGTTTTTACTTTGACAGGTAAATATATTATTGTTGGTGGAATGTCCACAATCTTGTACCCTGGAGGTACTTGTGGGTAAAACTCGTGTATAACATGACACTCTGTACCGTTTTGAAATGACCCCTTCACAATATTACACTCTATACGAATAACATTCACTTTAATTACATCAACTGGTAAATCAGATTCATGTTTAGCATTAGCTGCAAGGTCACCGATCTTAAAACCGAGTAATTTCCCGATAGAGTCCTCTTTAAACCGAATTAGCCTAGAACACTTTATCTCAGCTTTCAATGTATTATTGTTGGGTTTTAGGGTTAATCCATCCTTCGCTGGTAATTGTGACCTGATATATTTTTCAATATCCTCGATTTCATATGAGCCAGTAGGTATACTAATGTTCAATTCAACACTATCTTTATCTTTTGGATCTTTGCCGAGGTAAAATTTATTATTAACACCCTCCACTATATTAGGGATTGAATTGTAAGTGGCAAAGTCAATGAGACCAACCTCCCACTCACCATCATCCAACTCAACTGGAGGAAAGAAATCACACGAAATTGTAGAACTATTACCACTTAAAACGATACTCATGATAGAAACTTTAGACACAAATGTCCGCACACGACTGAGTTATCGCTTTGATGTCTTTTATAGTTATAGTTGATATTAGCACCCGTACCAAAGTACCTAGTCAACTCGTTTGGCGGTCTAAGATTTCCAAAACTGTCGAAATACTCTACACTATTACCTCGTTTTTTATAACACACCCAATGTGTACCTTCACCGTTGATACTATCTAGGTTTACAATAGCATTTTCATTTTTCAAAGGCTTCGAGGGAAGACTGTCTCTCATGTAGACACCTCTAAAATAAGGGATTCTTAGTTTCAAGACATATTTCTCCAAATCAATATTTGTTAACGGTCTATTTGGTAATGAATCTAACAACGTTTTTTTTTACCTCTCCTACGCTTTTTCTTACCACCACCTTTCTTATATGGTTTCAAGTAAAGACCCTTCCCCTTTAACTGTTTCAATAGTTGTTGTACTGTACGTTTCCCCCTTTTCCTCTTTCCACCCCCTAATTTTGTTTTAGCCTTCATTGCAGCTGCTACAGCCAAAGCGGCGGCACGTGCACCCAAAGACGCGTCCCCTGCTTTAACTCTACCCCAAGCCTTTCCAGCAAGTATTTTATCAGCCCCCCTACGTCTTTCTGAATCACCGTATCTACTATATGCTATATCGTGTTCCTTACAAGCTTCGTCCAAAGGGTTCACACCTTTATCTCCACGAGCTAAACGTTTGGCAAGTTTTGTACCTGGGCCGCAATAGTTGTAAGACGGTAAATGTAGTTCGACGGGTAATAAATCAACTGCTTTATTCAACACCTTATCACCTACACTTAATAACGAGGATACAAGACCACAACCTTTTCTCTTTGACTTTCGACGTCTAATAGATGTTGCTTGTTCCACATCCATTTATATACTGATCAAAAAGGTGAGCTGCATTCTATTAAGAGTAAAATATACCCCATAGTACGGTGTACGTTCTGTTCAAAGTCATATTTACGAATGAGTTTAATCAACAAATTGTTTAGATATTTATTCTACATCCTTATCCTCTGCGCCCCATAGCGATCTCCAGTTCTTTACCCCTTCTTTAGGAATAGTTTCTTTACTGTATTTTGTTTTAATGGCACGTGCAAGTTGAATCAATTCCGTGTTAATAAATTTTTTCAAACTAGCTTCCGTAAGTTCAATACTGTGAACAAAGTTGAATCCTGCGTGCGCGATTGATTCGGTTAATTGTTGGACTGTAATAGCATCCGCTGCTGAAGTACCACGAGCGACATTACAAATACGTTTTGCCTCGGCATTAAAACAGTCCTCTTTTTGATTTTTGAGTAATACATTTGTATTTAACCATTCATACATATCGTGAATATATTTTTTCAACTGTCGCAAATTGACTGCATCTACATCAGACGTACCGTCAAGTAAATCACTTATTTTCTTACTGTCAGCACTGAATACCCCTCCAAATGGGAGTAAATGCACTGTATTTTTTATAAGAAAAGCTAAATTGACCGCATCATCCATAAATAATGGAGAGCCGATTTTTGCTACTCTTTTTTGCGCAAAATTACATGATTGACCGTCATTTAGTGGCAGTCTATTGTCAACGTACTGTTTGTTGACAGCATCCTCTTTACCGCTAGGCGATTCTACATTAATGATTCTAGAGTTACAGGCATCAAATAAGCCCTCTCCGTTCTTTACGATAAAGTTTTCCTTCGCGTATATAACGTTAACAGCATCATCATTTCCCACAGGTTTGCCTACATCTTGTATCCTATTATGATTAACAGAATACTCGGTCATAAGTTTGATTGGAATTAGAGACTCGAGATAACCTTTTGTAACGGCATCATCAGCGTCTTTGGCCACGCCCAGACCCCCCAAAGGTACACCCTTTGTATGATATTTTTTTATTTTTTTGTTAAAAGTTAGACAATTTTTCTCTAGAGTTTCTAGGTTAACGGCATCTTTTTTAGTTTTAGGGCTGGCTACATTACTTAAGATTTTGCCCCTTATGTCGTAGTTTCCCTCAGGTGTAAGGTCATATCCTGTAACTCTAGACCCAGACACTGAACGAGTCTTACTAAGCTCAGAGTATCGTCCAAACTTGTCGACGCTCATTTTATTAATGATCTAATTTTTCTATTTCCAGAACCTTTTATAATCCCAGCTTCCCGTAGTTCTTCAATGATGGAGGCTATTTCGTTAGCATGCCCTGTATGACCAGCATCTATAGAGGCCAATAAGAGTCTTAGTCGGTTACAAAGTTCATTAGGGTTGTCCCAATATGAATATCCTCTCCCTGTGATTGTTTTAGAAGGGAATAACGGCTCTATAATGTTTCTATATTTTAGAGATCTGTTACGATTAACTACTTCGTTCGGATTGTATGATCTCTTGCGTGCACTGGATCTCAAACAGATATCTCTATACGCTTGTAAATCGGCATCGGTATATATTTCATCATCTGGTAAACGTTTAAACACCAACTCGTACAACCCGGGCGTCCCACTATAGTGTATACCGTCAATTATAATTTCACCATCGTCCGACAACTGAAGAGTCTTGTTACCGATCGTCATAGAGTTGTCTTCGATTTTCGGTCCGTAACTGTGATCTATAATTTGACTTCTGGCGGTATCTTTCATCATTATAAGCATATATTTTCGTGCCAGTGGATGTTTGAAATTACTGTTTACCCAATTTTCAGATGTACTTTGCCCTTCAGGTGTTGACAATAGTTCCCTTACACTAGGTCCTGGTTGGTCCGGACTCTCGGCAATTATTTCAGTATCCATAAAACTAGGAGAACCCATAAATCCCCCTCCTCCATCTCCTCATCCTCCTCCTCCCCTCCCCTCTCCTCAGGGCTGATCACGTCCCTAACCTCGTCCTTAACCTCGTCTTTGACATAGGGTATAGACGGTGACCCCTTTATTTTTGACAACTCTTTAAGTATAGGGCTGTATTGTTTATTGAGCAGCACCTCTGTATAAGCTTCGCCTTGACGTATAGCCCGATACTTTTTTTTAATAACCTCCCTTAACCGTGATATCTCCGCTGTAAGGTTAGATGACGTCATGGTAATTCTATAGATCTGAAGAAACACGGATATTGTTTTCTAGTCAGGAGGAACTTTATTATATCACCAGCTGATGCTTTCAATATGTTAGCACTCCACTGCAACCCTTTCAGGTATCCGTACGTGTCCTTGTCAAAACGAGGAATGTGCTCGATTTTGTCCGTACTTTTAAATATAAAGGTTCGTTTTAGATTATCACGCCATTGAGCTATTTCGGCTACAAAGAGATAATCATTCTTTGGTGTGTCCTCCATAAACTTTTTAAGTTTAGCTATAGGCTGAACACTTTGCTCACTAAGCAGATACGAGTTTAATAATAAAAATTCGTCCAAATTTGAGCCCGTATATTTCATCCAAGACTGTAACAATTTTTGGTTAGTTACAGTATAATTGATACCGTCAAAGGATAGCCCGAAATGAACACATTGTTGAGGTACTGTAGGTAAGGCTTCCTTAAGAAACTCTACAGTGAACAAACCTTGAGCTTTATTGTTTACAGCTTCAAACTGTTTACCTCTGGTTCGTTTAGGTATGATGGGGGGAGGGCCGAACTTTACATTGTAACTGATGTCGATACAGCACTTTGCCTTTAAGGCCGTTCTATATAGTGCTATAGGCCCACGTATAGGTATAGTTCTCTCTGTGACAACTACACATTTGGAAGTGAAAGGTAAGGAGCTTCCATACTGTAACATATTCAAATACGCGTTCATATACCCCACCCCTCCGTGGGAGGGGGTGACAGTTGTATTGAACAAATCGGGGAAAGGTCTAAACCTCGAAATCATATTTTGAGGGTGTCTCACTGTGCCTTTCAACATATGTTCGTTATATATAACAAGTTCAATAGGCACACCGTTTTTTTCACACTCGCTTAGAAATTTCAACCATATTTCCCTATTGTAAATCCTATCAGCAGAAGTAATCATGAGTATAACTAAAGGTGGTAAGCTTTTACTGTGACCTCCCCGCCTTTTATGCCTCCAACATCTTCTATTGAATATATCACCATATCTACCAGATCTACTACAATAGTTTCCACAAAACTGTTTTCTGTCCGTATAATACCATGAACATAAATTTGATTTCGGATTATGCAATTTACAAATGTTGGCAAAAGGCCGAATATCATTATACGTGAATATACGCATTATATATCTTTAATAAAACGGTCAAAACCTATTCTGTAACGACCAGTATCTTTTTCACTATCTTTATCTATCACAATAAAACCGTGTTTATTCTCCCAAGCAATAGCACAAATATTTCTAAACTCGTCAAATGAAACGTCTGTATTGACGTGATCTTTGTAAATGTGGCGTAAGTTCAGATCATCCTGTTTAAATACTATTAAGAGGTTTGCATTATCACGAATCAAGTGTTTTGGAATATTACTGTAAGATTGACCTAAATAGAAAGAGTCAATGTTATTATGACGCCCCATAGTAAAATAAGCACGTATATTGTTATGTTTTTCACAAGCGATATCATCAAATATCATTATAGAATTAGGTTCGGCCTCGTTTGGCGGGATTACGAATTCATTATCAGTGAATGGGTAGTATCCGACGTCAGAATTTTCAAGAATCTTTTCCAGGAACTTGTACTTTGGTTGGTGAAGGGATTTTGAAAATATGTAAACATTAGCAAATTTTAAGCCGTTAGGTTCAAAAAGTAAGTTAAATATAACGTTAGTCTTACCGCAATTTGATGGTCCGCAAAGTAATGCTCTGATTGTGTTTGGGAGTAATGAGCTGTGTCTTTTATTTACAGCCTTTTTCTTGAGAAAAGTGTCGAAATTCGTCATATTCATTGAATGTAACGAGTGCTCGACCCTCATGATGACGTAATACTGAAGTTAAATTGATTTGTATGAGCATTATATAAGTTTTTTTAAATACTCTACAGTAACCGTAACCTAACCTAACCTATTTGACAATTTCCTTTTCACTTACCCATGAGTTATGTGTCTGATCAAACCCTAACCATTTCACAAGGATCTTATCACCTCTTTTCTTTATAACTTTCTCAACAAGATATACATTACCTATTTTTGATCTATTTAATTCTTCACCATAAAACCCGCCTTTTAAAATTTCCCCCTTCGAGTCTTGTAGAATATAAGTTATAGGTTTTGACGGTACAATAGCGTAAACTGAGAAAACCTCGTTTGTCCAATTAGGTAAATAACCTTTAACGAACGTCTTTTTAAATTTGGAAATTCTAACTTTTTCATCTAGTTTAAATTTGGGTATAGCTTTTACGGTTTTACGATCTAGTTTTTGTAATAATAGTTTCTCATGCTTTTTCAATACGTGAGACGGTTTCATTCCTATGGTACTATGCACTGTATTATTATATGATTTTAATATTTCTTTTAAAAGGGTTAACCATTCATAGCTGCCCCGAGCTGTAAATTCACACCACATTAGATTTTTTAACGTACGATTTAACCTTTCGACTATGGAAGCTTTTTTGTCAGAGTATGTATGGTAATGATTAATGTTATATTTTATCATTAACTGTTTCACACGAGTGTTGAAGAATTCTTTCCCTTGATCGGTTTGCAAATGTTTCATACGATGTTTTTTAAGTATAGGGTCTAAACATTTAGCTACTTCAACGCCTGATTTTGTTTTTAACGGCACAGCAAAAGCATATTTTGTTAAACAGTTTATCATTGTCAATATATACTTGAACCCTTTATTTTCTCTCGCATAAGGGATCATTTCGACCAAATCAGCCTGATACAGGTCATTTATACCTTTTAATGTTACATTTCTGGTCGGGTAACGCCTACGGGCTGGTTTATGCAACTCCGCGGCAATAGCCTGTCTCACATTCATTATGAAAATGATAGAATTTAGAGAATAGCAGCTATTTATAAAATACGCATGGTCTTGTATCCATAGGGGACTGTATCATACTCTCCAAATCTCTTTCTTTTAGCACCTGTTATACTAAATTTTTTCTTTTCATTTATTGTAACAACTTCACGAATAACGGATCTCCTAATTTGATTACCACTTATGTAAATTGGTTCGTTAATGCTGTCAACATCGTCTTCGGTGTCAACTAATCTTTTTAAACAATCAAAGTTTAGTATCTGCGAATTTCTAAAATTTAGTGTGAAACCTTTAATTTTACAAACCGTAACGGTCTGACCTGTATTTGTAGAGACTTTGTATCCGTATGTTTTGGGACCTCCCGAGACAAACTCACTGATATATGAATCTGGTCCATATTCTGTAAGTTCATCGGTCATTTCGCCTAGATAGTCACCTGTAACTACTTTATGTTTACCCTCTTTAAAAAGATATATTACACTATCTGTGTCAAAGTATAATACTTGCTGGCCTAAAGCATCAAGATGTTCATACAGTTTAAGCCGCGCCTGACTAGTAGTGAACGCAGCCAACACGACATTTACTGTAGGTAATATGTCGGCAGATTCTTCAATATACTCCCACGATACAAATAACGTTTCGTCATTAATTTCTTGGACATTTGTTACTACAACGGAAGGGCTACATAATAGTTGAAACAGATCACTAGATCTCCTTATAATTCTAACTTTAGATTGATTCTCCTTTTGCCCAAATTTGCCCCAAAATGAATTTAACATTAATTTTGCAAGCGATCTTAGACCGCTATTCTTTTCAATTTTAGTGGAATCAAGTCTAATACTTTCATGTGTGAAATAGTCTTCGATATATTTACATTTATCCTGCTCTGTCACGCACCACGATGGAAAACCTGATGCCTCCTGTTTTATTTTTAAAAAAGTGTTTATAAAATCTGTAAACAGGCCTCCCTTGTCAAAAGTAGCCATCTTGTACACCCAAAGCTCATACATGTCCAATATAATGTAACCTTTTTGTATAGCTTTACGGATTTCACTCATTTCCCAAGTACCCGATAGGGCACGTTCTTCAATATCGTGACAACATTCATTCGCATTAACATTTTCTCCACATGTTCGACACAGCACAAACATTAATTTGTTGTACATTCTTACAGGTAAAACCGGTAAATATAAATTATTTGGAGGCAGTATTTTGCATTTTAGGAGCCCTTCAGCGTTTAGACCTTGGGCCTTACAAGCCTCGTTACCTATGAAAATCTCAGGGTGACCTACAGGATATTTACCATACTTACATACCCACGGATATAATGAACAAACGTCCACATAATGTATGGATTCTCCTTCTTTACATAAATGATATGATTTTGTATTCCCAGTTCTACCACCAAAAAATGCATCACGTGGGTTTAGAGGTAACATATTTAGTATAGGGTGTTTTTCTAGGTAGGCAGTCTCGAGAGGTTTGTCTTTCTTTAGTTGCCTAAATCTACATTCCCACATTTCGACTACAGTGTAACCGATTGACGCAAGTCTTTGTGTTTTTAATTGCGTTCTCTCGTATCTTAAATTGAATGTATCGGCTGAATCGTTATGTAACTCTTCATCCCGATTTAGAGGAAAACAGTCGGGGCATCCGTGATAGTAACACCCGTGAAATTCAAATATAGTGTTATTTGAGATTCCGTCGACACTCATCCCATTAATTTTGACCTCGCGACCTCTACCTGCGTGTTCTATCTGTGTTCCTATTTGGTCCTCTTTATATGTTAACCACTGCAAAGCGATAGATGACTGATTATCAATCATTCTGTATCCCTTTCTAGGTAAAATTCCGATTGTATCCTTTTTTAAGAAATTACGTCTGAACGCTAGATTACATGCACTAGCTATTGTGACGGCCTCTAAAAAAGGGTCCACATTACACTGATCTAAGAACATTTGTCTAAATTTAAGACACGCTTGAGCTAAGATATCAACGTCTGATATACAATAAGCTACGAGTTCTACTTGAAGATTAAAAACGTAATTGTTCTGAATTTGTATATTATACCATTTTAAAAAATCTTTTCGACTCTCGTCAAACATGGAATCAGGGTTGTAAAAATCAATAGACGGCATAGGTCCTACATAGTTCTGGTTTTCCCTTGTATTGAAAAGGTGAGGAAAGTACCCCTTCTTTTTTTCAGGAGGTAAATCGAAAGCTTTAGGTAATTTTGATAATGCCATAGGCATATAATTAATGGAATCGATAAAACGAACATTATCTAATTCTAGTAATATTATCTTGGTACCTCTAGTTATCAATTCAGGTGTGAATTGAGTTTCCTCTAGAATATATTTTAAAATAAATTGTATATCAAAACCTGAGCCGTAATGCGATATAATACATACATTTGTAAAATTTTTCCGAACATTCATGATATACTCCATAAACTGATTAACAGGATTGGTATTGAAAATGTGTAACTTATCATGCTCTGTCGGACAATTATTAGGACACGAATTACAAAATTGTTGTGAAACACACAGATTGACTTTATGAACTCTAGCTTCGGGATTTGAGGTTGATGGTGTATCTTGAGTCGTTTCTACATCGAAAAAAATCAATAAATATCCGTCTTTTTTAGGTTTTTTGATATCTATTTTCATATAACATTGATGTCCGGAGGGTCTATATTTTGAACAAACACTACAGTATTCCTCATAACATGTATGTTTCGGATGTTGTCTTGTCTTTTTAAAACTACGGTTACAATTCAGACAATATTTTAGTATGTTACACAACGTTGTCTTGTGCTGATTAAAACAAGTCTGATTAAGGAAATTTCTATTACATTGGTTACACGTTGAAACGTTACCATCTTTTTCGCAAGGTGGTGAACGCCTACATGAGCTGCAAACGTTTGAACAAACATGATCTCCTATCGTGTTGTAAGGAATGTGACAGTTTTCGCAAAAGTACCCACACGCAAATGCTGAAGTTAGACTGGTTATCAGATTGAAATGATTTTGGTTGTACAATAGATTAATTTTATATTCGGCATTAGGTATATGTTGTTCAAATAGTATATCACGGCCCCTAGCCCCATATTGATAAACAGTAATTTTATAGTTTTTTAAGTGATCCTGGAATTTTTTCAATTCTGCAATACCGGCACCGCTTTCAGGAATAGTTACATTAGCATCGTTTAATAGTTTTTGAGTTTCAGTAGTTTGTCTTTTACATCTGTATTGTCTAATAGCATTGTAATATGGGTCTTTTTTAGCGTGCGCAATACCAACGACCAGGGCTCTAGGTAGACATAAATTGTCTGTATTGTTTATAACTACAACACCCTTCCTAGATTTACACTCTTCAGTAAAGTCATTATAATAAAGACCTCGTCTACGACCTAACCCTACTGGTAGGCTAACTTTTGTGCATGTTAATTGAAATGTATCAGTCCACGAACCTGACACTGAACCACTCTGGATTATACTACCGATAACACCCCAAAGGGTATCTACTGAAATCTCAGTTAATGGTCTAAATGCTATATACCCTGGTGTTTGAATTCTCTCGTTTTGGAACGTGAAACCGATTCTATCATTTTCATTACCATTTTGTTTCATCTCGTTAACTAGTTTTTGTAACCCCAGTTTTAACCAATCGACGGTATTAACATGTTTTGGTGGAGTATTAAATTTGAAAAGCGTTTTCGTACCTGTAAGTCGATATTTTCGAACATGGGATGTCGTTGTACTTATACGGTTTATAGGGTCCATTATATCTTATAGGTAAACTATGGTAATATATAGAAATGTATTTGCCCCCAATAGCACACACACACACACAGATAAATATCAAAATTATGTATATAATAAATTAAAAATGTGAATAAATAATCGTATAATACAGTATATATCGATAGTATAAATCTTTTATAACTATATAATGAATAAATGATATATTAAAAGTAAAGACAATCGAACTATGAAAGAAAATCAATAGTCGTATGAATAATTTTTACATAGAGTAAACAAAACGATTTGAATGTATATGAATAGTTGTTATAGAAATATAAAAGTATATACAAGAAGATTTGAACTTACTCAGATGACTACTGGAACCAAAGTGACTGCAGGAAAATCAAAATCCTGTTTCCCCAACCATACACATGAATACATGTATTGTTCCGGAATTATACAAAGGTACATCTGATGATAATCTAATACGGTCCTATACACATGCACAATTAATTATATCCTGGCAAATATTTTGCTCATATAAAAGTTATAGGACCATGCGTTCCCACACATGTATGCAATTATTATATCCTGCAAAATATTTTGCTCAATTGTAAGTTACGGAACCGTGAATTTAATATGTGCTCACAAACAATCAATTATTTTGTTTACCTGAAAGTTATAGAACCGTAATAATATGTGTTCGCAAACACGCGCTTCCTACTAATTATTGTTTGACTGTATGGATATAGCGTATTTCAAAAACAATGTATCCTAAATAATTATAGTAACGATTCAAATCAAAAGCAAACTATTGTTATATTTTACTTACATAATCTCTGGTAGCAATCTCGAAACTGAAATGGTAACTGGGAATCGAGACTGAGGCTTTTATAGTGGGGTAGTTATGTAGCCTAGGGGGTGATAATTTGTATATATCACGGTTATTTTTGTTAGACCAATGCTATGAAATCGCCTGCAAGTAACCACATGTGTTATTTGTATGTGAAGATGCGAATATTTATTTTCGCATATCCCCCACGTCGTGATTTATTGCATACGGACATGTGTGCATGCGTGTGGTAGTTGACAGACGCCATATGTTCTTTGCTAGTGCAAAAAATTTGTATGACTGTGAGAATAGTGCATGTGTAAGACTAATTACGTATAGGGTGATTCGAAAGTACCGTATCTTAAACAAATCTTGTTACTGATATAGAATTAAAACTTTTTGGGCCATCTAACGATATCTCGTCATTTGTGGAAAATTAATTCAACATAAGAAATTAAATAAAGTAATAATATTGTTATTTTTGAAGACTAGATAATTCACGGTAAATTTTGTAAATAGTAATTTACAGTGTTTCACACGATTTAATGTGAGTACTTGATTTCAATTTTTTACAGTTATTGTTTAAGCTAGAATATGGGTAAAATTTAGAGATAGGCTAGGTTTTGGTTTTTACTATATTTTTGCACCTTTCTGTGCTTGTCTTTATGGAATTTTCAGGATTAATATAGACCGTAATTAAATGCTACAAATGATGTTCCCCATTTTGTACTTTTTGTTTGTTTTTAAAATAGAAATATTTGAATTTAGGTCCGTTTATTTATCTTCAATTCAAAATATATTTTTAATTCCGTTATTAAATAGATTTTTGTGAATTTTGATAAAGCTTGCCAAATAAGTCTATTATTATTATAGTGAGCGGATTTTATATCCTACATCCGAAATTCTGATTACACTTTTTACACACCTTGACAAATGTTTGGATCTAAGTGGGGTAAAACTTAGGTAATATTAACAAATTATAGTTTGGACTTACGGTTATTCTTCGTCGCTACTCGATGTTGAGTCCCGACGGCATTTGCCTGTCAACCCTGACGTTGATGGAATATCAGGGTCAAATATAGGAGGCTCTGGGGAAGGCGACGGCATGGTCTCTCTACATGTCAGATCCTGGTCATGCTGCTGAGGCTCCGGTTCCAGGTGGGGTTGAAGGTCCATCGGCTCCTCCAGAGGCTGTTCCTGATGCCCTACGTGGTGAATTATTTCTGGAAGGTCCCAAGGTTGTCCACACAAATATGAAGGGATGGGGATAGCGCTTACGTTAGCGCTTAAGTCCCAGGTGATTTTTGGGCATCCAAGCCCGTACAAATACCTCTCGGTCCGTTGAATGTATCTGCAAAACGTATTTCTTATTATTATTATTGTTTCTATATTGTATTTTTACGAGTTATGTTTCTTTTTATGAACAACTTACCTTTCTGTTCGTCTCCAGATTCTACTCAAATCGTATCTAACTTCATTGTCGACGTCTTCTGAATATTCTTCGTCCGAAGAATGATAGGCTGAATCGTTGTCACTCATAATTAAAATTGGTTTGAATTAATTCAGTTTAGGCTCGCAACTGAATGTCAAGTTAATATTTCGCATATTCAAAAACCTGGCAGTGGGGGGAAGCGTGACGCTAGCTGTAGAGGTGGGAGTTAGCTCATGTACATTATATGTAGGCTTAGTCTAATTTGAACTACAGGGAGCAGCAGACCACTATGAGCGTTTGAGTTGACCTCTTCATTGGGACGGAACTACCTACCTTGTTCCACGTAAGCAACTTTTATTATTTTTGGTGTTATATTATTACAAAAGTGTTTTTATTTTTCTTTATAAACATTAACAGATTCGGAGGTGGTATTATTATTATTTGGTGTTACTTTTATTGATGTTATGTTTTCAATTGTCGTAGCAAACATTTATGATTTCGGGAGTTGTTTATTATTTTCGTTATTACTATTATCGCTGCTGTATTTTCGTTATAAACATTTATAAATTCAGGGTTGGTTATTCTTTTATGTTTTTTTGTAATATTACAGTTGTATTATCGACTATCGTAGCATTCCTTTATAGTTTCGGTAATTTTTATTTCAGATTAACGAGGAACCGAAAAAGGAGGATCCTCCTAGGGTTCCACCCAGGCCTCAAAGGGAGTGTTATGAGTTCATGATTGAAGAGTTGGATTGGGGATGCTGGGGAGGGGAAGATGAGGGACCTCCCCGGATTATTGCGTATAGGATATAATTGTATATTTCTAATAAATGCTTAATTATTATATTTATTACATGTGTTATGGTACGTTATTTCTCAGCCTCAATCAGTATGGGTTTTATAGTGTATTATTATATAATCATTGTATCATTCGTTTTTATTTTAGTCTTCGTCGAACTTTCAAAGGGGTAAGATCTCTGGTAGGTTACAAATTTTGTTTGATGTACTATTATGTATTGTAATATTGTGTGATGTAGGGGTTAGGTGACGTAGCATAATAACATAGAGTAATTCCCCAATGACGTCATTTCCAGTGACGACGTTGTGACGTCTTTTTTGAGACGTCATAATGACGTTACTAGAGCTGACGTCTATCTGTGCCCAGGTGCCCCATAGCGCTATGTGACGTCAATCTGTACTCAGGTGTCCCATAGCGCTATGCGACATCAATCTGTGCCCAGGTGTCCCATAGCGCTAGTCAATCTGTACTCAGGTGTCCCATAGCTCTATGTGACGTAGTATTGTGACGTATTGTGCTTTATAGATTAGGTTATATCTTAAGTTTAGTTAGTCTTCGTCGAGATGTCGAGGAGGAAAGACCTCGGGTAAGTTAACATTGTACTTTGGACATCTGGTTTGCGTCTAGACTTAGGGCACCTGTTTCACGTAGGGCATTCTGTTACCCTAGTCTCTAGTACCCTAATGACGTCATCTCCAGTGACGTCGTTATGACGTCTCTGGAAGTGACGTCAGGGGCCTATTGGCTTTTGTAACCCAAGTGTCCCAGTGTTCAGGTGTCCTAGTTTGTCGTAACCCAGGTGTCCTATATCCTACTCTGAGGCAATACCAGAATTGACCAATTACTCTCTCCCTCATGTCAAAGTATCTATAAATGTTTCTTTTATTTGTTTCTGAGTATATATATTAGTGAGAACATTTGTTATTTTTAAGGAAACTGCAACATGCTTTCAGCAATTTGTTAGTATTAACCAATAGAAGCTCAGCTATGATTTTGTTGTTACATAATATCTCCACCAGTTAACTTGTAGTGTAGGATATTAGAGGGTCAACTAAACTGTTCATGTTAACCAGTAAGTATAGTAAATAGATTATTATAATTTGATTTGCATCTCAGTCAGATTGTTCTCTTCTTTATTGGTTATGGATTTATGTTGTAGGTGGTGTGTAATGTATGTCAAAGCTTAGTGTTGACAAAGACTGGAAAGATATTCACTTGGGGTTGGAATCACTATGGTTTGGGAGATCTCAGTGGTTGTACTAAGTCAGATACTCCTGTTCAAGTGGGAAAGGATATTATATCAAGGTAAGGCCAGCTGATATAATATAAGTTAAAATAGTTTATATTGTCAAAATTTATCTTAACATTTATTTAGACATGTGCAGCTTCTAATTTTCAAATCAAACTAAAACCTTGTTGTGAAAACTTAACCAAATTCCAATTTATTAAATTAAAATCAAACTTTGGTTTGTAAATGTATAAGTTAAACTGGACCCACTGGGAAAATCCTGAACTGAATCCTAAGTTTAGAAGTTTCCTCTGAGCCACTTGACTGTAATTTCTTTATTTCTTAATATTATACATAATACAAAGAAAATACTAATACAAATTATAACTTCAAGTTTTAGTGTATTATATTGAGAAGTTTGTATATATAGTAGAGTTGTTGTTTTTACATTTACAAATATTTGTTCAGGATTATTGTGTTCAAGCTGAGGATATAGGATTATTGTGTTCAAGATCTTCCTGAGTTCAAAAGAGAATTTTTACAACTGCCTGTTTGTCCTTCATCTCTAATTTTAATGGAATTGATTAATTACACTTTTCAATTGTAGACTTTGTTATTGTATTTAGATAGATATTTAAATGCCATACTAATAGTTTCCAATATTTATTAGTTATAAATTATAAATGTTTGTTGATAATTAAGCAACTTTGATGCTTGTTAAATTGTCTAATAATAATCATACCCTTTTATTACTTATCTATTATTATTAAAAGAGATCACTCACTGATAAAAAGTAACTTCTACTTGAGATAAAATCTTGAAACAACTGCAGTGCCTGGACCTTGGGATTTACCTGGAAAACCCAAAATCACCATTTTACAAAATTCACCCCTCCTCCCTTAAATTGAAAATAACAATTAAACTTTGTCATCCTATTTTGATGAAATCCACTTTCAATATATATTTTGAGACACTGATTACCTTATCAGTCAAGAATTTTATTTAACTCACTCGGAAATTCACTCAAAATTGCAGAAATGCTAACTCTGTTAATTATAGACTAAATCAAGTGAAACTCACTTTCTAAACTGATTTTCAGGGACGTTAATTACGAATCTACCATTATTGTTGTCATATGAACACATAGGAAATCCTTTTTTTTTAACTGCAATTTAATAGAATTTGTTTTTGTATTTTGTGAGATACCTAAATATCATACTAATAGTTTTCATTATTTATTAGTTAAAAATTATAAATGTTTTGTTGATAATTTGCCATAATCTAAATTGTTAGGATATTTGATATTTGTTAAATTAATAGATGTTCAATATTTTGAGGATTTTGGAATGATGTCTGTTTGCACTTTATTGTATATGCCGTGTTCTGGAGCCCAGACATGTACATTGATTTTCACTCAAAATATGGCTTTTTTTCATAAGAAAAATAGAACACAATTACATTTTCCCAATAATCGACTTTTTAACAATTTTGATCAAATTTTCCCCAAGCGTAAGGATCCAAACAAAACTTATAAGTCGCCATCTTTTCAAAAATACTGATTCGTATGTTATCAGTAAAAACAAAAACAAAATCATGTTTAGGAATACATTAAAAAATGTGAAAATGAACCTAGACTGATTAAAAGCTTCTTTTAACATTTTTGTTATCCCCATTCCGACTATTGATAATAATTAAAGTAAAATGATGTACCGTCACAATAGTCAATAGTGATTTTTCTATTCACTAAGGCTGTTTCGGCTATTCAGCCATTATCAAGATATGCTGAAATTTGTCCGTTGTATTCATATACGCATAGTACATAACACAAACTTGGATTCATTTTATGTTACATGCATAGTAGGACCACTATCTCGATATGTAGTGTTGCTGCTTTTAACTTGTACTGATTTTGGGTGGTAGGGTTTATTATCTATGTTCGCGCTTATCGTATAATATAGCACGTTGGTATCGAAATGTAACTCTTCATTAAGTAGTGAGTTGATGACATTTTTGAAATTTTTATATATTTTGAGTTGTTCCAATGTGTTTATTAATTTTCCCTTTTGACATTGATGAAGTATTTTTAATAATTAGTTCATACTGCAGTAGTTGTGGTTTGTTTGTATAATATGTTCAGGAAACTTAGAACCGATTTTTGTAGGATTAGAGTGACCTTGGAACAGATATATACATCATATGCAGATAATTTTATTCCTTGCAGCCTGGCACATTAGTTTGAATTATACATATTTACCTTTCATCATAATTACATTAAAATTGTTTGGTTTGATTTTTAAATATTCTAACATTTACAATGTTAACAACCCATGCTTCATTTTCCTTTATTAACCAATAACTGCTTAAGCAAAAATTTGGATGAGATGGTGATAAGTGTGTTTTTATAGGTGCATTAGAGCCAACATTCAATCAATATTTCATCAAAACCATTAGAGCCAAATTTGATAATATCTGAATTATGAGTCTTGACTTTATGGAAGTTTCTTTCTACATTTTTAGGTTGATTGGTAGTTTGGTTTTGTGTATGGGTATGTGAGAAGGTTTGTAAAATGCTTATTTATATTTACAGCTAAAACTGTATCACAATGAAGCCTCGCCTTGTAAGGACTCTGATTAAATTGATAATTTTCACCGTTATTTTCAATAAATTCTTCAATATTTTGCCAATGAAGTAGTCTAAGCAATCTTTGTTCCTTGTGTTCATAAACTATCAAAATAATCCACAAATATTTTGCTCTTCTCTGAAGTTCATCTTTAATCCTTTGCCCCTTCTTTTTGAATTCAATTGTATGTGAATTTGTTTACCTTGAAACTGAACAAGTTACAATGTAAACATTAGTCTAGTTAAAGGCATACAAACAATTCAGTGGTTGTTATGACTCTTTACAAATAAGAGACAAATTAGTTTTATTTTAATTTTACTTATCTTAACATTCTATAGCAGGCCTATAGAATGATAAGTTAAGTAAAATTAAAATTAAATACGAGTAGACCATTAGGCAAAAAATGGAAATAATAAACTAGGAGAAGCTCACAAAAAATCTACAGATATAGACTACAGCCTTATGACTTTGTAAATATATGAAGTGTTATATTGTGAAATATGCTGTTCACCTTAGGATATGGAGTCCACTCACTTTGCTTATGTCACCAACTTAGAGCTGCTGGACTTTGTTGATATACCTCTTTGAATATAACCTACTCTTGTATCACTTGTATCTGTAAATTTCAGAACACAAATTATTTATGAGAATGATAATCATGAGTTTTAAAATAAGCTGACAGTAAACTAATTATTCCTTTGCTTCCAAGAAAATGGGTGTATTGAATCTGTGTAATAAATCTGTAATAAGGCTTATCAGTAAGATAGTGAAAGAAGCCATTTTGAAATCATTTGTAAAGCATTTTGTCACAAGTGATAGGATTTAATCCTTAAAACTGCCTGGCTTCTTTATTTTCAAAATAATCAGTGGTTTAGTTCTAACAATTAATACTCTATTAACCATTATTATCACTTATAATCTTTTTACCTAAAATACAATACATTCTCTTCTCCACTTTAATACAATATTCTTATATACAAATTCCTTATCAAGAATGCAGGATAATTCTAATCCTAACTTTCAGACTTGATTTTATTTTAATGTCTATAATGAGTGTTTCCCCAGTTAGTTACAAGTTGGCCTTTATATTACGTTTGCTCACATTTCTCCTTCAGAGATTCCTTCTGCACCTTGCTAAATACCCTTGGCTATCCAGCAGTCCTTCTTTGAACAACTGACCCCCTGCTTCCTCTCTCTAGAGCTTATATGCAGTTCTTGCTCAATGACATCTCTTCTTCCTTGCAAGGCAGCATTTACACAACTTTTTCGATTCATTTACTTGTTATTATTCTGGCTTTTAAATAAGACCTTACACTATTATTTCTATATCTAAACCTTACTTCCTAACACAAGTTTTCTCTTGGTCTGAATTCCTAATAAATAAAAATATTTGTACTGCCTAGGATTTGATCATGAGTGTATTAACCAGTAGACTTTGGTCTGATACCAGTTGGGTGAGATATTCTGTTTAATGTTAAGTTACAGTATATCTATTTAGAGTACTTGAAGCAATCTAATTAAAACAGAGGGACACTACAGAAATCTTACTGAACCAATCACTGTGACAGTTTGTGTGTTGTTCTATTAGTTCAACATTAAATATTATAAATTAATGTTATTGTTTACTGTTTATAAAGTATACTTCTTAGTTAGTGTATTTTTCTAGTCTAATTCTGGAATAATCTTAAAATAAATTCCAATTACAGGTTTGTGGACATTAATGCAAACAATTGGTGGACATGTGCTGCAGTTACAGAGGCTGGAGAAGTTTATGTGTGGGGCCTAGGAGGTTTGTACCAATACTATTTATATTATATTATGTACAATATACAAATAGAGGCATATTCCTATTAGCTAATTTGTAATACATATTAACATCCTAGCTGTTGTAATCTGCTTGAAGGAAATTGACACTGAGAACTATGAAATTTGTATTGATCCTACCCACAGGAGTTTTAGACACCTTTCATTCATTTTATATTAGAAATTATATACATTATATATATATATGATTATAGGACAAGGAGACAGTGTTACATGTTGGTATCCAGCCTATTGCTGGTATACATTGTTTTCTATTTTGTTTTTATCAATTAATTTGTATGTTGGTATAAGTTTACACATTTTTGGACTAGTTTACTAACTAGAAGACTCTTCCTGCTAATTTCAAAATTGTGGCAGTTAAATTATTCCTTTGTTATTAATTTCTCTCCTACTGCTCCTAAAATTGCCCACAACAGCTCGTGGGCAACTGCTGTCGTTGCACAACAGAAGATAGACAATTTTTATCAAGTGATTTCCATATTTGTTTATATATAAGAAAATAATTCAGTTTAACTCCACAATTTTTAACAATGGAACCTTAAATAGAATAAATCAGAACAGTATTCAAAGCATTAGGTTTTTTTTTTTTTTTTTTTTTTAAGGCTCTAGCTTATTACTATGTAACGAAAACAAGCAAATTATAATTAAACAATATAGTCTGTAATTTTAAAATCTCTACATGGTAATTTATTTTATATTACTAATATCTTATATCTTTGTACTAAACTAGCATACAAGAGCTTATTTATTACCAAAATATAGATTCCAAAGTCAGAAAGTTCATTTCCTTCCAAAAATAACTAAGGTCAGTAAAAGAGTGAAGTTGCCTTTTTATAAGATGTGTGGTCGGAAGCCAAAATCTGCAAGTAAACAGAGAGCCCTTTAAGCATAATACAAAAGAAAACACAATAACAGAAGCCATAGACCAAAGTCTGTAATCAAGAAAAGTTTTTTAATAATATTAATTTATTGATTATATAATATATACCAAGGTAGTATTATTAATTAAATAATTATTTCAAGTGAAAAATATACGACGTAGACTGGTTTTCCCTATTGGTCATATATTTTTCACATGAAATAATTACAGTTGTTTTTTTTTGCGGAATTTTTTTATTTTTATTATAATAAACAGCCAGAAGCATAAAATGTTTCCCAAAATCCAAAATTTAGACCCTTTTTATGATGAGAGTAAATTATAAGAAAAAGACCCTTAGCTTTCTAATACTTTAACAATATCAAGGTCGGAATGTTAGTCAATAGCAAAGATGAAGTCTTTGGGATATGACAAATATTAAAATATATCAAAAATATTCCACCTCTTTGTACACTGTATGGACTGCAGTCAGTCAATCTTTTAACACTTTACATCACTTTCTTTATAATATTTGTTAGAAAGTAAAATTAAAATATTTAATAAAATTTAAATTATGTTGTATATTGATTGACAATATGAAGAGTAAGCTTGCCTGCAGAGTTACCAAACAATTGGTGATCCCACTGCTGCCACCCCAAGAATATCATTTATTATAAAAACACTTGATCGTGAATAAAATATGAACTGTACCAACAAATAAATATTATTCAAATGAATAGTAAACTTGTGAATGTATCCATTAAGAAATAATAAAATACAAAATTCATTTGCAGATATCCACCAACCATCCTTGGTGAAAGTGAACATACATAACACATCACCCACTTGCAAGATCTGTCTGTCATTAGCCCACCAAGGGTACAACAATACTCTGCCATTGATTCTTTGTTCCCCACAGACAAAGACATTCTTTTTTAAATCCTTTCTGTTCACATTTTAAAATCTAGGAAATATTAAATTGTGAGAATAAGTTTTATAAAAAGAAAATCATTTATCTTTTACTCTGACTATTAATATATTCAATCCATTTGGATTTAGATGTTTTCAATCAAGACATGTTCAACCTCTTCCTCCACTGATCATAAGCGACCAAGCGGTAAATCTCATAAAATTCTCACCTATTCAACAAGTCCAGAAGCTATATGTTATTAAGTTCGTATCAGTAGTCTCACAATCAGTATTTCCGACTTAGTATTTTTATATTCCTTAATTGGTCTGTCTAAAATAATCCTTACTGGAATGTTATTTATCTATGCCCATTTGGTGTGCAAAGAGACATTATCAGGCAGGGACTTGTCTCAATTATAAAACAAGATGTACACAGGCCCAAAACCTACATTGATTACGACTAAAGTGGCGAACTTGGTGAATTTTAATTTTTATACAGTATTGTGTTGAAATGTTCATATATTTATTGCCTGTAGTTTTATAATTGTGACAAGTGCAAAGCCTGATGATGTCTCTTTGTAGACGAAGCATACGTAGCTAAACAACATTCCAGTAACAATTATTTTAGACACACCAATTAATGTAAATACAAAATATTTTTAAAATAAACAATCCAGAGACTTAAAACAAAATAAATTAGTATATTTATATTTTATGTAAAATAATTTACTACAATTCTCTGTCAATAATTTTACCTCTTGGCAATATTGTTCCTGAATGAATGATGACAGGAATAAAAAATCTCTAGAAGTAAATATCTATAATTATTTGTTTGTAATACAATTATATTCAGAAGAAGTGAATTTTATTTAACTGCTTTGTGATCCTAGTTTTATTTTGTCTTGTATAGTAATCAATTCTTGCATTTCAATAATTATACATAGTATTTATTTTTTATAGTTTTCCCTGTGGATTTGATATAACAATATATTTTTACTTTTTACATTCAATAATGTAGACCAAATTACACTAATTTGCCAATCCAAACTAATTTTTTCAACTTTAAAATAAAGTAAATTTTATTGTCTGTCATCCATAGCTACCACTCTCACCCACTGCTCATTATATCATAGCTATTCTATGGTCCATCATTACGACCCACCCTCCCTCCCTTAACTTATCCATAGACTTTCCCTTATTGTTTTCCAGGATCAATTCAACATTTCTTAATTTTTTTTATTTAGATCTTTCCAAACTGATAAATGGTAGGGCATTCACTATATTATGTGGTAATTGGACTGTATTCTTTAGTAATTCATTGTGTTTTGTCTTCCTTTTTACATTAATAATAACTGTAAATATCAATGTCCATGCAGCACTATAACAAAATTCACAACTGAGACTATGAGTAATCCAAACTGTGTAATAAACATAATTGTATTATTCACAGTCTTAGTTATTGTTTGCTCTTTTTGTGGTTTGGGATTCTTTGGCTTCTTTATTAACTATAAAGATATCATATTTGTGTTTTCTCTCTAAGTTTCCATTTTATGTAAATTAATATTTATATTAATATTACTATAAAAGGTTTTGTTACTCTTATTTGATGACAAACAGTAATTTGTTAATGTCATAAATAAAATATATCAAATCTTTACTGTTACGTAATTATTTGAATAAAACCTTTTATACTTGTCATTTTAGATTTTATTTATTTTTACATGAGTATTTATTGGTACCTTTATTTAAATTTGTTTAAAAAACATATTTGACACTCATGCTGTTTTGCAGCCGAAAATCCCTTGAGATGAATCCAGGAATTCTCAGCTGGCAGGTTGAGTAATCAGGTTGACCGAAAAATTTGTTAGGATGAACTGCCATCATGAGTTTAGTTGCAAAGCAAAATGCACACAGTTTAAAATTAAAATTACTTTTTACTACAAACGTTACTAAACTAAAAAATATAAAAATGGTTTTATATATCTTTATATTTTTTCAGTGAAGGAAAAACCTACGACCCCTCATATAAATTTAAAGATTATAAATTTTGAAAAAGAAGAAAATCGTGGCTGTCGCGAGTGACCAATCGATAGCGCCACCAGAAGGGAACTGCTGCTTAGCTTGCTCTCGCATCTCTCTTCCTTTCTGACCGCCATGTAGTTCACTCTCCAAAACTACAAACAAAACTTTTTAGGAGTTTATTCATATGTCGCCTTATTTATTAAATTATGTTTTCCTTTTTCTATTACTTTGGTTTCTGTTTGAACACTACTATGCTAAACAAAATTACTGAATTATAATTCCTAATAATTATAAATCCTAATATGAAATATTTAACAAGTTGAAGATTGGATGACACAAGTAAATCAACCCATTTTGTTTTATTAGAGGACACCAAATTAGAATACTTTAGGAATAAACATAAATAATTCATTTTAATTAAATAATTATTAAGGTAATGATTTATTGTAACCTAATTTCCCAGAAAGGTTTTACAATAGCTATGCTGATAAAAACACTCCACTTGTTCCAAACTAATTCAAGACTCAAGGTTCAATAAATTATCAGATCCTACTTTAAAATCTATGCTCTGCATACTTCTAAATTTGTCTGATTTTTATGGTTAACCTAACATGCCAAGTTGTTTGTGATATTAAGCCAGTATACAATTTGAGCAAAAGTGATGTATAGTGTTTATATACACAGTAAGCTGAAAATTGTGGCAAATTATTCCAGTGGGTAGGATCATAGTTTCACTTCCATAGTTTTGTTCTTCACCATTTTTTAGAAGCCTCAATATCTAGAAATTTAATTCTTATTCTCAGCTTGTCAATGTTTAATGAAACTTACTTTTTTGTTTAACTGAATTTGTATAGTGATTACAATTAATTGATATTTAGTGGTTTATCACAACACCTCTGATTTCCTTAGCATCAGGCTGCAAATACTCTTTTAATGACAAGTTGCAACTTCTCTGTTAGTTTATAGAAAGTGATTATATTTTAAACTGATTCAATAAAAATTTGTTTAGAAAATAATAAATCTGTGGGAAAGCCTAAGCTATCTGGGTTTAAGGAACTGCATCAGGTGTTTGCTAAATATAGACTCTCGAAATTTTCATGGACATGTGCTTCTAATGATAAAATAACCAGTGACAGCTGTGCATTTATTGGAGAGAAGTCAAATGTAAGTTTCAATGATAAGTTAGTTACTAGTTTACTCTTTAATTTAATTAATTTCACTCAATATAATGCCCTTTACAATCAATGCCTTAAAGTTGGCTTAGCCTCTATTTTTTAAAAAAATTCTTAAAGTGGCAGTTGTTTTATGAACGAAATGGACTAGACAAGAAAATATTTACTATTTTAAAAAAATTCAAGTTATCTTGTGGAGAAAGATATTGTTCAAACTTTCTTCTAATAGCTAAGTTATTTAAGTTACAGACATTGTGTCATCCTTCCATTTATTATGTATAACCATGGTTTATGGCATTCCTTGCAGCCATATATATTTAGTGCAATGTTAGTTTTATATGTACATGCAATATTTTATATGTACATTTAAAACTTGTATTTGGAAAAATATGTAGATAATGTTTATATTTTGTATTTACAATTTTATAAAAGGTATGCGCTTTATTTAAAAGTTTGGGTTCTCAATTATATTTTTTAAATTCTTAACCGTACTTCGCTTGACAGAAACCCTGCTTAACCAAATTGGATGCTTGATTTAGAAAATCTCGAATAAAATTTGAAACAAAACTATATCTACTTCCAAAAATAAATTTCCTCCAAATTACCCCTCCCCCTCCCTTTGCATTACACTCAGTGGAGGCAGGAGTTTGAGAAATAAACCGTAAGAGACTCACAACATTGGAGTCTTTTATAACCATAGTGGTGTCGTCTGTATAAAGACTTAGACATCTTGAAACAATACTCTGTGACAAGTCATTAATGAGTCCCCATTCAGATTCATATTTAGAATTATTAGAATACAATATGACTTTTTGTTTTGTATCCTCCGAATAAGATCTGAACCAGCCCAGAGAGTCATCTTGTATGTCAAATATTTCAAGCAACACATCATACTACAGTCAGAGGCTTTAGAAAGATCACAAAAGCTGCAGCTGCAGCCTTCCTGTCATCCAAAGCCTCTACTACTGTATTTGTTAGAGTTACTAGTGCCAATTCAATACTAAGACCTTTACCAAAGCCAAACTGATTTCGGCTTAATAAATTTTACTTATTGAAATAAACCATGAGTTGATTATTCACAACCTTTTTAAAGATCTTACAGAAAGTTGAGAGTACTGATATGGGACGGTAATTTTCAAAATCTTAACTATTCCCTTTCTTGTGTGCTTGCATTTGTTTTGGGAAAGCAGCTTGTTTAAAAGTAGACTTAATAATATCATATATTGGAGTGCAAATCAGATTCTTAACCTCCTTCAGCAATGTAACTGGAATTTCATCCCAACCTGTTGCCCTTTTTATTTCTTCACTTCTATGGTAGAAACTGGTCTAACTTATTTATATACTCAATCTTCTTACTCATTATCAAAGCTATTTCCAATGAATAAGTTACATTCAGTCTGTAGGAAACATTTATAAAATGGTCATTAAAAACCTTAGCCAATTTAGTAGGTTTCAGTTATTTTAGTCTTAATAGCTCTGTTATTGTAATTTACTGTCCTAGCCACTCACAGTTCAGACTTTACCACCCTTGCATCATTTTTGCATAAAAGTGAGTTTTTTATTTTACAATTTTTAGCTTCTCTTACAACTTAACTTTAGTATAAATTTTATAATATATTATACAAATTTGGATCCAGACTAGTTTTATACATTCTATTCAAAAATCTTTTTCTTTGTTCTTGATACTTTTATCCCCTAAGTATCCCACATCGTCCCTGAAATACCCTTCTTACGACTTCTGTAATATTTCAAGGGAAATACATCATTAAAATAAATAAGAAATCTGTTTACAGAGAGATCATAGGTAACATCCCTAAGTGTAAACTTGAACAGTTCAATATTTTTAAAAGATCGCTTGAATTTCCCTCTCCTATTTTTATGTTAATTATTTCTGGCACGTAGAACTGTAATTAAAAAAGCACTGCAATCTGAAAAACCAGCATCAAAGATTATGTTTTGGATTATCAGACAATTAAAACTACATATTATATTATCAATACAGGATTCACTACTCTTTACAATCTAATATTGTATTGTATTGGAAATACAAATGCCCAAAGTATTTCAAGATGCAATTATAAAACATTTCAACAGTTCCACAGACAACATACACAAGAGTTGTCTCAGTTTCATTGAAAAATCGGGATCTATAAAACGATGCCAAAATACGATTCAGACAATTCCAAATAGGAGTCTTCAAAAACAAACTCTTTTTTGAAATGATACAAATCATCTGAAGGTATAAAGTGAAGACCTTATCTTACTATCACAAGGCAGAAGCCACGATCTTTTAAGTTTTCTCTAATAAAATAAGACCCAATTTCAAAACCCTTAACCCTCGACCTGGCAGACAGCCCGGTTTTAACAAATGACCGGGTCGTGGCAACTGTCATGGCTCACTTCACAAACTATAAAACACGTATTTTGCAATTCAACATTACGCCCACTTAGAATTGTCGTATCGCAATAAATAAAATACCGTTAGAAAACTAATGTTCCGTAGATGCATAATCATGCAAAAAAATACCACAAAACGTTATAAATAATATTCCAAAAATTGGTGTAGTTCGCATATTTTTCATGGGTAAAATCGTAAATTTGAACTCTGCGCCTTTTCGTAAAACGCGATGCCATTTTTCCCAATATGATTACAACTCTATTTATCTGTCATTTAAGTCAACTAAAACACTGTTCTATAGATCACATGTTTCTCTTTCTAACCGTAGATTACAAATTTTTCTGCATCTAACAGATCCAGAGATATATCCATTTGACCAGAGAACAAACCTGACGACACGAAATTCATTTGGCATTCAGTGCACTTTACGAAATGACGAAATTCATTTTTCATGTCAGAAAAAGGACTTGTTCTTTACACTATGTTGTAGAGGAAATTTCATTCTATAAGTTGGTACCACTCGATATAGGCAATACTTTGTTAAAAGGTTTTGTTTTGATCCCGGAACATACGCAATGTGCGATGTAAATACTGTAACAAATGACGTATCGCATATTGTTTGGGAATACATATTAATTTTATTTTGAAGGTTTGTTTATACAAATTGTATATATTTTGTATACAAGTTACAATATATGTGTTTTATATCTAAAGTTTATGTTTTTAGTGAATTTCTAGTTTATGAAAGGTTTATATTTGTCATAACCTAAAAGGAAAATTGTAAGTCTAGGCTATATACAAATTTTCTTATATTTAGTGTTTTATTTGATTATTACAAGTGTATATGTGTGTTATTCGTTGTAAAGTATGTTGTTTTAGTGAAATCTAATGATTTTTTCTTAGGAATAGCTGTAGAAAGTTACTAATTATGCCTAAATGATCGAGGTGTCAACCTAACCTTCAATCGTCAGAATATCAATATTTTGAAAATCGTCATTTTTATTTTCAAATATGTAACAAATTATTATTTTTTCCCCCTAAATATATATTACAAATCTTTAGTAATCGTTGAAAAAATTCCGAAAAAACTATTAGTATGTTATTCATTACCATTTCTGTAAAATTTCTGCTCCGTTACTCTTCGATTTTTTGGTATTTGACCAAAAAACTCGTAAGTGATACATCTAACATTTTTTTTCACTACACACCTTCATTCTATGCACCTTTCTGAACATAATGAGATATAGAACTTTTGTATAAAATATATATTACTATGTTTGATAAATTGTTGAAAATAAAATGACCAATGTCCCGAAATTCATAATATAATTTTTTACATTTTGAAAATGTAACAAACTTTTTTTTCCCCCTAAATATATTCACAAATAATACACAAAAATTGTGTATATCTTAGAAATAGGTAGTAAGCTATTGATTTTGGATTATACAGGTTTTTCCTGAAAAATGGTAACTTCGTTTTTGACATGTAACATACTTACTCCAAAACCGTTTCAAAAAGTTTTTTTATATTACATAGATGAATTCTATGCATCTTTCTGAGAAAAATGATATCTTATAAGTTAGGTTTTGTGTAAAAATAATATATTTTATTAATTTTTAAACAAACGAAGAATTGTCAAGAAAATTAACATGCGCCAGCTCTAGGGTTAATAGTGTTTAATAAGTCTTATACTAGAATAATTTAGCCAATGTTCATTCAGAGAAATAATTGAGACATCAGTACAAACATCCTCCAATACAAGATTAAACTCCTCAACTTGCCCTAGACACTTTATCCAATTCTCATGCAACTTTTTTACCCTTTCTTCCTAAACTAGATACAGTTAATTTGTCTTCAATCATCAGTCTTTAAATATTAATAATAAATAAATTTAATTTTAAAGTTTTCAATTCATTTAGAAACTCAGTCCTAAGTATAGCTAGTACAAAATTAATGATGCATTACCTGGTTTGCAGAGAATGGAAGATTTGACCTAACGAAGCATCATAATAAATTAACGAAAACGTATTTGGTTGAATAACTAACTTGAATAAGGAAAAAGTTCTTTTTTATATCAAATGCATTATTCACTTTACTTTTGTCATAATTTAAACCACCTCACTATTTTTGATTGATGTGCAGGTTTAAGTTGTTAGGTAAGTTATTGAAATACAACAACCTGTTTAGTTCTCTCTCTGGGAACAGCAGCATTAGACTAGACTGCTTTAAGTGTAAAGTCAATTTTAGAATTAACCTTGGACTCTTTAGGGATAATATTGTATATAATAAAAGAACAATAATGTCCGTCTATGTGACTTTTTTAATAATAAAGTAGTTACTTACTTTATAATTAAATTATAATCATGACTCATTTTAACGTGTCATATGATTATAAAGTAAGTAACTACTTTATTATTAAAAAAGTCACATAGACGGACATTATTGTTCTTTTATTATATAAAAAAGAGTGACTTGGATACAAACACAATGAGTTTTAAATAATATTGTAGTTCAGAACAGATTTATAGTTATCTTATTAAACTGTTCATACATCGTTCTTTCAGAAAGAAATATTTGAGACATTGGTGAAAAACCATGAAAAACTGCAAAAAGATCTCTCAAATTTAGAGAAAACCCATGAAAAAATGGAGAATGAACATGAAAAATTGAAGAAAGACCATGCAAAACGATTTGAGAAATTAGAGGAAGAATTTGATAAGCTGCGGGCATTATTGGTACATTCAGAAGTAAGTTATCTATATTGTTTTAGCTATTATATTTTCTGGATCTCACTAAGTATGTTTGAAGTATAACTGAAGGTTTTGGAGTTGTGTCTATTTAAACACAGCCTCCACTGGTTTCTTTGTCATACTACTGACCTTAAGATTGTATCTTTTATAATAAAGTCTCCACTTGCTTTCTTTTAGGACTTTTCTTGCAACTTCACCAGTTAGGAGGGTTGATTAAATTGTTAATATTGAATAATTGTTTTATTTCCATTATTACCTTACATTAAATAATAACCTACTAAGATCAGAGATGACATAACATTTTTAACATTATATTTAATTAGAGGAGGAGGGCAGTACCTGGCTTGTTTGGGGTCCTGTTACAATTTTAAATATAAGTACAAGTTCATAGAGGGTGAGGTTTTAAAGCAATAATTATATGAAAAGTAGAGAAAAGATAATTAAGTATTTAAAAAAAGTAAGCTGACTGAACTGTTGCAACTTGTTAACTAACTTTATTTGGTTCACAATTTAAATAATGAAAAAACCTTGACATGACTTTGAATAAACTATAGAAACTTGATTACTTAAAATAAAAATAAAAATAATCTCTTAACATATACACACACAATAATCTCTTACAAGCACACATGCATCCACCTTTTCACGTGCCTGCACACAGTGCATTATAATTTTTCTTTTGTTTTTAATATAATACACACAGATACATCTATCACAGTGTTTATATTCTCTTTTTAAAAAAAGTTTTCTGAGTAACTCACAATAAGTTAGATTATTATAACAAGTTTTATTATTTAACAGAATACAATTGAAAAGTCTTTGTACCAAGTAAGATTTAATTTTGCTAAGTTTCAGAGAGTTCCCGTCTTTAAACCTGAACTATGTCTGTCATCGTCACTTTTATCAAAACACTTTATAAATATACACATATCTAACTGTTAAAATAATAAAGAGTTAAAACAAATTTGGTATACATAGTCTCACATATATATGACATCTGAATATGTGACCGTCTCCACTTCTTTTGACCAGCTGGAAGCTCCGGCTGGCTGGAGACCGCGTACACTTTAGCCGAATCTTGTCAGGATGGGCCAAGGAGTCGGGTTAGGACGCTAATGAACGCACGCAACGCAAGTGAAATTAAATGTTATACTTTATTTTAGTGCCGAATTAAAGAACAGAAATTAATTATGTTTTATAAAAAAGACATAACGGCAAGATAAAGCCTTAATAGTGGCCGAAAAACATACCGTTGAATTTAACTACCACGTGGCCGAAAATGGACTGACCTCGTCCCGTAGCGGTCTTTCTTCTAGCGGCTCTCGGAAAAGACTCCCGGTCGGCTCGCTAGTTCAAGCCTTCCACTCCTCGTCTCTCCCCCCTTCTTCTACGTCATATTGCACTGCTCATCAAAATCGCAAGTGCCAATTCATATTTTATTATTTAAAAATCCCTTTTCATTACATCCTTATTTATAATTATTATGATTTTGGTTTGGTGGGCTCCTTGGCTGGGCCACAAATACAACTTTAAGTAATATAATTGGTTTTATTGTGGTAATATGACCCTCCACATATTTATTTATTTATTTATTTACATACAGCCATTAAACATTAAATAATGCAATAGGCATTGTCAAAGTTCTACTTTACAATTAAATAATATTAATTATAATTTGTACAAACAAGCTACACAATTTGTTATAACATACAAATAATTTATAAAAACACATGTTTCTGGTTTCAATCTGAATACAATTATTGCATTATATAATATAACAAAATACACTAAAAGTTAAAATATTAGACCATTCAGCCTCCAATTTAGTTATTTAAGGGATGTTTATGCCACTGAATTCCCTAATATCATAAAATGGATTCATAATAAGCCATATCATAAGTATGCATTCTATTTTGAAGTTAATTAGTGTAACAAAGAATTTGAAGTTTACAATGTGTTCTAAGCATATAAAATATTTTAACAAATTAAAATTTTTAGGGTCATTGAGTGTTTTAGTTTAACTTGAAATAAACCTACAAACATAAATATTTAATATTATCAACTTTTTATATTTATATTTCTTTCATAAATTGAGATCTTCTATTGTGCTACGAATAAACGTGTAATAAACAAAATATTATTTATAATATTTTCTATACTCTTTTCTTTACTTTTTATTTTATTTATATGTATAAGAACAACTTTTTCTATTTATGGACATGAGCCATAAGTATTTAATCTGCTAAATAATTCGTGATATATTAACAGTGAAGAAAAAAAGTAATTTGTTGTGACCCTAAATATAAGATACTTAGTCTTTGGGTTCATAACCATCAGTGAATCATCAAAGCAAAATATAAACATTGTGTTGCATGCCATTTTTAATTTTTAATTTATCAGTTTTTTTTAAAACAAAGCAATAACATCCATATAAGCAACATTGGTATATCACAAATAAAATAATCCTATGGGGAATGGAGAGGAAAGAGCTTTATTCCAATACAAATGGGAACCATTAACAGTGGTTGGGACATTTGTGAATATGAGTTTTTTTTTTTTAATTTATTCGAAACTTGATGCTTGTAAATTACTTTTCACAAAAAACAACATGGACAAATACATACATTTTCATCACATGGTTTCGAAATGTTGTTTGTTCCACTCAAGTAAAGTCATATTTTAAATATTAAAATTTATTTGAAAAGTGTTTGTGATGATGGATAATCCACCAGCAAATCTATTACATGAACTGGAAGTTGGACAAAATATAAACTATGTTTTCCTCATTTAGCCAATAGATCCGGTGTTATTGAAAGTATGAAATGTTCGTTCCAGAACATATTTTTACATATTATTCACATTTGTTTTCTAAAGTGAAGTCTTTTTTACTATGACCTGCACTTTAACCGCAAATGGTTAAACTTAAATCGAATTACAAAGTAAATTAAACTTCTCTACACAATCATTTATAACCAAAAATGATTAAATAAAACATGAACAAATTATAATATTTCCTGGATCTGGTCCTTTACTAAGTTAGCTCAAAAGTCATTTTTTTAATGAAATTTAAAATTTCAATGTTGATTGGTGTAATAATTTTTTTTAGATATAGTAATTTAGAAAACAGAAAATCAAAATTTTGTTAACATACTTTATGAATAATATAGGTATTAAAATAATTTTCCATCAGTCCCTTTATTGTTAAAAAATTTTGAATTTTATTTCTAAAGCATAAACATTGAGTCATGGTCTACTTTTTGTATGCTATCATGCAGTTGTCTCTCATCTTTTGATATATTGTTGATGTTGTTGTTGTTCCTATTGCTGATGGTAGTGAAGTCATCTCATCATCAAAGATCTGGCATCCCAGTATAGCTTAACCATGTGTTTTTAATCCTTCCTGGTTAAAGCTTAGTGCACTCAACCAAATGGTACATTCACTAGATTGGTATATGTTAACTTTTTCTAATTGTGCTGCCAAACAATCATATCCTGTTCCAAGTCTGAAGATAACAACAGCTTCTCTTTTGACTTTTTGTTCCACTTCTTGTGAATAGCCTTCCACTTCTTTGTGTTGGATTTATTTATTGCTTCCTGTTTCATTATATTACTCTCTTTGTGTTTAATAAGTTTTGAAAAGAAGGCGCAAAACTTATTACTGAGACGAGAAATCATGTTACAGTATTTCTATTGATTTTTTACTGGTGTGCACTTTCTTTCCTTTTTTGGCAAGCATGTTGTCAGCCTTTTCAGTACCGTCCACCTCGATATAGGATGAAACATGTTGTAGCTTGAGAGGTTGTTTTATAGTATTCTGCTATGTTATGATTTGTATGGTGGTGTCAGACCATTAATATCATCCCAAAGCAAGAGTGCTTTCTGATATATAATCTTTTAAATTATTACGATGGAAATTTATATTACCTGGAAGTAATATAGGTAATTTTATAGTTATTTTTTTCAGTAAACCAAATACTTAATGTGTATGTAGATGTACTACACCTGTATAGCTTTATAACATTTGATACTGTCCTGTGTCTTGTGTATCTATTAATGTATAATTAAATTATGAAAATCGTTCATATTAAAGATAACTTTTGGAAATGCATAATTACTCAAATCAATTTGTTTTAGGAAAGTAGATTAAAACATGAGGATCTTGTAACTGCACAAGTAAACCTGAGAAGACTAGAATTAGAATATAACAAGCAACAAGAGAAGTTGGAAAAAATAGAGAAAGACTATCAACAAGAACAACTTGAAAAAATGAGAATTATTGTAGAGCATAAAAATCAACTAGCAGAACTTTATAAAAATCAACTAGCAGAACTTTATAGACAAAGGTCAGTAGAAGTAGATAATGCAAAGATGCGACAAGAATTTGAAAAACTGAGGGAAATTGTGGTAGAAGATAAAAAGCAACTAGGGGAACTTGATAGATTAAGGGCAGTAGAAGTAGATAATGCAAAGCTACAAGGAGAAATTGAAAGACTGAGGGTAATCGAGGTAGAGTATAAAACCCAACTAAAGGTACTTGAAAGCTTGAAAGCAATTGAAGTAGAGAATGTAAAGATGCGACAAGAATTTGAAAAACTGAGGGAAATTGTGGTAGAAGATAAAAATCAACTAGGGGAACTTGATAGATTAAGGAAAGTAGAAGTAGATAATGCAAAGCTACAAGGAGAAATTGAAAAAATGAGGACAATCATGGTAGAGAATACAAAGCAACTAGAAGAACTTGAAAACCTGAAGGCAATTGAAGTAGATAATGTAAAGAAGCAACAAGAAATTGAAAAACTTAGGGATATTGTGGTACAGTATACAAAGCAACTAGAGGAACTTGAAAACCCAAGGACAAACGAGGTGGAGTATGTGAAACAGCAAGAGAAATTGCAAAAACTAGAGAAGGAAAATCACAATCAACAAGAAGAACTTGAATGGTTGAGGTCAATACTACTGCATCAAAAAGTAAGTTACATATGTTACTTCTAAAGAATTACAAATAGAATAATAATCTTCTTTATAATTACTAGATGAAGAATTTTAAATTACAAAAATGTATCCATATTTTAAGTAGAAAGAATTTAGATTTTAAAACTGGTTGAGGTTCTTGTTTATATTTTCTTAACCTTTACACTGCGTAAATCGACTATAGTCGATTTGACATTTTTACCGTTCACTGCGTAAGTCGATTATAGTCCCAACTGAATAGAAACGATGTTATTTAGCCTCAAGTATGTGCTGCTTCCTGTTGGAAGCCTTTGAAACTTCGTAGTGTCACATGTTTTTGTTGACGTTCCATGCGGGAGTTTAGTGAAGAATTTACTATGTTTTCGATGTTTTTCAATTAGTTTTGTGTTTATGTTTGTAATTATATTTATTTATGATACTAGTAATTGTTGCAGTGTATAATTTTTTTAAAATTTAATCAAAGTTCTGAAGTGATTTAGTGTTGGCTTAAGAGGACGTATATTATTATAAGGTATGTACTGTATTGGTGATTAATCCTAACCTCTTTTCATAAAAAAATCGTATTTAAAATAACAACAGAGGAGCTTTATTCTATAAACATTTTTAAGTATTCAAAATAACAAATTTATTATTACGATATTCTATACTGGAAGCAAAATTTATGAACATTATTCTAAAATCAAGAAGTGTAATTTAGGAGTGTTAGCTAGGCTAGAATTTTGTTATTGTTTTTTTTTCTACTTATGTTTGTTTTTGTATAATGGATACTTTTTTTGTTTATTTTGAATAACAATATTATTTATATTTATTATACATAAGAAAACATTATTAGGTGATAGGATTAGTTTTTTAGTACTCAAAAAGTGAAAGTGTAAAACTGTGACAGTGAAGTGTGAATTACCACAGTTGTTTCTGACATCAGTAAAAATAGTGCTACCATCGCTTCTTACAAAATGAGCAAGTTATTACACAATTATTGTAAATATATGCATGTTTTAAAATTAAAGTGTTATAGACTTATAGTATTTCCATTTTTCTTTAAAGTAAGTGCTATTTAATGAGTTTTTTTTTTAATTTTCAAGGCATATAAACTTATTTTTAAAAAGAACATTTTTCAATGTTTTTAGGGCTTAAATCATGTTTTACACATGTAAAAATAGATTTATTTAAAAATTAAATGTATATATTAGTGCAACATACACTAATAAAGAAATATTTAAATAAAAAAAGCCTTAATGAAAAAAAAAAAATTCCTTCATAATTGCAATTTATAGGGACATGCATGGATTTTAATACGCAGCGAAAAGGTTAAATTAAATTTAAATGTTCCTTGTTTTCAATTAAATTTTTTTTTTTGTCATTCAAAATAAAATTATGATATAAAATTGTCATTGTATTCCTTTACATGTAATGACATTGGTCTATTTCAGATTTATTTAAATAGTAGTTGTGTCATTCTAATCTGTAAATGGTAATGGTTTCTCCAATATAATCTACTGAGCAATGCTTGAATAATAAGTGGTAGGTTGCCTTAGATGAATTACAGTTAATTTTGTCCTATATGGAGTAAGATTTATCAGCAACAACTCTAATAATATAAAAGGATATGTGTGGTGTGTCCAGAAGAATCTATACCACTTACAGCCATGAAATTTGACACACAGGTGGTCCTAATAGTGATTCAATGCTCCTCATACCCCGAATTTTAAAATTTAATTTAGAAAATGTTTTATTTAATATTTTGTGCTATTTTGACTAGTATTTCGCGCATATTTTCATATAACAAATTGTTAATTACAGATGACAAGAAACAAACAGTATGATCATCCCTAATAATATCAAATTTGGATTAATTGCATTTATTTAAAATTACTACTGTTTTACTTTGACTGAACAACCACCACTAGCTAGTTTAACCCTTTAACTGATAAGTTTTTTGGACTTGTGCAGACCCCTGGTGCTGTTTTTTTTTTTTTTTTTTTTTTTTTTTTTTTTTTTTTTTTTTTTTTTTTTTTTTTTTTTTTTTAAATTTAGTCACTTTTATATGTTTTTAAAATAATAATATACAAATTTTAGTCATACAATTTATTTATGTAGTTTAATTTTTTATATTAAAAATATCCTAACCTAACCTAACCTGAACAAACTTGATTTTTTGTTATTGTTTTCTAAGTTTTTCACAAATATATTATAATAGTAAACTTAAAAACTCTCACATTATAACTAAACATAGTAAATAATAAAAAAAGACACAAATTAATAATAATAACCTGTTTTGTATTGTAACCTAACATGTTTCATTTAGGTTCAGTTGCAGGGTTACGATTTCAATATCGTCACTATCGTCAGATTCACATTCACTATCACTACTTATTTCATCATTTGATTCTTCGTTTCCATAATATTCAAATAAAATGCGTTCAATACTACCATCTCTAACACGACTTGGATCCATTTATACTTTTACGCTAACACAAACAACAAACAAAACAACTATGAAAGTAGGCCACGCACCATATTACTGAAAAGTCATATGTTTTTAGCCTTATAAATTTCTTGTATATTCGTGGACATAGAAGTAAAAATATAGAGGTGAATTTATTTGAACAGCGTGTCAATAGGTAGCAGCACTAAACAGACTACTTGTATTATAAACCGTACAAAAACGGAGATAGCACATGAGAATACAAAGTAGACCGTTTATAAACGGGCGTAGCGCTCAACACTGTCACTGCTGTGCCCGTTTATATACGGGCATAGCAGCTAAAAGGTTAATAACCACCCTTCACTGATTTTAAATTTTAATTTCATTTCATTTCATTATATTTTGACTTTTGCAATTTTATTTATGACAAACTGTTTCCAAACATCCATCTATCAGTCTTTCCTATGCATGTATAAACTGTCCTTGAAGCCAACATCTTTGGTTATTAGGAATGTAAATATTGGTTAATTTAGCATTTTAACAAAATCAAAATATTTCTATAACCACTTATTACTCAATAAATTCATAACACATAAGTATATAAACACATTTATAGTGATAAGTAATTATAAGACTTATAATAATCAACTTTGGCATAAAACCATGATGATGTCTAATGGATTGTTATATTTTAGGAATTTTTGTTACCATTTTATATAGTTGCACTTCCTGTTTGCAGTAAACCATTTGGAGAATTCATAGACATGTCAGTTTACCTGGAATGCATGAACTTCTTTCTCTTACTCAAGATCTGTAAATAACTCAGTCAATCTGGCCGTCAAAGATCCAAAACCTTGACAAGACTTCCTCTGCTATCAAACAGAGTTGAGATACATTTGCAGAAAGGTGTTTTTCATATCAACCCACTTCATTGGTAGCAACCTAGTAACTACTGTATCAGTTTTTGTGTTTGTTTTATTTATATATTGTTTGTGTATAAAGATGTTTGTATTTTTATGTTTAGGTTATGATATGTAGTTGATTGTGTTTTATTTAGTTTTTAGTGCATTATTTATAACGAATCGTAATCTGTTCAGAAAACTGTACTGTAGAGTTTAAAACAGAAAATATATTTCCCTCATATCACAATTATTCCTGTATTTATTTATTATTTTTTTAATTAACTTTTTTTAATGTTGATAACAATTTGAAATTTTCAGTTTGTTTAATCTCTAAAATGGTTGTGTATTTATCAATTAAATTAGTTATAGATGTATTGGCAATTGTGTAATTGCTTCCCAAACTGTTATAAAAACACCCTAGACCTTTAACTTTTAAATAAATATACCCTTTATTATATTGAGCTTGACTTGTGAGATGTTTTAAAATTAAAATACAAATGATATATTTATTAAAATCAAAGGCATCTCGACTACAATCTCACCATCTTCAGTGATGCATGAGCTGCAATAATCAAACTATAATTATTTTAACTTTGATTTTGTTACAACTGTAAAGCAACAAGTCAGTGATATCTGATGTTAGTTCTAAAATTGTTTTAGTCACTTGAATTGTATTTACTAACTATGACTGACAATATGTACAAATTTATAATTACATTCTAAAAGTGGTGATCTTGACAGATTGTCTAACTTATCTATCCAGTGTTGAGTTATTTTGTCTGAATTGATTACAATCGCTTTATTAAAGGTCACACCTAAATATTTATTTTTTCCTCCATACTTTTAATAATAATATCGTTGGTTTAATAATAACACCTGAGATTATGAAATGTGCATTGATCTTATCAGCAGGAGTAAATTGCCATCATTTTTATTCTGAACTCTTTAAAAACAAATTTGTGTCCTATCCTGTCAATTAACTCAAAGGTTAAGTGAAGTTTACTACAGATTATTCGTATTTTTACATAAGTTCCTTGTGTCATGAGATCAATGCACGTTTAATGGTCTAAAATTTAGGTCTTCTTGATGATAACACTAAAATTTCCAAATAGTTAAAATTTATGGAACAATAGAATAAATTCGATTAATTTTAATGATTCAATCTATTTTCAGTGCCAATATTGGATACAATTTCAAATATAACTGATCCCACAAAATCCTAAATACAATACATTGTGAAATAATTATTTGTAATTTTATTAATTACAAACTTTTACATAGAATGTTAAGATCCCTGATATTCATACTGTTTTATTTTAAAGTATCCTTTATTTTTAGTGACTGAAAAATAAAGACATGATTCATTTAAGTGAGAAACAATCTTATTAGAATTGAACCTATTGTTGTTATTTCTTTAAATTTTGAAATCTTAAATATGTTAATTTGTTAAACAGACTTTTTTTTGTTATTGCTTTTCTATTTTTTTGGTGGTTAAAAAACAACAAAATATTATTATTAATATGTGATTACTTCAAATACACTTATTGCCATCACTATAGCAAATGACAACTAATTGTTCTATGTAGTCAGCTGCTGGTATAATCAGTGAACTACAAAGTTAACCGTAACATACTTCATCTAGGTTGCTGCCTTAAGACTGAAAACTTGTGTGTAGATGAAAGCAGCCATCACAGAATTGTTTGCTAATCGATACCACCAATTTAAAGAGGTGGCTGACATGAGACCTCTCTGATCAAGGGTTGGAACCCAAGTTAACACCATATCCTGTTAACTCAACTACGATGGTTTCCCAAGTCCTATAGTAGTTAAGCAACAACAACCGAAACCAAAGATGCACCACAGTGTGTAGAATGTCTTGGTGGATATCCTGTGTTTTAGATATATGTAAAAGTGTAACATGAACCCACAAAATTAAAAAAACCAACTAGTTCACTTGGTTACTTTTTAAATTGATATGCTTCAGTATTAATGTCAAATGTGAAATGTTGGGCCTGCCAGACCCTAAGAATAAACAACTTGTGGATTGGTTTTCTAGTTGAATTATCCATAGACTTTGATAGGTCATAAAGTTTTTGTTAAATGAGTAGGGTTTGTTAATAAAATATATATCAATTCCAGTGGCGGCTTGTCTGATTGCACGGGTGAATTGTCGTTACATCTGTACACAAGTGAAACCATGAAATTGTGAAATTAAGGTCGTTACACATAAAACACTTAGTGTGTCTTATATTACTAAGAGAGAGTTTATTGTGAAAGAATGTCTCACTCTACCTCTGTCATTTTATCGGTTACCATGACAACTTTCACTACTCTCTAAAGTATCGTAACAAGATAATAAAAGTGAAAACAGAATCACTTACTTCTTTTTATTTAAATATACAATGTTTTTCTTTGCATCTCTGTTCTATGCAATGTTCCATGGTGAACAATTTCATAAGTGTTTAAATTGAAACTCCATTTCTAGATGGAATTGCGTGAATAAATAAAATTTTAGTGAAAAACCTTTGCCTTTATTATATGTGCATAAAGTTTGGAACAAAAATAATAAACTGTAAAACTAAAATTTTTAAACATGGTACATGGAATTTGTGTGGTAGTCATTATTTATTTAAATTCTGTATGCCTCTCTTAATTATTTTTGGTTAAAAATCAGGTAAGTGAAAGAACTACTGTTTTGATGATTTATAACAGTAATGATTTCTACACAAACACGAAAGTTCCTCCGAGCACGTGCATTGTGAATTTGTTTTTAAAGTTGAAGACAAATTTATGTAGAATGAGAACACTGTAAGTGAATATTCTAGACTACAAAAAACAATTTAATGAAAAGTCCTGCTAAACAGACATTTATGCATTTACCTATTCATGGAGTACTGTTCTTGGGTAAACCAGAATTATCATTTTTGTTATAACACGGATATTGGTATCGGGGGTTCATTTAATAACCATCGAGGGTTCAGTTTATTTTTCAAATATTAAAAAAGTATGGTCAAGATATTACGTTTCCAGTTTTAAAATACTTAATTATTTCTGATTGAGAAATAAATTAAAATAATATTACACCAATTCTGTTTACTTCAGTCAAGGATATCAAACAAAAGCTTATTTACAATCTTTATACTATAAAATATACATACTGTACATTACTTTTTACTACGCATACACGAGAAAGTAATACGTTTAAATGACAAGTTTTTGAAGTGAGATGTACCTGTCTGAATCTGACAAAGGAAATACAACTCTAAACAAGTTCAAGGGTAACTGGTCCCCCTATCTTACCACTTGCTTTTTCACTCAAAATGTCAGAACAATGAAGCCTATCAAAAGTTTGTTAAGTGTCACACTC